>VZSF01006093.1:288140-427283 GCA_013398295.1 Chionis minor | reverse complement strand
AAAAAAAAAAAAAAAAAAAAAAAATTCCTTATGTCTCATCTAAATCTACACCCTTTTAATTTAAAACCATTACACTTTGTCCTATCATTACAGGTCCTACTAAAAAGTCCGTCCCCATCTTTCTTATAGGCCCCCTTTAAGTACTGAAAGGCTGCAATAATGTCTCCCCAAAGTCTTCTCTCCTCCAGGCTGAACAACCTCAACTCTCTCAGCCTGTTTTTATTGAACCCATGTTCCAGCCCTCTAATCATTTTTGTGGCATAGAGGGACAGAATCCCCTGCCTTGACCTGCTGGCCACACTGCTTTTGATGCAGCCCAGGATGGGGTTGGCTTTCTGGGCTGCAGGGGCACATTGTTGGCTCATATCCAGCTTTTCATCCACCAGTACCCCTAAATTCTTCCCTGCAGGGCTGCTCTCAATGCCTTCATCCTCCAGCCTGTATTGAGATCAGGGGTTCCCCTGAACCCGGTGCAGGACCTTGCACTTGGCCTTGCTGAACTTCATGAGGTTTACATGGACCCGCTTCTTGAGTCTGTCCAGGTCTCTCCGGATGGCATCCCATCCCTCAAGTGTGTCAACTGCACCGCTCATCTTGGTGTCATTGGCAAACTTGCTGAGGGTGCACTTGACCACGCTGTCTATGTCATTGATGAAGATGTACTGATGCTTGGGGTTGCCCTGACCCAGGTGCAGGACCTTGCACTTATGTTTAGCCATGCATTGAATAGTGTTATTCTTCAAAAGGGATGCTACCATCTCGCCGAGGATGGAGGTCAGACACAGTGGTTGGTAGCCTCCAGGTTCCCCTCTAGAGCCTTTCTTTATGGGCAGGACTCACACTGACAACCCATCAGTTCCCTGAATTGCAGAGCCTGGGAATGCACCAGTGGGACAGCAGCAGCACAGCTCCTGGATAGTCACTTCAAACTGATTTAGTTCCTGTGACCCACAGGCTACACAAAAAAAAAAAAACACAAATCCACACAACAGACACCACACCACCACCACACACTGGTCTCACTGATTTCCTTGGTTTGATATACTTAGGAACTTTTTGGCAACAACTTGAGCGTCCTTTTGAAGGCACTTTTATAATTCGTTATGAAATTTCCTGATTGTGTTTGACCTGCGGTGTTTTAAGGAGTCAGGACTTTCCTCTTCTGCTTGTTTGAGCACGCTTTCCCCTTTTTCAGTGGCTTGCCCTTTTGGTACAGTACCCTTACTGACATTTCTGTCAAGTGAGGTAGGCTCACGGCGATGATTTTGGTTTTTTACTGCAGGATTTTATTACAGGACATATTTGAGGGCTTCTAAAAACTTTATTAGAATAACTGTATTTTTAATAGCCTGCAGGCTGCTTATAGGCTTTGTGGACTAATTTCTTTTAAGTGTTTGTTGTCCATTTGTGTCATTGTTCTGTAGACCCTATACTTGAAATCAAATGACCACATGCTGCATATATTTATTCTGCTCTCTTCAACTATAGAGTTCAACCCAATCTTATGATGGTCACTAATTACCAAACAGCTCCAGTGCACCACTCCAGACCACATCCAGAACAGCATCTTTCTGGATGCACCAGGTGTTCTAGGAAGCAGCCACTTTGCACGCCTGGACACATCCTCTCTGTCTCCCATCCTGATGAGGCACCAATCCAGTCTCTACAGGGCCCCTGTTGAAACCTCCCACTGTTGCTGCCTGTCCTGAATTTGCAGCTTCTCTATTCTCATTTCACATTTCCTGAGCACTATTACGGGTCTGAGCAGGGGGCTGGTAACACAATCTTAGCACTACGGTTTTATTAGAGCACAGGATTTCTACCCACAGGGGTTCCACAGGCCTGCTCTTCTCCCATAATATTTTTATGCTGTTGCACTTTATAAAATGCTTCATGTACAGCGCCACTCCCCTGACTGTATGTCCCTCTCATCTTTCCTATAAAGTTGATGTAGCCTGGCAGCATTGATTATCCTCCTTCCACCAGACCTCTTTTTTCAGGTTATCATCTCACACCAAACAGTTCAATTCCCTCATTTCATATTTTGGGCCTTAAGGCCCATGGGGCAGCGTTTCTAAGTTTTTCCTTTCCCCCATCATCTCTTCATACTGCTTGTTAACTGACATTGCAGATGCTCTGAGAGGCCTCCCTTTATTCTTACACTGTGCTCTTCTCTGCCTCTTACAGCCTTGTTTGGTGTACCCTGAAAAATCAGCCACGCTCCCACTGCAGCCACCGAGCGGCTCTATGGGGCTGTACTGGTGAAAACAGGGAATTGAAATGTAGCAGCCCAGAAGAACAAAGAAGAAAAAACACTGAATGGGCAAGATCAGGCTGTATGAAACCAATCCTGATCACACTATTTCAATTTAACTAATATTCATCACCTCATCAGCACAACCCTGCCTACATTCTGCACTCCTTCCTCAGCAACATCCATCAAATTATGCACTCCTTGCTGAGAACAGAATATTATGGTTGCAAGAAAGCATTTAGCCTATCATGGTTGCTACTGAGAAGTAATAAATAATACTTAGGCAAAAAAAAAAAAATAATGGGAGACTAGTTCTTTTAATTGCATTTGACTGGGTTGATGGCCTTCACCTCTTAATACTATGTTATTATTGCTACAGTAGGAAGACATTTAGCATCTAATTGTGTTTGAGACATCTGTGAATGACTTGTTATTGCCTTCTCTTCTCACAAAAGATTGGCTTCTGGCTCAACTCAAGAACAAAAACCCACTGAAACACCTGTGCACCAGAACCACGCTGCTCCATCTGCAGAACAAGCTGGCTTGATCCAGAATAGTTCAACAGTGAAAAACTCTTCATGCTTCTCTATCGCTATGCACCCCTCACCCAGAGACAGGGTGTAATTTTTTTGTTGGCTGCTCACTAGGTCTGTTTGTTTCTATCAAAGCGTTTTAGAAATCAGCTGACTGCTAGGAGTTGACACGGGTGTGAGCCAGGTGTTGCAGTGTATCAGAAGAGGAACCAGAAACACAGGTTTTAGCAAATTAAAAGGTACTTTGACAGTAGCAATTTTGTTTCAGTGGGAGAGATTTGCTTATCAGTTTGGTTTATTGGTTCATTTCACTACTTATTGAACTCTGATTGCAAGAAAGGCACCTGAACAACTTTAAAATATTTTTTAAATTGTTCTGTATGACATAATTGATAGCCATCATTTTTCTGAAAGACAAATTGCCTTTTGATTGGCTGTCTGCTATAATAATTACAACCTGAATAATCAAATCCTTTCAAAATAGCTTTCTCTTGTCAAAAAAATAAAAATATAGAATGAAAACAGACATTACTAATGTTTTTCTCTTTTTCCCCCTTGTAATTAAAGGGCTTGATTTTCCAAAAGCTGTTTTGCTATTGCTGTTACTAAAATGATCTGGAATTATTCTAAAGTCTCTCTCCATGCATATGCGAGTATTTCCACGCTATATCACTACCTTTAAAAAAAAAGAAAGAAAGAAAGAAAAAAAGAATTATTCATACTACGGTCAGCAACTCATTTTTTCTTCTCACAATGGAACAAAAATATTTCACACTGGTATTATCTCATTGCCCCCAACTGAGATCAGCTAATATCACAAGTATTTTTCTGTAAAAAGAATTTATAGGAAACATTTCCCTTGGATTGAGAAGTAGTTTTCTGCTCTGCTTGCATTAATAGTCTTAAGTTAAACATTTTAAACAACGTCATTATTTCTAACTTCTAAAGCAAAATAGGTCATGACTTGAGAACCTCCTCTCTGCAGTACTGGGCTCAAGGACTAGATTCAAAACTTCAGTTTACTGACTTAACAGGGAAATCCCAATTCTCAGTCCTACATGTCATCAGAACTATGGAAAAATATACCATTAATTGTCCATACGAATAACTATTAGATGATCAGCACAAGCCAACTGTATGCTTGACTCAAGTTAAATTCTGCACTTTGCAATGATGTGTTTGAAGTGATAATGGGAAGAGGGAAAGGATTGTTATTATGAGCACAAAGTGCTAATCTGCTGTCTAGGTCTTACTGAACCTCTCCCCTAACATTTAATCTAAAATGCTTTCAGCTCTTAAATTCACCTTCCAAAACCAGTAGGAGGTTAAAGCAGGATCCAATGGGAGGCTACATTTATTTAATATTCAGTCCTTTCTCAGATGAAATATTACAGTCTATCCTCACAGGTATTTGTCAAACCATTAGAGTAATGGTTTATAGCTATTACATGAAATTGTAGTTCTATTTGTAACTACCATTGACAAAGGATAAGCAAAGTGCATTCATTTTCTTTGAAAAATACCCAAAACCTTTGCCATAGAGCACTGAGGGAATGTGCCCCATTAACTAGTTCAGAGCTGTAAGCCAAGGTGATACTAGTAAACATTGTTTAGCAAACAGGAACCTGCATCTCCGTAACACCTGCTCCTACCATTCACACCTTACAGCTCCACAGTTCACTGCAGACATGTCCCAAGAGCCCTCTGGGACAATCCTGATTCCTGTACCTTCACATAGTAACATCATCTGTAAAATAATATGCATAACTAGATCAAGAAATCAGTTATTTCTATAAAAGCCAGTACATTCGGCACATATTATCGTACTTACATTTTTCTAGTATCCATTAGGAAAACAAGATCATCTGAAAAAAAGCAGCAACAACATAATGAAATGCACAGAACCATCAAACTGAACCTGTCAACAGAAATCTCTTATGTGCAACTTACCTGAAGAACAATGTGCACAGCTTCCATTGACTTTGTGGATCTCAATTTCAAATTTGCTCTTATGTACTGAGATTTATTTCTAGGAGTTTAGTTTTTACTTTTCTCTCTGTATTTTTCTAAAACCTATGAAGAATTTTGAGAAGGAAATAAAAAAAAAATTATTTTGCTTAGAAAAAAAGGGACTAAAATCAAACACTGCTTGCAGAGATAAAACGCCACTAACTCAACAGCCCAGACTAAGACAAACTTGAGTTTAGACCACTATGTAAAGTGGCTGTAGAGAAAACTGTGGTTTCCATATTTGTCAGCTCTAACTGAACACTGATCATCATTACAGAAATAAAAATATTTTTTCAAACTTTGTTTTTTTATCTTCAAACAGGAATCTGAAAGTGTAATTCAGGCAACTGATTTTGAGAGATTAACACCTTAGCATGGTCGGGCAGTTTTAACATGGGTTAAAAATTTTCGTTTACATGCCATTCTTACTGACAGTGGATAAAAGATCAATGAGTAGTACTTGTTGCTACCACTTTGAAAGCTATCCATTAATTAGAAGGGAATTTTATGTGAAACACTACCTTTTATTGAGAACACCCAGTTCATGAGAGAATTTTTTTCAAGCCTGTTAAAAAAAAAGTCCACAACTCTAGTGTCATTCTGCTTCTTAGAAAGAGTTTCCTTTCTTGATTTGCTTTTAATCTTTGTAATTTTGAAGTCAAGAAATAACTACTGATAAGAATAATATGGACTTTGGGAAGTGCTGTTACAGAATCAAGATAAAGTGACAAAGAAAATGTTTGCTAAATTAATTAGCTTTTGTTTAAAACTTGAAGCTAGCAGTGTGCCTTCGCTATCATGAAGAACACAACCAGGGCATAGTTTCGGCCCCTGCCAGCTGCCAGACTTCTGCCACCCTTCAAAACACCCACAGCTGCAGTCCACATGCAAGGGACAGATAGAAAATTCTTGGGTTCCTGAGCAAGACGTACCTTCCTTTACTCCCAATCATTGCTGAGGTGAAGCTATACTGCTGACAATTACATTATTTTCTTTCTCAGATTAGTCCCTCTTAAAAGTCTTTCTTGTTACTGCAGCCTCTGTTATCCTCACTATGAACATCTGCATATCCAGCTGCTACTTTATTATTTCCTCAATTCCAGGATTCTTAACATCAAGTTTTTCTTTTTTCCTTTCTTTTTTTTAATAAAAAGCTACACTTACGGTATGAAACACCTATAATTACTTTTTATGTATAGCCAGTTAATAATCACAGTCAATCACAGCCTTTCTCAGAAGGAAGATGCTGCTGAAGACCACAGCTGAGTTACACCGTCACAAACGCAGACACACAGCCAGGAAGACAAATTGACTCTCAACCACTGCTTCCTACGTAACCTTTTAATTCTTTCTGCCCCCACCACCACCCCTCCCAAAACTACGAAGTCAACAGCACTAAAATGCTACGGGCATAAATACGACATCTGTGCCAAATCCAGATGTGTTGATTTTCACTAGCTATCAGTGACTTTCCACACAGGTTTATGATGCTATATGAATAACAGAAATAACTGATAACTCTTCAGTTTCCATTCCAGAACCAGACAGCTGGAGAAGCCACTGGCAGAGGAGAGCCACCACAGCTCTCTCTCTCTCTCTCAAGAGAGACCTCAAGACAAGATCACCGTCAGGTGCCTGGCACTAACCTGAACCATGTTGCTCTACCTCCAGAGGCACAGCGGGTCCTAGATGTCCCCTGTGTTGCTCTTAATTATTTTTGTTCAGCAAAAATCAAGTGGGTAAACCCTAATACTGAGGAACACATCCTGAAACACTTCCAAGGATGCCAAGAGCCACCCCGACACCACAGCAGCTTGCTTAGCCAGGGAACGGTTGGCCAGTCAAGTGCAGGGCCCTGGAATTACAACCAAAACCGAAGCTCCTTGGAGGCACAGGGCAGACTGGCATCATAACAGTTATAAATATTGAGCATTCAATTGCTAGTTTGCTTCTTGCCCTTTGATAACCAGAAATCAAATTGCTTTGCTGTTGCATAAAGTGTCTTTCAAATGCCATTGCGTATCTCCTCATCCATTCAAGACAGACAGACCTCAGATTTCCAGGAATGAGAACCTACAATACAAATATACTATATTAAACATACAAGAGACATCTGAAAAATAACTAAAACACACTCTATTGATTTTAACCTTCAATATCAAGGTATCCTCCAGCACTATCAACCGGATGCAAGCTATAAGTATTTCCAATTATTTGAATTCCTATACCTGGGACAAGCGTTTAGTTATCAACAACCCCCATGAAACATATTTTCGGTTGTTATGAGGGCACTATTACTATGTGGAATCGAATGCGCTGCTGCCACTGAAGCGAGGGAGGCCGCCTCCCCACCGGCGGTCCCCTGCCACCATGGTGGGCAGCCACAGCAGGGTGGGTTTGCCACTGGCAGGCTCCAGGGCAGAACAGAGCAGAGACCCTGGCCAGTCCTCCCGCCTGCTCCGCTGAACGAGACACCTGCCCACACGTAGGCACCGTGCTTACACCAAGCTGCATGAGTAGTGTTTATCACATTGATTACACTGTATGAGGATTTAGTTACAATCCTGAGGAGTTCTGTGTCTACTCAGTGAAAGGTTACCCTGCAGTGAAGGGCGTAAGTGTGCCTTATGTTCCTCAGGTACCTACAGTACCAGCCAGAGGTCTTCTGTTCCTTACTTCCAAGCTCCGAGATGTTTAAAAATTACGAGTGAAGAAGGAAACAAGAGGGCAGAGGTGGTGCTGGACTGAACGCAGGGCCCAACATGGCCTCCGTGGGGTCTCACAGAGGCAACAGGCCCTGCCCCAGGGCCTCCCTCACAGGGAGCCAGAGCAGGAAGGGCCCCAGGACACAGGCACTCTCTGCTCCCACCGCAAATTCCCTCTCGCCTGAAAAAGGAAGGGGGAGTGGAATTTTTTTCCACGCATGCTACAGCTATTAGAAATACTTCTGCCCAGAAGTCCTGAGCCCTGCCACAAATGACCCGGCGCGAACGCGGGGGTCTGTGTAAGCCTGGCAAGGGCACCCGGCACCCTGAGGCAGGCGCAGGCCTGCAGCTGGCCGCAGCCCCCTGCGGCAGGCCCACCATAGAGGGCCCTGCCAGCTTCCGGAGGCAGGACCTGGCCTTGTCAGGCTCCCCTTCCCCCTGCAGTCACGGAGGAGTCCCCAGAGGCAATGGCTTCCTCCCAGCATTTCAGCATTTTGTGGGAGGCCAGCCAGTCTGGGGCAGGGAGCCAGTCCGTGCGCCCCCGGAGGGAGGCCTGCGTTCCTGATCTGTGCAGCTGTAATGGTGGGATGCAATTTTACTAAGCTGTCCTGCATTCCATTACAACAAGGTCACAGAATCACAGAATGTTAAGGGTTGGAAGGGACCTCTAGAGACCATCTGGTCCAACCCCCCTGCCAGAGCAGGTCCACCTACAGCAGGTTGCACAGGATGGTGTCCAGGTGGGTTTGGAATGTCTCCAGAGTCAGAGACTGCACCACCTCTCCGGGCAGCCTGTTCCAGTGCTCTGCCACCCTCAATGGAAAGAAGTTCCTCCTCATGTTCAGATGGAGCTTCCTATATTCAATTTTATACCCATTGCCCCTTGTCCTGTCACTGGGCACCACTGATAAAAGACTGGCCCCTCCTCCTGATACCCTGTATTTGTAAACATTTTTGAGATCCCCCCACAGACTTCTCCAGACTAAAAAGACCCAAGTCCCTCAGCCTTTCCTCACAAGAAAGATGCTGCAGCCCCCTAATCGTCTTTGTGACCCATCGCTGTCCCCTCTCCAGCAGTTCCTTTCTTAAACTGGGGAGCCCAGAACTGGACACAGCACTCGAGTCGTGGTCTCACCAGGGCAGAGTAAAGGGGGAGGATGACCTCCCTCGACCTGCTGGCCACACTCCTCTTGATGCACCCCAGGATGCCATTGGCCTTCTTGGCCACAAGGGCACACTGCTGGCTCATGGTCATCCTGTTGTCCACCAGGACAAGGTCCTGAGGAACGCAAGGTGTGGCGGTGTCCCAGTCTGGCTGCTGCTCAACACGTCTCTCCTGCACCCTGCCCTGAGTCTCCTCGGCAGCGACCCTGTGGTTATCAACATTAACGTGTTGCTTTGGTGCCGGCTGATCCATCCCAGGATAGCACACAGCAGGCAAATACTTCATTCACAAGAGGGCTGCACAGCACTAAGGAAATGAAAGAGAAGCAAAATAATTTTTTTCCTTTTGAGGAGCTGGGTAGGGAGCATTGCTTGTCACACATCTGACTTCAACATTACCAGCAGTGAGGACTATTAGTAGGATCTACTCTCCTTTGATTTGCTGGCACTATCAGCCTAGATTTTCCAAAACCAAAAATAAAATTTAACACGGCATTACGGTTTAAGGGCGTTATCACAGACTTCCATGGCTCATCTACGCGCCACACTGCTGCAGAGTCATACCGCAAAGAATACAACTACAGACGCATTCAATGATTTAAAAAAGAAAATAATAATAATAACAATCATCTTGTCTTAATCCTTCCTTCTTTCCCCAGTGTTTTCACAAACACCAACCCAGGGTTTTATGGACATACTGTAAAAGGGAATAAACTGTTCATTTAAATGGCACTTTCTGTTGTATTAAAAACAACAACAACAAAAACTAATTTAAAAGTAAAGCACAATTCTCACCAAGAGCTGTTAATGAAACCTCTGCTAAGGGACTCTGTTCCTGATGAAAGGACAGTCATCACATCTGAAAGCAAAATAAAAGCCTCTAATTTGTATATAAGCTCTCAGTCTACTGACTAATAAACTAAACTTTAAAGGTAGAGCATAGGTCCTCAAAATAAGCTCCTGACACACTTCATCACCTTACTTCAACTTTTCCAACTTCATCATCAGAGGCACTGTTAGCTGTATTCCTTCACTCACGTGGCAAATCCTTAAGGTTCTCTCCAAGCTTTTTGATGTATTTTTTTCCCCATATACTCAAATGCTACTTTCCTAATTGTAACTTCAGTGACCAAATGAGGGAATTAAGCACTAGGGCAGGTGTCTGAAAAGGATTATCCTACCTTTGCAAGCTCAGGCCACAAACAAAGTTCCTTTTGCATAGAGGACTTGCTCTGACTTTCTTGCAAGGATTTTATCAGGGTTATCTTTCAAATGAACAACTTCTGATATGAGGCAGAAATCTTGTTTGAAAATAGGTATACTTTTAGGTTTACTCCACTTTCTGTGGATCAAGGTTTGGAACAGAATTGTTGGAAAACAGACACTAAGATTTAGAAACATACGTGCAAAGCCTTCTCAGGCTGCAGTCCCAGGCAACTACACTATGTGAAGCAGCTCTCCAAAACTCAGAGAAGTTTTGATACATTGCTGTATGTTACATTAACACATACTTCCAAGAGAAAGACTCATACCACACTTCATATAAGAGACCTTTATAACTCATAATACAAGTAGGTAGAAAGTCTAAAAGGGTGATTATGACGAACCTTCTCAAGGTAAAGGTAACAATACAACTTTTCATAGTTTTACATCTGCTGCATCTTTATGGTCAGAAAATGAAGGTAATGTCTTGCTTTTCTAAATTTAGCTAATTTTAAACACTCAAAGTAGCTTCTAATAGGTGTCATTATGGAGAAGTCGCCACAGATTTCTGCAGGTACGCTTCTTTTTAGAATGAGAGATGAGCCTTTGAACTTGCTAACAGCTTTTATTTCCCATCCTGAACCTGGGAGTAGAAAACCTTTATTATATATTTATTTTGAAAGTTGTAAAAGGAGTTTGATTACTTTGTATGCCAACTTAACACCTAAAGAGAGTTTAGAAAACAATGCTCTTAATGTACTGGTAAATACAGCAGTTTGAAGAATATCCTTCTAACAATAGTAGAAAGAACCATGTTATATTGCATTCCCATGACACTCTCAAGCAGTGGCAGCAATAATCCTACATCACATTGTATAATGAAAAAGCACTACAACTTAAAAAAAAGAGACTGACATTTTACTGTAGTTTTCCTTTCGAGTGCTATAAAATGCAACCACATTCACATGACAGCATGTGTGTGTATATGTGTCTCTTAATAAAGCCTCTCTGAAGAGCAATACAGCATGTACCATGGAAACAGGGGTTGCCATGGAAAGAATGCTTTTTAGTGCATAGCAAAAGAAATGAGGGCTTGATTCCCCCTCACTCACTTTTCTTAAAAAAAAAAAATACTAAAAAAAAAATCAGTGTAACTATTGACATCAGCAGAGTTATCCCTGGAAAACGTCAGTATGAATGAACAATCAGACCTAACACATGCATAGAAAAGTATTTTTGGCATTAGGGCTGTAGTGATCTGTGTAGCCCTGTATTTTCAGAGCAGCTCTCCAGCTATCCCTCACACCACACGGCTCCACAGCCAACCCCCCTCGGGCGTGCTTGTGACGTGTCTTTCCAAACACGGCAGGGGCCAGGGCCACAACGAGCCACAGGAGAGGGGATTCACAGAGTCATTCCTCACTTGCTCAATCCTCATGCAGAAGGTGCCAGAATCTTCTACCAGCCAGATCGTTTCTTCGCTTAAGTATGAAACGGTTTCTGTTAAAATGCATGTGGTGTTACAAACGAATGAAAAGCATGAATCAAATTAACTTAAAGCATATTGGTTTCCAGACATGCTCAAAATGAAGTCCAAATTGATGTGTTTCATCTACCTTATTCATTAAAATGGCATTCTTGATGTCCTCATGTTACCGTAATCTCCAAAGCACTGGACAAACAAGTACATTTGTTTATCTTTATCACTCTTTCCTTACTAAAGAACAGGGTTTTATTAAAGAGATCAATCACCTGTGTACAGTTTAATAGCCTGAGCTGTGCATGTAAGACAGAACTTGCTTCAATAGCCCACAACTCCCAAAGTATAGAGGGGCACGTAAAACCATTTGTTGCTTTAATAAAACTAAATTTTTCTCAGAGCTAGCAAGTACCCTATTAGAATTAGTAATTTGAGACAGAAAAGCAGTGCTTAAAAAAACCCAATTCTAATAAAAGGAGCAGAATCAATCCTGTTTGCTTACCTCCATGAGAGCTCTATGCTTCTAACCAGAGACACAAAAACACTTTACATGCTTAATGCACTGCCTTTCTCTTATTGAATCACACTTACTGTGAAAGCAGTCTTTTGAGGCTTCTAGCTGTGTTGAAGTAATTGGAGGATTGCTGCTTCTAATGAATGGTCTCCATATAATGGAGGCCAAAGTGTTAAAAACTTAATGTCAGAGGCAAAACATACAAAGAAAAGCTTTTTGGAAACACTGATGAACTATCTTAAATACACTGTTTTACTATTATATTTCTTTCCAGGCTACCCCTATAGTGTAATGAAGTTGCATCAGAAGAGGAAATAATGTTGTGTACCAACACTGCTGGATGTTACCACAAACTGCAACAGCCACACCTTTGGTGATAAAAGGATGAAAAAAAATAATCTAACATTAATTAAGATTACACCTTTGAAGACCTTTCACTTTTTTCACAATCAAAAGAGTTGGTAAACAGCTCAGCCGCAAAATTGTCCTTCTACTTGTGTTACAGTGAAGAACAGAAACATTCTCTATTAGATGAAAACTTGTAGTTCATTAACTGTCAAGCTTTTGAGGGTTCTTATTAATTTTTGAACTACTTAGCTTTATTTAAAAAAAGTCTGTTTAATTTGGGGAAAAAACTCCCTTTAACTGCATACTTTGATTAAGCAGTAGTTTTAGCAAATGGACATGGTATTCAAAGCAACTGCTAGTAACTGCAACATGAAAGAAAGATAAGTTATTGAAATAACATTTTAGAAGAAAATAAGCCTGCTATAAGTAGCTGCAACTAAAAAGCCACTAAGGTGATCAGGAAGTGCTTCACAGGTTTTGAAACTAAAGCCGAAAAAGGAGAAGAGAACAAATCCTTCATCTCCTATCAGCTGTTCCTGTTGCCAGTGATTATGGCAATATTTCACAGAGAACATATGGCAATGTTTATAGCCATCAGGCAGTATTTCACAGAAGCTGCGACACCATGTGTCCACCAACTAGCCTTTCTGATTGCAATTAATTAGAGAAGAAGCAGGAGGCACTTTTTAAATAATATTAAGTCTCAGAGATTCCTGAAGTTCCGTGGCCCATGTACAAGACTAAGTGACAGGAAAGTCTATTAAAATTGTAACAAGCCTAGTACAGCGAGTCTGTCCTTGAGGAACAAGACCTAATAAAAAACATACACTCTTTAAGGAGCGTAAGAAAGAGCAGAAGTATAATAAGCCATTCACGGTGGTATCTTGGAAGCCCGCAACAATAGGGAAATATTTGAAGACCTTTAACAGGCCATTTTATGAAACAGATTCTGCAGAAAAGCTGCCACGGTGAAAGCTATAGCAGTTGTTTTATAGTTGCCAGACCCAAGAGGATGTGTATCAAAATTACTTGGGAATCTATTAAGGAGCTGAGACTTATGAAATATACTGTAGTAGTCATTTCATGATTCCTATTTTAATAAAAGCAAGCAAGAGAGGAAAATCAAGGATAATAAACTACCTGATAGGTTTTCATACAGAAGCGGAAAGCTGAACTTTCCCAGACAGCCCCTACTGTTGAATCTGGCACTTTCAGGTGGCACCACTCAGGGATGAAACAGTGGCAGGGGTGGGCAGCACAGCCCTGCTCCGTAGCATCTTCAGCAGCTTTGCAGACTACTGCAGAATGATTCCCAAAAAAAAAGGGGTTCCACAGAGGCATTTTCCCAACTCAGCCCAATCTGTCCCACTGGGAATGAGCCAGGAGAATCACATAAGCTCAAAATTGTACCAGAACTGATGTTAAGAAGTTCAGCGCCACATTCCTGAATTTGGCATTGCTCATAGCATCCCATTCCCCTCACTGGACATCTTTGCCCTGCACAACCTGCTTCTCTGCTGTTTCTTGTCTCAGGTTGGGATATTCCCTGGAGACATCAAACAAGAGAGCAAGAACGGGGGAAAACCTGTCCATCTGTAGTCTTAGCAGGGGTCCTTTCTGCCAGTTCTCTGAGCTCTAATCATATAACTGATCTCACCCTGCAGCTCTTCCCATAGCTGGGGTACAAACGCATCTCTGTGTTCTCTCCAGACTCTTATTCTTACAAAACTTCTAGAAACTCAATACTTGTGAACTCTCTTCACCTGTCAAATTTTGCCAAGTCGGCCAGCAACCTCAGAAGTTATTAAGATATGCTAATAGTACAGTCATACAAGCCTCATTTCCTTAAGAAAGAAGGCTTTTAAACTTCTCTACCATTATATTGTTATTATTTTAGCATTTCCTTTATTTCCCCAAATCTCTAACCTCTAATTTTTATTACAGAATTCTCATCTTGAGACTTTTTGAGACACAGAAAAAGCAAATTGTGTTGGTAATAAGGGAAGCATTGATTTTTATTAGTCTTAAGAGCAAAATTCCACATTACACCCATGGTAGATCTCAAAAAGGTAATCTAATGGCCACAGCACACCTGCCTAATTGTGATACAATAACCTAGGATCTGTCCTCACAGATGTGACATGACAAAAAACACAAGTCATGTTTAAAAGTATGTCAGATTGTTGCGATGGGTAAAAATGATTCCGTCAGCACTGGGCAGACTATTTTAAAACTCCAGATGCAGCCCTGACACCAATCAGCAGCTAAAAATGAGCCACAATTCCACCCACTGCTACACTTGCAAGATGACAATAGGGTAACTTTTAAAATAAATAAATACCAAAATAAAATGACAGCTGGCAACTTCACCATCCTTGTCTACACTTTCCTAGGAGCAGAGTTAATATTTTGAGCTGCACACGCGGAACGCTTTCAAGGTTTGTTCTCCATCAAGAAAGTTCCAAACTGTGAGGCTGACAGCTGCCGTCAGCTTAACAGCTATACTAAAGTTCTCGACACAACTTACAGTGACTCCTATGTAATTTAAGAGGATCTTCAATGCTGAAAGAAAACTGCAATATACTCCTTAATAAAGCACATTTCCATGAAAAGCTGAACAATGACGTTCAGAGAGAAACTCCTGTCCAATATGCTACCCACCAGCTGTGGTGCCATTGCTACAGCACCATCTTATTAATCATTATTTTTAGGACAATAGCACAATGGTCACTGATAATCAAGAGCTGTAGCAGAGATCACCCTCCCCAATTAAATCCCTACTTTTTCCCTTTCAAAAGGCTCCTGCATGTGCTGCTTCCCATGTGGGCTGTGAGCTGGACAGAGGGGCGCCCAACCCATGCCCCAGGGGACAGCCAGAGATGTCCACCCCTGCAGGCTCTCCCTTCCTTGCCAAAATTTAAGGGCACTACAAGGAGTAGCTTACACCCAGGGGCTGATCCAACCACCCCCTGGAGGGGGACCTGTGTAGGGGGCAGGAACACTGCTCTGCCTCAGCCTTTACCCACAGTGACTCAACCTTGGATATGACCCACTGCATAAAGCATGGTCTTGGGAAGAAAAGAAAAGGAAAAAAAGCAAGCTTAAAAACATTAAAGATTTCAGCAGGAAGGAGACATCACACACAGAGACACTCTACCCCTCATGCTGTCTGTTCTGGAAAGATAAGCAGATGAAAAGTAAAGGAGTAATTTGTACCCTCCCTAGCTAAAGTAGTAAAGCAACACACCAGTAGTCCCCAAAACACCAGTACAGCTTTCTTTTGGGAAAAAAAAAAATTAAGAAAATGTCTTTGAATCAACTATATGCATAGTAATCCTTGAGCAGTGATGTCAGCAGAAACAGTCACAGCAATAAAAAAAAATTAAAAGGTTTATCTGTGAAAAAGCCACAATTTGAGCAGAGCTCATCTGAATCCCAGCTCACCGTATTAGCCAGTTTCCTCATGCCAGAAACTCATCCTAAACACCATACACACATCTTTTTCAGTTGGGATTTTTTTCTGTTTAAATCTATACTTGACTCTGAAAAATAAAAAATCCAAACACAGAGGTCTACAACGTGGCATGCAAAATGTTAACAACTGGTGGGAGATTATTGATATCAGCTGATATGCTGTCAGTCCACTGAGTGATCAGATAACTAGATGAGAACAAAATGGGAAAAGCAACGTAGTTCTGGTAATCACGCCTCACACCTCTCTACAACACTGAAACCACCCCAAGGAGCTAACAGAGCTGATGATGATCAGTGCACCAGTGCACATGGCCCATCCATACTGTGCCAGAGCCTGGCCTCTGTCACTAGTTCACCTTGCATAAATGAAAAATAATTAAGAGCTGTGAAGGGTCATTTTAATGAATAATTGATTTTTACAGTAAATATTAGAGCTCTGTAAAACATTAAACACAGAGTCTACAAAGTATTCACTGATCACTCCACAATTTATTTGTGCCAAGTACAAGTACCACAGCACCAAGACTTAATTTCATTTTCTTTTAGGCTAACACAGGACCTAGAGTTAAAACTGGCTTGAAATAAAGAGTTTTACTGATTACAGAGCAAATCCACAGAAAAACTGAACTTGATATGCCCTTCCTACACACATCTTGAAAAAGTCAAGTTGAGAATGAACAAGTCTGAATTTTCAGTTCTTGTTTAACCAGGCAGGTTATGCTTAAATAGTTCAAGTAATTCTTGTCCAACTCTTCTACTAGTTGCAACTGGAAGAACACATGACTCAGTCTGAATCCACAGAGGACTGCATTTTCAATGTAGTTCACTTAAAGACATACCTAAGCATAACATGCTATTATCTGGATTACCTTTAACAAGAGTAAATGGATAATATGAAATACATCTTGACAAATATGCCCTTTTTATGCTTATGGAATTTGACAATACTCTAATTTCCTTGCACAGGCTATTTAGAAGGGAGTGCTGTTATCAGATGTCACAGGCTGCTCTGTCACCTTTGCACATATCACACAGAGGAGCAACTGAGGGCATTAGAAATCTTAGCTGGAGCCATCCTAAACACAACACTCAAGATTCTTTTTGGACGGAATACTGATATTAAAAAAAAAAATTAAATACCTAAGCTAGATTAAAAGCAGTTTTTCCTGTAAAAACGGTTGCAGAAATCACACACTGGAAATACTACCTTGGAAGAATTTTGAAATATTCTTTCTCAATTCTTACTTCATTCTTCAGATGCATTTTAATGATGCATTAGTCCTAGCTGCCACGTAGCATGTTATTACTAAAGGCAATAGTATCTTCTAGGTCAAACTGTCTCCTGGTTGAGTTACACTAGGAGAGATTATGGTTTTTGTGACATTGTTACATTAAATACAACCAAAAAAATAAACTAGAGATGAAATGTAAAGTATAGCGGTCTTAAGCATTTAAATATGAGGGAAACAGTAACACAGAATATTGGCAGTGTAAGAAGATTCTAATGAAAAACAGGCAAATAAAAAGCAAAACAAGAATCAAAATGAAATTTGCTAGCTTTAGTAACAAAGAATTTTCATTGGGTATTTTTTCCTAAGGGAATGGTCATTTAGATAGCATTTCTAAGGAAATTTTTTCTCCCTTTTTAATAGCTGCTTCAAAACTATCTTAATGGATTCTTCTTGTTCTAACTCTAAAGACAATTTGGTCAAGACTGACACAGAATCAAGATCACTAATGACTGCAGAAATCCAGCGTTAAGAAAAAATGAAGGAAAAACCCACCTTCCAACAGACAAAGAATCACTAAGAAGACAACATTTGCATTCTGTATTATTCAGCTTAACCAAGTTTAAAAGCTAATCTAATAACACAAACAATATTATTAAACAGTTATACTTTTTGTTCAGTCAACTATGTCTTCGTTATTTACTTCAAAGTTGTTTCTTCCCCACCTCAATCAAGAAGCAAAACATTACATTAGATTACCATTCAGGACTTTAAAGAAAAAGAAAGAGAACATTATCTTGAGCTCCCAACAGAAACCTTGCTTCAAAGGAAGATTTAAGACCATTATACACCTTTTACAAAACAATATTTACTTAAACTTTGGAAGGTGATACATGGAACACTTACAACTCACTAAACTGTCCTAAAAACTATAGTTTGTCAAGCATTTTGAGGGCAGATCTTTCACAATTAGACGCAGGCTACAATGGGCAGACCAAAACGTTGAAAATTCTGATTTTGGCAGTTTGGAGACCTGCAGGGTCATAGTTGTACTGTACCCGAGCAAAGGGCACAAGTAACACTTTAAAGCAGTTCTGAAAGAGCATCAGAGTTGTGCCGAACTCCTGAGTTGTAAAACAAACACAAAAGATTTGGAGAAGGGGAGGGTCTGTTTTGATTTGGGGTTTTTCCGCTGTACAGCATTTGAGGAAAGAAGAGGATCCCCACACTTGTCTTCACACTGTATTCCCAAGGCCTTCCATGGGCTTCAACCCCCAAATCCCAGAACCCCAAAGCTACACATTGGGGAGTAGAATCTGCACCTTGATAGCGGGTGCTCATCTTATTCGGGAGGGATTAGACATTAGGATGAAATCTGTGGCTCACTTTTAGAGAGAAAGAGACGAGTTCAGCATCTTTGAAAGAAACATTAGAAGCATCCAACCTTGAGCAAAGCCTTTTTGTTTTACACTGGTGTTCAGATCATAGTCTCTTTTTTTGCAACTGTGAAATAAAACACAAGCTTGTATCATCGCCACGATACTAAGAGAAAGGAAGACTGAAGTTCTTCATTGGGATGTTTTGGCTTTAGCAAAGTGCACACTGCATGGCAAATTAGCCTAAGCTGATCTGCTATCAGAACAGCACAGAATAACTTTCACGTGCTTGTGCTTCCTGTGGTTTGTTTTTTAATCTATTTCCCATAAGATCAGAATGCACGGCATTGTTTGCTTTGGGAAGAACGCTAACAATTACCTTATTTATACTTTGTTCACAGTTTCCTCAGCTGAAAATTACTGATGTTAGAATAGTATTTGCACACTAATTTCTATTTACATTTTACACTTTGAAGGCAATGATAATTCTTCAGGAATGCAGAATTCTCCCGATCATTTTGTTCTGAGGAAATGCAACAATAAACTAGTAACTCTCGGCTTTTGATTACAGTCCAACACAGCTGTAAGTCTCAAAAAAAAGGCAGTGGGGGTGCAGGGCAACACAACGTGACACAGAAAATACAACCCAACTGCATCCCCACAGGGGATCCATGCTTGTAATCTACAGCAGTGCAAAAAAACTGAACCACCAAACGTTTAGGTGTGTCAAAGACCTTGAAAGCTCACCTAGATAACATTTTTTCATTACCAGAGGATTTATCTGTTCTGGGCATGAGACCTGCTTCATCATCATGGACTTGCCTGGCAATCAGTGCTGCCTGTCTGACCCCAGTCACTGTCCTGAGCCGGGCCCATGCACTGTGCAAGGGCACTGCAGGACAGATACCATTCCAGGCCTGGATCCCTGCCATGCTCATCAACTCCCAGTTTGACTGCCCTCCTGGATCAGCCAAGCCCATACTGCCCCCACCATGCCCTTCCTAGCTTTTTTGCTTCTAGTGCAACCATGCGTTAACATTCTTAAGGACCAAGGGTTTAGCCTTCAACTCATGCTTGCTGTCAGCATCCAGTCCTGATGCAATTTTTTGGGTATCAGAAGAGTTTCACACCAATCCCAAATGATATCTGCATACAGACTGCTTAAGTTCACTCATATTTCTTTTAATTTTGAGACAGCCCTCAGTCAACAGCTGACATCCCCGGTTAGGACAGTATTAGATGGCTGAAAGGAGCTTTCATCAGCTCCCACAATCCTGTTCCTTGACACTAAAGACACCACCAGCCACCCACCTTGATTTGGCCAACAGTTGCCGGACAGGCAACATTATGCCACGCAGCTTGTGCAGATGCATGGCGAGTGCTGCCGCACGGACAATGACATACGTCATTCAGAAACGCTCCCTACTGAGAATCAACAGTAATAAATAATGAAAAACAGAGCAGCTGCTGCATGGCTTGGCAAAGCACATTCTCTGGACAGACAGGCAGCACAGCCACGCTTGCTCTGTACAGTACCAAAATCTTAATATTTAAGTCTGCTCAAGCCTTGATTTTTTTTATTTTTTTTTTTTTTTAAAGTCATTGTCATGAATCTCAAATCGAAAGTTTGAGGTTATAAACTGATATCTGAGTCATTTCTTGCAAACCTATACCAGTTTAGATCACTGGGGGCTTATGAAGCGGATGTCTTCCTTGAAGCTGCAAAAACCTCAAACTGAGAGCAGCACAGCACACACAGGCAAAGGCAGAAAGGCATATGTTTTCCCCTTTCCACTGCATCATAGGTTTATTTTGTCTCCATAACCTCACCAAAGGTTGCAATAACATTGCTACTTCTTTCAGCACAACATATGTTTTCAAACTCAACTGATCTGAGCACACAGGGATTTTCAGAATATGCTTTGAGAGGGCCCTTCCTACCTTCTCATCTCTCCTCCTCATTGATTTATTGCATTAAACAGCCTGTAACTATTATCTCTTTTAGTAAAAATTGAAGCACAGTAATGATTAAGCATTTCATCATTTTCCTTGTCAAGCATTATTTGTTCTCTTTCCCATTAAGTAGCAGAATTGAATATTTTTTTTAACCATTTTCTCATTTCCTATGTACTTATAAACCTTTATCTTGTTGCCTTTTACATCTCTTACTATCAGCACCTTTCTTTGTCATTCTTTAGTTCATACCAGATATCCTTGTTCCTACCCTTTCTGGTAATTTTCACACTTTCCAATATCATATTTCCAATATCCTAAAAATTTCTGCTCCTTCACACCTTTTCTTACTAGAGCAAACTGTAGGAATGATTAAGAAATGACAGCCAGCTGTGTCAGTAGTAATCTGGCCTTTGGAAACAAAGAATCTGTCCCAGGTTTGATAAACAAGCTTTCTCATTAACCTTAAGTTAGAGTCAGAACAAAGCCACCTCTAAAAACTGAAATTTGAAAAGAAATCAGCTACAGCACTCTGTAAGCGTCCCCTCCTGGACACAGCAGGGACCCGCTGCTGCCTCGGCCTCTGGCCAGAGGAGAAGAGGACCTCTTCCCTAGGCTGGTTCCCCATGCTGCCCGCTCCAAACAGCTTGCATGCCGGAGGACAGGGAGGGTGGTGCTGCGAGGTGTAGATCCGCAGCTGGGAACCACAGCGAGCAGGGGAACAGCTCAGGAGCTGTGAGCACACCACAAGAGCGACTCATCGTACAGGAGCAAAGCACGACAGGAGTACACGTCATTGTCAGCCTGCAAGACGGACTGTTCTTGTATCTTTAAAGCAAGCACAAAGACAGCTCCCACCGCCGCTCTGGGCAATCACACTGCTCCGCAGCAAGAGAAAAATGCAGATTTTTGAGCAAGGCTGATCAAAAGTCTACAGACCACCCCGCCCTGCTGCCTGCCCACTCTGTCGCCTGCCTCCTGGTTTGGTCTTAGACCCAGAAGCTTTCAATCACTTCCCAGTTTGCAGAAGCTGTGCCCAGTCCCCACTGAATCTCTGGGAAGAGTCTCCTTCATGTTATCCACCAAGTCCTCAGATGATCCCCTAGTCTCTCTCTCTAGGACTGGCCCTGCTGCCCTCCTACTCCACACTCGTGTCCATCACACCCCATCACCCCAGGAGCTACTTCCAGCCCACGCCACCAGTTGGCCTTAGGGAAGACATCTCCTCCAGCAACATCCAGAAATTTCTCCATTTTCAGGGCTCCATCCAAGACCAAATAGACTCCCTTTGGATGTGGATCAGAGCCTCACAAAAGTTACTAACCCCAAAGTCACGTGGGATGACTGAGTTAGGCAGAAACACCAGAGAAGCCCCCAAACACCAGCAGCAGGAGCTCACCTCTCCAGGTCGGGTCTGGTCTGGTCAGACCCTAATTTGAACCTTCTCTGACCTGTTCAACCATTTCCTGCCTTGGAAGTTGGTCAGTACATGGAGCTGAACAGGTCAACACTGCTCTTCGGAGAGCAAATCCAACAGGTTCTCAAAGCAAATAAATAAGAGTAAATATAAAGGGGTATACACTTCTACAGTGAATAGTAAATATAACAGTGATGGAGCAAATCAGTCCAAACACAGCTGAATTTAAAGACAGAAGACAGTATGAACATATGTTATCTTAACAGTTGTTTATTTCTTGGTCCTCTAGTTGAAAGCAGGCTCTTCTCCTTTTTGGTTTCATAATGTAATGTCAGATTGTCCTTTCTTTTCACCCATTTTTCTCTTTGCATGTATTTGATAGTTTTGTTTTTAATAAAAGTGGAGGTGTTCTTGGCATTTCTGCTGCAACAGCAGGGCTTGAACTTAAGGTCAAATGAAAGGAACAGTGTGTTCAGTTACCATGGCAACCATACCAGGCTAATATCAGGTACTAAGATACCAAGAATGAAGTGATAAAATCACTACATTAGTTTAATAAACAAGTTCCATTGTCATCATTTTACTACATATATGGTTCTTTGAAAAAAAATAACAAATTTCAGAATTTGCCCTGTTTGGCCTATTATTCATTATCTAACAAAAATGAAAAATTATTTCCTTTCTCAAGATCTTCAGAAATACAGATATATTGAGAACTCATTAAGGCTGCTATACATTCTAAAGCCGTATTCTGGGTACGCCAAATTTTGCAAACCCTAAAGCAAACCCTAATTTGACATTCAATTTCAATTCTCATTTTACATTTTCATCCTCTGCCTCAACGTCTTAATAAATGTATAATTATATTTTAAACATAAATCTTACCGTGTCAAACTACAAAAACCAAGAGCACACCTTAAAAATAACTTAAAGCAAGAGGATGAATGTGAAGGAAAGCCCTTCTCAGCACGCATCCAAAAGCCAGTGCAGAGAGCTCCTGCTTGGGCACGTCTCCCGCATCCCTTACCTGACACCCCGCTCCAAAGCCAGTTCCCGAGCCAGCAGGATTAAATACCCACAGAGCTTGTTGGAGCTGGCTCCAGCTACCCTTGCAGCTGGTGAAGGGGCCAGAATCTGCCAGGCCTGGATGCAAAGTAATTAGCACCATATGGTTCGAGGCAACCACCTTGAGAAGCCCCTGGAAGTCCAGGCAGATGCCAGCCAGCGAGAGCACGTTACCGCATCTAACACTGGCGTGAGAATATCCCAGCCGGCTCTGCCTTCCCACTGACCTTCTGGGCAGCCCGGAGTAAGACGGCCAGTGAAGCTGCCAGAGACACAGATCACAGTGCCGTACTGAACAAGGGACTCTATATCAGAATTGCTAATAAGACACAAATTTAAAATGTCAGTTTTGGCTAGCAATGACAATATTGGTTAGAGAAATAATTAACACTGATTTCCATGTTACAGATAATTCTGCAAACGAAAATGAATGGGCCCAAATGGTTCTGAGAATTCAAGATAACTCCAGAAAGTCAGGAAATTCAGCAGAGTCTGAGCAATTTATTTGCGAAATAATTTGAAATTACTTTGCATAGTAATAGGATTCTGGAGCTATGTTGTTAGCCATGCAGAACAGCCACATTGATTGAGAGCTGCAGTAGAGGAAAATAAAACTTTATTCAACAACAGAGGATTGTGAGACATCTTTGTGCCCTCTTTAACTGGACAGAAAAAGAGAAGTCACCCCAACTCACCTACCACAAATCACCAGCACAACATCACTCACAAGGCAGAGATGGCTCACCAGGCACCACCAAAAGAGACACTGCCTGTTTTCATTAGCCAAACCAGTAAAGCAGTAAAACCAGTCAAAATTTCTGTAGCACACGCTCAATTTCCTTCCGCACCCCTCGGGCATGTTTATATCAAGTCACTTAATCACTGCGAAAATTTAAGCTTTTCAGTATATGAAATATTTAGAAAACATGCCAATAATTTGGTCTTATTTACCTTTTAACAAATATATACAGCTAATATTTACCTTCCAAATAAATTCAGACCACAACTGAATTGCTGAGTTACAGAAAAATGCTCATAAGCTGCTATCAAAGTGGTGCTGAAACACTTCCAACTCATGCATTCATCTGCTTCTCAGAACATGCCATTTTGTATCGATTTTATGCAATTGTGTCAGCCTGACATCGGTGAAGTAAACACTACACAGGAGCAGCCTATGGTCTTCCAATAACATATCTATACACAGCCTCAAGTACTGTAAGGATTATAGCTGTAACTGCCAGTTTCTACTAAAAAAATCTCAGGGCAGAAGGACAAGCTGACCTAAGCGGTGGGTTGTTTGAATAGGTTTTGCAGTTGGGGCACAACTAATCCTTGGCTGACAGTCCAGCCTGGAGATTTTTATTTTTTTATCCGTGATTAATGGAGTTGACATCCATGTTCCCACAGCTTCTGCTAAACATGCAGTTCAGACCTTATTGTTAAATACCACTGAGATCACAGAAAACTAAACTCTTATGACAGTGGAACGACTGTGCCAGAGGGCAGACTTTTCTGAGACAAGTATAGGATTACACCAGAAATATAACACAGAATAATAGGGCACTACAAAAAGCTTCACAGTCTTGGGCCCCCGAATACCTTGCATCCTTAAAACTAGACTGACCTTTCTGAATGGAAAATAAATTGTGTGAGTTGAGAGACCTAACAAGATAACACGTTATCCAAAATTATACTGGGAGATCGCACGCACATACGATGTGTTTATCCTATTTCAGTCAGAGGCACGTGCAATCAACTTGACCTTTCATTTCATATTTACTCACTAATCAAAATCTTACAGCAATTTGACTGAAGCACTGAAGTGCTGATGGAGATCTCGCTCCTCCAGAACTTGCAGGTTTGGATGGGAGCCGAGATGCAGGATTTGGAAATAAATTTTAAAGCCTTACAGTCTGAAGATGTTTGGATCCAATTAACATCAATAGAACCACATGTTCACAGGAAGAAAAGAATAAAACCTCCAGACAGATAACCTTTTTTCCTAACTACTCTGAGGTACAAAATTTAATTTTCTACTTTCTGTACTACCTCCACACAGAATGTTCTGGCTACTACATATAATTGTTTTCTAGCCTCTCAGCTTCTATAAAAAGTGTTGATGAGTATTTCCTGATTTCTCTTTTTCTGTACATTTTGCACAGAAGCCAATAGCAAAAAAAACAAACCAAAGCAAAAAACAATACAAACCACCACCAAAACAAAACCCCACAAAAACAACCCAAAAAACCCCACATCAGTCTGAAATAGAAGAGCAATGTCAGTTCATAAGGGACATGGTTTAAACAATTAGATCTGTCTAAACTATCCTTGTTTTAGACTGGGAAGTATTTTAAACCTTAATTACTGCAGTCTGCAAGACTGTGACAGATCTGTCTTTTTCTTATGGGCATCTTGCCAAGATGAAGCATGAATTCTTCTTTTAAGACGACCATACTTAATTAGTGCTTTAGCTAACTTTATGGTGCTTGTATGATTCGATAGACTACTTCTGGCTCTGGCAAGTATATCTGTCTGCTGCAGTTTAGGGGCTTCTAGGGTCAAAGCTGTTTTATATATATTTTCACAATTTGTCATTATGTCCGTGTATCCCTACAGATTTTGATTTCCTAATGCAACATACAAAGAATAAGAAACTGAAGTTTCTAAACTTGGCAAAAATACTCACACTGAATATTCCTTTCTATATCAATATTCACTGCTTGATTGCTGCTTCAGAATGTTATTATAGAATTTAGATGTGTATTTACAGCAACAGCTCTGTATGGGAAGGACAATAACAGAGGTGGAAGAGCTGAACTCAGTAAGGATAGAAACATAAACACATTACCCATTTTGACACCATCCCTAAGCCAGTATTTCAGCTAGAGCTGCCATCCAGTACTGGCCTGTTGCATGCTCCTTCTGCTGGGAGAAAACCTAAGGCCTGTATTTCATTGCTGCAGCTGTTTTTCCCTGAGCACAGAGGTTGCCCTGCTTTCTGAGCACAGAGGGCATCAGACTGAGCCCGTTTCTTTCCTTTGCTTGTCCATCTTCCAAGCCAACTTTCCACCACCAACCATTCTTTTGCTAGACACTCAATGAGAGCTACTGTGCTTATTTCTGTCAGTTACTGAACACGGGTGTGAGTATCTAAAGTAACTGTCTGATGTCTCACATTTGTATTCAGCCCAACGAAACCAGACACTGCACAGCTTAACAGCTGGGCAGCCTTTCGGGTGGCTGGTGTTTCACTTGGGGATTCCCCAAAGCAGCACTGTCTTTACACTTAAGCATTATGCAAGGCAGTTATAACCTTCACCATCACACCCACCTTCATCACACCACTTTCAATGAGGTTTAACTCCAATGTTAACTGTATAAAACATGTGTCCAGTCTGCATTCCAGCTCAGGGTCTCAAATGACACCGTCCCTATGAGAAATCACAAACAGAATTTTCAGATGTCAAACAATAAAGGTGTAAATATATATATGTATATATTTGCATAGCCTTTTCTTTGTCAGGACATTTTCATATCTCCTATCCAAATTGAATTCCTTCCTACCCAAACATCAATTCCTACCATCTCTCCCTTTGCTCAAGTCCTCTCTGGCGATCCTGTAACTTTGGTAGCTCTCAAGCAACGCCCATTGTTTCAGTGAAATCTGCTATATGTGACCTTCTATTTCATTCTGTTTTAACATCCAACTCTCTGTAGTGATGCTGTAGCCTCAGCTCTTGGGGACAGTCACCCACAGTCCTGCCCTATTCATCCGCACAGTGCATTCCTTGACGGAAAACTTGAGCCTTACCCCTGCAGCCAGCCATACTTCTCACCCATCCCGTCACCAGCAAACACACTCCCCTGAGCTACTGCCGCACTGTGTTGCTTCAGAAGATACATCCCAGCTCTTACCCGGACACTGTCTGGGTTTTCTACTCTTCCTCTTATCTTTTACACCTGCTTAGATAACTTGCCGCAAACCAAATCGGACTGTCACTTGTTCAAGTGGCGGTAAAGACTCCCCTCAGCTGAAAATGTAGCACGGCTTTCATCGCCAGTGAAATCAGAACCAGCAAGCTCATCCTTTACTCTCTAGGATCCTTAAAATTGCAGAGACCTCACGTGGCAAGGGGCATGCGCTCTCTGCCAGCATTGTTCAGGCGGCGGGAGAAATCAGCAGTAGTATTTTGTACCCAGTGAAGCCTCTGCGCGGATACCAGGAAATGTAGCAATTCAAAGTGAAAAGGACAACATATGGGTCATGCTGGCCATACCTCGGGCTCAGGATGTGTTCCCAACAAGAAGGGAAGCGCAGCCTGGTACGCTGGAGCTGAATGATATTTTGTACCAGCACAGTATAGAATCACAGAATCACTTGGGTTGGAAGAGACCTTCAAGGTCATCGAGTCCAACCATAAACCTACACTGCCAAAACCACCCCTAAACCATGTCCCTCACCACCACGTCCACCCATCTTTTAAATACCTCCAGGGATGGCGATTCCACCACCTCCCTGGGCAGCCTGTTCCAATGCCTGATAACCCTTTCTGTAAAGAAGTTTTTCCTAATATCCAACCTAAACCCCCCCTGGCACAACTGGAGGCCATTTCCTCTTGTCCTATCGCTTGTTACTTGGGAGAAGGACTGACCCCCCCCTCGCTACAACCTCCTTTCAGGTAGTTGTAGAGAGTGATAAGGTCTCCCCTCAACCTTCTCTTCTCCAGGCTAAACAATCCCAACTCTCTCAGCCGTTTCTCATAAGACCTGTTCTCTATGAGCTGGTCAAGCTTCACAGTGAACAGAAGAGTAATGAAGTTTATCACAACCCTTAGATAAAAAGGACCTTTGTGCCTTATGCAAAAGAAGAGAGGCAGAGAGGATGCTGCCAAGGCTGGGTTTTCAGAGTATTCCCTACTTTCAGTTCTTGTCTATATCTGAATTCCCTAAAAGCTCCCCTGGTCCAGGCTGTACAGCCCATCAGCTGTAGCTGTGCTGACATTGGTGGAGAACAAGACAGAACACAGAGTTGACGACAAACTTTTTACAACCTCATCCAAGTGCCAGGAGAGGGCATGAACAGGAGCCCTTCAAGGTGGGAGCAGCCACAGACGCTGCTAAGAAGTGGTGCAAACTATTAACTTCTGTTTACTTCTGCCCTTCCTCCTCCTCCTCTCCTGGTCTGACTGCTCCTTTGCCGACTCGATACCAGGAGTCAGTTCTCAGGAAGGAGGAGCAGCAGGCCACCAGCATACCCGCAATGCTCCCAGAAAGAAAGCTTTGCAGTACTTAGCAATTTATCCCCATGAGCTCCTGGGGAAAAGAAGACCCTGTACTCTGTGAGGTTCACTTAAGGCAGCAAGCAGCATCAGAGCGCCAGATCCACAACCAAGTGCCGGCTCTATTTTGTGACATTGGGTCGATGTCTTTTTTCCTTTTTATTTTTTTTTTCCATCTTCTATTTCTGCTACTGCCTTGGCCTTGGAGAAATGAGCATGGCATCTTACACATTTTTGTGAAAATAAAATTAAGCTTAAAGTAAAATAAAGCAACATTGATTTCATCTGCCTCCCTCTAAGCAGAGAAGGTACACTGTTCACGGCACCAAGCCAGGCAGCAGCACTCTGCCATCAGGGATCAAGTTCTGGCTAATGGCCCACAATGTTCAACATGCAACATCTCCATTTTAAGTTTGCTATCTTGAGCATTTCTTAAACTTGTTTTTGGTGAAGGGAAAGAATCCAATAAGATACCAGACTACATCTTTTACAGCAGGACGGGTCTGTAACCTCTGTAGCCTATGTCTTCTCATCCAGGAGACTGTTCCAGCTCCTGAAAAAGCACAGTCAGGATGCAAGAATGATGCTGTATTAAAAACACAGGGGAAGGCATGGCTCACCTGGAAAAAACAGCCTTGCTTTAGCACTGCCTATCACCTCTTGGACCCCATCTGGGCTGCGAAACACCCCCAGCGCAGTGCCGTGGCGCTGCCTCTGCGCACCGGCGCCCAATGGGCAGCGGGGAGGGCACCCCGTGCTGGCCCGGCCACCACCCCGTGCCATCCCTTGGCTGCATCTCCTGCGCTGCTACCACCTCTCCCCTGACTGCACCTGACAGGGCAGATGACTGATTAAAGTGACAGACGGTGTTTCAGTTGAGAGAGGAGCTTGTTTTAGCGCAGGCCTGTCTACTTCAGTAAATCTCTGGTTTTATCAGCTCTGTGCAACTGGCTCATTTAGACCCCATCGGTGGCCGTCCATCTCCTCGTAGCCCCTTGTCAGTGACAGCCCTCAGGTGCCTAAGCATGCCAGGCTTGATACGAGTCAAACCCTGCTGCAAACAGAGATTAACCTGCAAAACCACGCAGGGCTCTTTTTAAGCGCGTTCTAGCCAGGCACACGGAAGCTACAGACCGCATCAGACTTGGTAAACTTTCTTTAGCTCCTCTGTGTCCCACGTCTCATTTGCGTTCGCTTTAGAGGCTGAACTAAAACAACCAACAAGCAGAGCAGCCTGGCTACTGCGCAGGAACCACATGAGCAAAAGATTTCTAAACAGTCTTTCTATAACCAAGCAGTTTGTCAGAAAACACTGGAAGGGCTTTCAAAAATCTGCATAGCCATGTAAGAGATGAAATATTCATAGATTTAATATTAAAATATTTGATTAAATTAATATTAATTCACCATTAAATTTTAAAGAGTTTCATATTTCATAAGAAAATCACAGTGAAACTACCAATAGGGATTTAACGCGTGAAACCAATTATCCAACATCATTAAGCAATGCTTCGAAAAGCAATCCAAAGTTTTCAGTGATAAAAGTGAATTAAGTGAATTCTGTTGACAAACAGCACTATTTGTGCAAGTTCTCACTGGAAAGGAGATTTGCCCTTACTCACAAATGTTTCAGGTATGTTACTAGAACATTAATGTATTAGTCTTCTTCAGTTCTTTAATATACACATACAGCCCCACCTTTTATTTTTTTCTTCTTTCTTTCCCTTTATATATACTTTGTAGTATGAAAACTGTTCATTAAGTTTGGGTTAGTTTTCTTTTGCCTAAATAAATAAATAAATACACCAACAAAGGAGAGTAAACTCTGAATTCTCTGCGATTATTGGATAAAGCTCTCAGAGAAGCTGACTTACTGACAGCTGAAGACAAAAGCTTTGATTGCACTCTATCTTCTGACAAAGCGACAGAGAGAATGGCAGAGGCTTTTTTCAAGTGGGCCTACTCAATTTTTGCCACTACTTCCAAACCAGAAAGTTAACTTCTTCTTGAGGATACAATTTTCCTTTCCATGAGTACACCTGTATTTCTTCTATCAATGTTATTTTTAAGAGTTTGTTTTGATAACGTCAGATTCATTTAAAGCATAAGCAATAGATTTTGTTCAGTTCTTCCATCTCCTTTATATGTTCTTATAAAACAGTTCTCTCTTTTGTCCTCTCTCAGGTATTCACAGTGCTCAACAAACCAGTCGGAACATTATAGTCAGTTCACTTCCGATATGAGCTACCAGTCTATGAAGTCACAATGCAGAATATCTTTCACTATAGTACAGTGTACCTAGACTTAAATTAAATTTTCAATAACGCTAAAATCTTGTTTGTATAACCAACAACACTGGACTAAAATGATGCATGGAGTTTCCTAATTAGATATAGCCATTGTTTAGAGTCAGACAGTGCCCGTTTACAGTTCAATAAACAACTTGTCACAGTTGCTTGGTCAGAGCAGACCTGGATGTCAATGGAAACAGTTAGCACTGAGGTAGCGAAATAAATTGGTCTCCTGAGTAAATAAATTGAGCAGCAATGTGAATATGCCTCATCAGTAAGGACTGTAATTTATAAAGGCTTTGTAAATAGTGTTTTATATACACTGACATTTAAGGAAATGCTTTACCTTCTCTTATGTTTAAAAGAAAATAAATTTAACGATGGTCTTTGGTCAGTAAGTTTTATATGTATTAGTGCAGACAATATAAAATAATGTCAGCACTTACAGCAAAATAGTATTTCAAATATTTTTCTCAATAAATAAGTACAAATAATTATAACATATTATGGTGCATTTAACATTTCCCATGCTGGTTTTGCCATTTGGAAGTACCCAAGAGAATCAGGCAGAATCATACTGAATGCTAACATCCTTCTAGCCAAGATGGAAATTCTCAGCTCTACCAGCACTACTGGTATGCAGCTACCAGTGAAAGCTAGTGTGCGTGCACAAAACACTATGAAAATAGTACACAAATTTTAAATTTTGAGTGTGATACTACTTTATCCTTAACTTTTCAAATATTTAAGTTTATTTAGAATTTTGCTTGTGAACAATCTCAAGAAGGCCATTAGTCTCATGCAAGACCACATACATTTCTATAGTCAGTGCTTCTTACTTTTTACTCGAGTGGAAATAGATAAATGGCTAAGACTACACATGATGCTGACTTAAAGCTGTTCAAAGGAAATTTCAGGCTTGATGAACATCCACTGTCTTTTAAGAAAGACTGAAGTGGTAAAAAAAGCTCTGAATGAAGAAACTGATATCCATGTTTGTGCGTATATAGATATACACATACACACACACCCCCCCATAGACTGCAGCTGCTCAAAATCATGAAAATCCAAGTACAAAGGTTGCTATTAATACTGCACTCATTTGCAAAAATCATCATTATTTCTGTCCTGTGTCTAGACGGATGGAAAGCTAAAGGATTGCATTTTCTAGAACACTTCCCAAACCAAAGGACATCAACAATGTTATTATTTCCATGGAAATAGTTTGCTTAGCCCTAAATTAAATTTCCATTTTAGCACATTAATCTATGTACATCTATAAAAAGAGAGGGTGGGCGGGTGGAGAACAATAACATTAGTAAAATTATAGATAATTCTGGAAAGGATTAGAGAAAGACAGTGTGTCTTGCTATTTCCTTTATTGTTCATAATATGTCTCCCTTTGACATTTCGAAAAAGGAAGGAAAAAATATCTATTAGGTTTCAAGTCCAAACCAATTAATCATGTGAAAACTATTGAACTATTTTTAAAATTACCTCTTCAAAATGCATAACATGTTTGTTCCTAAAATATCATTATTTTATTTCAATGCTATTTATAAATGACTTATTGAACCAAAATACCTTTTACTTTCAACTCTGAGTGCATATTGCAATGTTTCTGAACTCAGTATGCGTTACTAATCCACAACCATATTTTTCTGTTCTTTCCAACAGAAATTTAAACCACTCCCTTTTGTACAAACTGCAATACTTCTATTCACCAGCCCAGAGAAACATCAAGTAAGTTCGTGCCTGTTTCTTCAGAGTTGAGTCTTACATTCTCTATTTTTTCCCCAACATTTCAAATCAGTGGATTTTTGTTCTAATTCAGCACATCACATATCAAGTTCATTTTACCTGAGAACAGCTAGTTCTATTTTTCTTTCCAATGTGAATCTCAGAAAGCACATCAGGTCCAACTAATTACAAGCAGGTTTATTAGAACAGAATAGATACAGAAAATTTCAATAGAAATCTCTGCAGGAAGAAGAGAACTGCACATTACCATGGAATACAAGTGACAAGATCATTACAAGCTCCCTGTGCCTCCCTTAGCACGTCAGTACTGTTCTCCCTCAATTTCTGTGTCCTTTTTAAATTCAAAGACAAGTGTCATAGTTTCAGTTCCTCTCTCACTTTCCATCCCTACTATGTTAGAAAATTAATTCTTAACTATATCTGAAGGTTGGCTTTAACAACCCTGATACATACTGCCCAAGACAACTTTCATTGGGCTCATCTCTATTTCTTCACAGCCCTTGATCTGATGTGATCATTTTGCAGCAACTTGATTTTACCTGCTCAGAGGTGTATTTCCATTAATTTCTTGCTCCTTTTTTCCATATAAATGCCTAGTAAATTATCTGTACAAAAATTTCTCAGATCATTTCTCTAGCTGCCATCCCACTTTGTTGCATTGGAACACAAGTAGAACTTCCCTAAACCTACATTAAGCTTGAAAATTCAGGACAAAATTACAAGTCATTTTACCAGACATAGCCATTCCACTCTTTTTTTTTTTTTCCTCCCCTCAAGCACACAGAGAGATACACACAACTCACCAGCATCCTGCTGTCTATACCCAACACAAAGGAAATCCACTTCAGGAGGGAGCCAACCTACAGTTCAGGTAACAGAGGAAGAGGAAACAGCACAAAGTCAATAGTCAGAGGAATTTGTGAGCACGCGGCCTCTTCTGAAAATGTGGTCTTCTATTTACGTGCATAATCAAGACTTTGACACCCATAGATATAGTTTTACTGTGATTGTTTCAGTAAGTTAATAAAAAAACTATAACATTGTCGCCACAACAATAAAACCAAAAATCCATAAAACTCTGAGACATCCTCAGCCTAAAATCACCAGATACCATAGTCAAATAAAAATACGAAGAACAATTCAAGCTAAAAGAGCTCAAGTAAAGGTCAATCACTTTGTTGCTCTTTTCCCAACTTGGACAATAATGCCATGCAGATGTCTAATTTATTTCTGATTTTTAATTGCTTTACAGTGAAAGATGTGCCATTAAGTGACCTTACTCCCAGTTTTAAGTTCTTAGATGTGCCATGAAGCGACCTCACTCCCAGCTTTAAGTTCTTAGTTCTGGGTGTTATGTCATACCACCAAAAAAACCCCACCACTTTCTTCCAAATGAATACCACCCCTGTTGTCTTCCTTCAATCATTCCACCCTGTCTAGTTTAGGAAATTAAAAAAAAAAACACAACCAGACTTCTGTCTTCAGTATCCCCTGAAAGACCTGCCTTCCCCACAGGTGAAAATAATTTTAAACTGAAATAATATTACTAGAATTACTGTACAACTGAAATAATATGCAAATTGTAACAAAAGGCAATATCCTAACCCATGAGTATGACAGAATCCTAAACCCTGCAGCAGCAGCCATGCTAATCCTGGGATCTCCTCCCCCAACAGAAAGCATGCCTTTGCAAACTTCACATTCCCTTAATATAGCTTTATTTTAACATAACAAATAAAGGAAAACTCTTTTTTCTTCTTGATTTGGGTTGGTTTTCCTACAGGTCTATGAACACTGAAATGGAGAGAAATTGTCGATGTCACTGCCTGAATGAAGTCACTATGCCACTCATCCCAGAGCAGAACCAAGAAATACATCAATAAATAAAGATGCGTTATTCTAGACTGTCATTTTGGTTATTAGGGTAATGTATTCCAGAAGCAAGTGAGGAAGAATAGAGTGCTCTTCCAGTAAGTATGTGGTTCTGCAGGTATTAACAGAAATACTGTAGCAGAGCTCTAATTTGCAGGAGCCTGCAGCAAGGTTGCATTCACAATAAGGTCAGTGCAAAATGGCAAACATATTAGCAAGTAAGCTACTCCTGTAAGTGTATAACACTTTTTCCATCAATATTTTGTGGGAATTTAAACCACAATTATTTTATTTTTTTTATAAATCTAGGTTAGCATGTGTATAATGACATGTCAGTTCATGTGCAGTGTCAATATAAAATACCAGTTTTGAATTCAATCAGGCATGTTATTAAAATGAAAAGTTCTGACTGACATTTCCAAGGAACATTAGTTCTTCCATAAGTAACTCAGACCTCAGAGTAACCCATAAATAGAGTGAAGTATGGGCATTCCGGTGTCCAGCAGTCCTCCTACACGGGATAGGAAGGAGGAAGCCTTTTCCCTGTAGACCAAGGATTTGTTCTAATACTATTCTGTCCTTTTCAGCATCGAGGTACGCAACACCAGAGAGGTACTGACCATCACCAGTGGAAAGGTCCAGCCACTTTTCAGCTGTGAAGCACATAGCAGCTAATCACAGCTGTAGAGCAACAGCTTCACCAGGCTGGCCTAAGTAGCATAAAGATTTAGCAATACGTAGAAGAGTAACCTGCAAGTGATCTGATCGTTTTACTGCTATTTTTTATTTGATTTGTAAGCTAGTAGTTGAATCCTAGTCTTACTAGATTCAACCAGACTTGTGTAACTGACTTGAATGGACTGAATATTTCCCACTGCAGAGACCTTTCTTGAAGCTTTATGCAATAGAAATGCTTTTAGCTGTGGAAAAGATGTATTGTAATATCCACTAGTTAGTACCTAATACGACAAATCATACTTCACGCAGTTTTCCCTGTAATTAAAAAGAAAGATAGATACTTCTTTGAATAGCTGGATCATTTAATGCAGTGAGGCCAAGCTCTTGTCTAAAGCCATCACCAAATGTCTCCAGTTCATTCTCTGGGCATTTATAAACATGAAGGCAAGATCTTCCTGCATGAGCAAGAAGATACTTGTCTTCCTCACACATGTCTTTCCCAAAGGTAAACAGGCTTGAAATCCAGCCATTGCCTGAATACTTCTTGCAGAGCTGAAGAGACATTTACATAAGAAAGTATTGACACAAGTACTTGAACTGATCCATCAAGAACTGTCAAAACAAGGCAGTGGTTAGTAATGCTACTGTCTACTTTAAGCAACTAATATTACAGCAGCAGAGTGCTCCATCAGTTCCAACTTTTAGGTAGAGTTTAGGGCAGTGCAAGCAGAAGCAAAATGCACGTCTGAAGTTTACAGGAAGTGTGACTCCTTATGACTAGCTGTGACAAGGAGGCAAATTAATACCATCATTTAACAGTTTTGGAAAGTAGCATTTTTGGTGCTGCATCTCTGGTTCTGTATCCAGAACAAGTGGCAACAGAACTGGGATGTGGTGTGCACTGAAACACACCTGAAGATGTCCTTAATCAAAGGGGAAGGTAACCGGCTGCCCACCCCTCAAAGTGCTTTCCACCACTGACCAACCGTACTTCCACTTTTCCCAGTTAGCCACCTGTTTTTCAGCCAGCTCCCATGTCATGCAACCACATCAGTCGTGCCTGGATTTATTGAAACTATTCCACTGAAAGCACAGCTGCCTGTTTTGGTGTACAGGGCTTTTCCTCCTCATAACTGGGCTGTTACCATTATGCGTATGACCTCAGAAATCAGATTTCTATTTAGAAGTTCCTAAAGAGGCTGCCACCCCGCCTCACCTTCAGTTTACCCTGCCCTCAGACCTGCATCCTGCCTGTCACCAGTGCTGTACTGCGGGTGCTAATCTGCAGCAGCAAGGATGGGGCTTCCCTGGAGCTATGCTATGGATCACTCCTAGCGATGACTCTCTAGTCAAAAAAAGGTTACAGCACCACAATAAAGAGCTCTGGTTTACATTAGGAAGCTATTCTTCAGTGCACTTATCACAGCCAGGTCTCAGGTTTCGTTGCTTGATCTTGTCTCCATTCATTAGACTTTTAGGAATTTCTAAAGCTTTATGTGGAGCATGACTCCATCCTGCCACAGGACAGAGTAGCCCAAACTCCTTTAGCTCCATCACAGTCCAACTCAAGACACTGCAAGGGTAGAGGGACTTTTTTTTTTTTTTAACAAGCTTATAATTAGATATTCAAAATGAATTTGCTAATAAGTGATTAAACAGATGTTTTGTTCTGGCATGTATAGATTTTTTGGTTTTGTCTTTGATGAAGAGGACTGTCTTCACTAGCAAATGAATAATTATCCATTTAAAATCTAAGATGTAGATGTAAAAACTTTAAGTCACTCTTACTGCAGTTGGAAATTACTGATCAGTAGTGTTGATTACCACTACAGTTTTTCAAAAAGCTTTAAGATTAAGAGACATTCACTGCTCTTCTTCTGTCAGGTGCCTCAAAAGGAAACCATGAGAAGAGACACACAATGAAAAACAGCAGGTAATACCATATGAGACTCCTTATTAAATACATAAAATGCCTTTCACTCTCACTTTTATTAAGTCTACTTTTCAAGCCAAATGAAAGTTAGGTGAGCCCATTATAATACAAGTCACGTCTAACTATTTCATTATCCACGTCCTGCAGCACGATAGCCCACAGAATACCTTTTGAAAGCTCCAGAGTGACGGCAGCGGGTTGAATATAATGAACAGTGTTACAAATGGGGACACGAGACGACAGGTCTGGTGAAGAAGGAGTCTCCTGGAAACTGTACGGCTGTAATTACTGAGTGCTGGTGCTGTCTCAGTTGGCTTCGAACAAAGGTAACCGCCTTCAGCAAGTTATATTTTCTCAGCCAGCTAAAATGAAACCAGTCAGAGACACAAATATTTATGATACACAATACATAACCAAAGTCATTGTCTGCTTTTATTACCTTATTTTTGTCATAGCTTTGAAGTCTCCCAGATCAACAGCACAAGAGAATTAAACAGTAAAGCACTGAATTATTTTTAAATTAGACTTCCAGAACTAGGAAAGTTGAAGTCATATTTATAGGAAGATAAAGTGCCCTTATTTTAGGCACTTTACTTGCATGCCACAGTTGTTTCTCAAGAATTCATTCAGCTTGTTGATCAAGAATACGTCAAGCAGAAGTCAGTGAGAGATGAGACCTCTGCCGCCTTGCATAGGAGCTCCCCTCAACAAACACCAAGCAGGAATGGTTTTGATGATAAAGATGGTGTCCAGTGCGACCACGTGGTGCTGTAGGAGACAGCAAGACTGACAAGGAAGCTCAGGCTAATCCATGTTTTCTCACCTCTGACCTCCTAAATCTCAGAAATGGACTCACTTGGACTTGTATTAGCCATACAGGAAAAAATCACAGGCAACAGCAGACAAACATATCATAATTAGATAGAAAGACAGCACAGTGAGAAATAGTATTATCTCTGTTGAAGTTATTCTTCTGTCAGTATCTGCATCCCCCAACTCCTGCTTCCTTTTCTCTTACCACTTTTTCCTGGAGAAATCATGAATTCTAGAGATGCGTATCCTAACGTTAGTGATAACCATTAGGTTGTATAAGAGAAAAGAAGATTGGAGCTATTATATCATTATTCCTCATCTTGATATCATACTCTTTCATGGTCAATTATTTAAGGAAAAAAACCACAAAGCAAAAATAGAATAGGTTCACAGAGGTGTGACAAAAAGTACTACAAGTTTGGAAAAACCTCTTTATAATGAGCAATTAAAAAGGAGGGAAAAGTTAACTAGTGAAGAGATGAATAAAAGATGACACAATATGACATAAAATATAATGAATGGAATGAGAGAGGTCAGCCAGGTGCACCTGTGCAGCTGTCTTTTCAGTCTTTTCGAAGATTTTGTATCACAGAGTGCTCCCAATGATATAAGAAGGCAACATATTTTAAAGTGGACAAAGTGACATATAAAATGAGCCCACAGAAGCTACTGCAATAATATTTGGGTTGTATCTGGTAAAACCAGAATTTAATTTTATTTACTGACTAGCAGTTGTGGTTTACCTTTTACCGTGGAGGAGCAGAGACTCATCCACAGTGGCATTCTTGATCAACTCTCAGACGGTTATGGCTCTGTCGCCATCACAGTACAAACACACAAGGAGATGGTACGTGAAAAATGTCCTGCAGAAGTGAAGCAGCAACGAACGTAACAGGAGTTGTTTTACATGCACACATTGTGAAAGAGAAGCCATTTTACTACTATCAGCTTACAGGAAAGCTGGAAGAAATGCACTAAGGACTCACAAGAAGGTAAAAACAGAGCAAGGCTTGCACCCTTCATCACTTTTCCACGACCCTGCAAGTCCCCCATTCTCATTTAAGCTTTGTGAATGAGAAATTCATTTGATAAAGGGGTTTTCTATCCTTTATTGATCTGTTCTCCCTGAAAAGGTGTAACCAAAGCTATAAGGTGAGCATGCCTTTGTCAGATCAAGCAGCAAACCTGGAGAGACACCAGGACTATTTTGAGAGTCAAAGTGATAGAATTGCCGAGTCCTCTCCTAACAGAACGGCTGCTGTGGAATCCTTCTCAGGAGATCCCAAATGCGAAGAAGTGGCTACTGGATGCCAAGTACTTGTGAGATAAGGAAACAGGGGCCAATCTGAACAGTTAAGTGTTTCAAATGGAAAGCGGGATCAGAACTGGCCAGATGGTGATGAGGTTGCATGTCAGAAGCCAAATATGTAAGTGAAGGTCAAGTTCATAGGAACAAGAGTGTCACCCAAAAAAAGTCTCCTATGCAACCGACACATCATTTCCCAAGAAGTACCCATGCTTCTACCCTGCCTACCACCCAACCAAAGCACTACAGGACAAAAAAAATAAAACCTTGAAATAAGGCAAAGAAAACCATGACTGTCAGAAAACTTAACACAAATACGTAAAAGCAGAGAAGAGCAAGTCTAACCATTAGTATACATTCTCTACTTCTTCCCCAGACGCTCACATCTTACCATTACTGTAACTACTGTGCCCTAAAGGCCTCTGCACCACAACCATAGTTCTGCCTTTTTTTAAACAGATGCCTGCCCTCCATTACACCTAGTACCACATTACATCCTCCCACTGCTACTTCAAACACTTTCTATTCATAGTATTGAGAATGGGCCGTTTCACAAGGAGGGCACAAGTAAGGCAGCCACGCTCAGTCTGGAGCACACAAATTAACTATACTGTAAACTATGTTGGTACTACAGTGCTACATTTTCCTCTGAAGTGTTGGGTACTGCCAGTGGCCTAAGATGCTGAAAACCAAGAGACCTGAAATTCTAGTTTCCTTTCGCTCCTCTACAAGCTGTCAGCATCCTGCAGGTCACAAAATGTAAATACACCTGAAACATCAACCCATTAATTTTTTTTTTAAGCTCCCAAATGCACCCTCTTAGCTAGTTGGCATAGCGCATTAGGAACTGATGAGACATGCTTCAATATTTGGCATGGAAAGAAGCGGATGCCCAGAGTCACACGGTGCACTGGAATGGAGACCTGTGGAGCTGCTACCTAGCCCAGGCACCCTTTCAGCAAAGGCCACCTTGCTACAAGCTGCGTTTCTTGGCCAGACATGATTTACCCCAAACCTCAGTGTACCTGGAAGGTAGGATGGACAAGGACTGCCTGGGTCATCAAGTCTACTCTCCCATCATCAGGCAGCCATACCAGATGTGTCTTTCTCTAAAACCTATCAATCAACCTCTCATACTACATCTTAAAACTAGCTGAAGGGTCAAGGAGATAGATGAAAGGAAGGTAAGATAGTGCTATTAGACTACAGTCATTGCATCTGCAATTGAGAAAGGTTTTTTACCTGTGCTACTAACAGGACATCTGAATTCGCTTTGGGAAAAAAAAAAATTAAAAATCTGTCTTTCTGCAGAGGCTGTTCAGTTCAACTGCAGATAAGCTGTAAGGTGTAGTACAGCTTCATTGCTAACAGAGAAACACCAGCTGATTTCAATCATTGACTCCTAGATAAAATATTCAAATAAGTGAAGTGACAAAGATTGAAAATTTTTTGCATTCTGATAACAGCATGTGTCACGCATAGTTACTGACGGCATTATTAACACACACACATACACCCAGCGATGAAGATTTGAGGGTTTGCTACAGATGATATGCGAGTTTGTAAATTTTTTCATAAAAAGAAAGTCATTAAAGGCCTTTACTACGGATTTTTGCTGACTATAATATTTCATATGACTGCCTTATGTGGAGGCTGAAGGGTTTCTGCCAAATTGGTTCCTAATTGTACCTCATCAAATACAATAAAACCATCTATCAGCGCAATGATGTTTGCTACCATGTGATTTTCATTACACAAACCATTTTATGTCAGACTTATGGATATTTTGACTGAAAGCAAGAATTCAGGTTCCTGGTTTGGGGCTTCTGGATTTGTCCTACATGTAAGAAGGCACTGAAAGAACTATACAAAGAAGGGAACCTCAGCCTGCAACATATTTTTTAGTAAAGTTGAAAGCCTTCACAATTGTGTTCATCACAAAAAAGAACAGAGTTCAGAGGCTCTGCCCAACCATGTTGAACAATTCCTGCACTGTACTACTAGTGGTAAATAGCCACTGGCTGACATTTAAGAGCCCTGGATGACAACGAAAGATTGTTTTTAAAATAATGTCTCCAAATTCACTCAGATAAAAGTTTATATCTCTATATTTCTGATCAAAAACTTAGGATACAATTGGGAATACACGGCATGGTAGATTTGTCCTACAAAAACTTATACCAGGAAAGCAATTGCAATCATATTTTGAGGAGAGATTTTGAAAGGGGAAAAACAAAGAGCAAAATCTAGACAATAATTGCTAATGTCAGTCCATTCAGACGCTATTATTTTTTATCTGCAGACTGCCCGTAACACTCACAGTAATGACTTGGTAGGCAAGGCAACAAGCAATATCCTTTCCAACTTGGTTCTTAGTTAAAGAGTATCCCTTCCTATATGCTACATAACTTTGTTCTTACTTCTGTTGATATCAAGTGTGTTACGCTACCAAGTGTGCTAAAGAATTCAGCATCTGTTACGTATCTTTTTCCCTATTTAGGGTAAACAGTATGTATTTATCAAGAACCCCGTCTCTGTTGATTAACCACCCTGTTTCTCCCTCCCTTCCCCATTTGCAAGTCTCTCCATAAAATTTCTGCCTGCACTAAATCTCTGCCTGCACATATGCCATATGGCACAATGATATAAATGAGATGAGACCAAGTTAATTGGTCCTATTAGACCCCATGAAACAGATTTTAAGTTCAATTAGGAGCATTTTTGCACCTATGCAGAACACAGAGGTGTTGCCTGAGCCATGGAGCAACAGGCTCTTGCACGTATAAGTTATTTGTGCACAGAAATGATGAATTCTTCCTCCATGACTTCCCCCATCCAACCTGCCAGTTCCCTTCATAAACTGGAGGTGAAAGAACAGCAGACTTCACTTATCTGTTTACTTTATGAAAATACTTGAATCACTAAAGTGTGCGCACACCGAACAACAGACACAGCCCCATCTAAAGCTCAAAAGATACACTAAGGTCTTTGCCAAGCAAAGCAATGTAAATTTTGAGAATCCAGCAATCGCATTGCAATAACTTTACTTGCAGAGATACTAGAACCAGTCAGAGAGAGACTGCAAACAAGTGCCTTTCTCTGCTGTTTTTCTGAACCACTTGAGTATCTTGGGGTGGAGGCATATACTCAAGCCCCACAAGCATCAGTCATGTGGGTTTACTGTCTCTTAAGTCTACCCCCTGCCCAAATTTAGTTGGGTGTAATGAAATCTGAGAAAAAAATTCTTCACTTTAATACAGCTTCCAAATCATAGCAGTGCTAACAAAGTATTACAGAAGAGAAGATTTCATATCTATTGAAAGCGAAGAGCAAATATGAAGTATTTTTCTAGACAAAGACACCAAAATATCATAACAAGAACTCTAATGATACAGTAATAAATAAGAGAAATACAATGCTGCTCTTGAGCATGGACATAAATCAGATGCTGGTGTGCTCCCTGCTGCTTGTGTGTGGTGTTGCTCATCACTACCATAATTCATACTTCAAAAAAAAACCTTTAAAAAAATTAGGATATAACTGATTTCAGTGCAAACTCAAAGTTGAACATTGCTAATCACAAACTAAGCAACTGGGCATTCTCAGAGAACACGACCAAATCCACTATATGGGAAAACATCCATTTCATGATTTGTTAACTTCTGGTAATTCATACAGTAGGCACAAGGGTTTTCAATTTCTGTTTAGGCAATACAAAGTATATTAGTTGTACAGAAAGACATTCACCGTTATTTTTAGCAAAACTTTGCATGACCTGACACTATTTCTTTTCTTACATTTTAATTCTCAAAATATAGAAATTTCCAGATGGAACTGCCTTCACTTTCCCAAATATTTCTAGATTCCTTTGTATGAAACCTTGCAAAGCAGTTCATACTCAATGTTTTTGCCTTTCCCCTCACCTCACCACTAGAAGAGGAACCACAAGAGATAGGGGTTGCAACTCCAAAGCAGAAGTCGTCTCCGCAGCAGTGAGTCTGCTGCCCTAGGCGAGCACAAGCTGTTTGTGGCTCCACAGGCTGGCTCTAGCCCCTGGAAGGGCCAGGGGACCCTGGGACCCATCCCCAGAGCCACAGGTCTCCCAGGGACAGTCCTCCCAGACAGATTGGGGCATCTGTCCCCTTTAAAAGGGTAAACGAGCTTTTCAGTATGGGGTTTCCTGCATGAAGTGGGTCATTACAGAGTGGAGAACATCCATGCTTTCTCCAGAGAAACATGGTCTGCTGTCTGCTCAGGTTCCTTTTTCTTGGCAAGAAGGATTAAGACTCCCCCAGACAGGACACCAGAACAAGTAACGTAAGACTTCTGACAATCCTGCTGTACGTGGAGGAGAGGAGGGAAATAAAACAAAAGAAATAAACATGGTTTGCCATGTCAAGTCCTTACTAAGAGAAAGATTTTGGAGTAAAGTGCTGTCTGAACAGGCAAGCTTGGGACTGTAAGGCAAGCTAGCATCTCCTTACTGGGTGCGGGGAGAGAGGCTCTACATACACTCTGGATAAACATAGACCGTCACATCAAAGACACACCTGAGTCCACCGGCCATTTTTCCACCTAATGGGAATAACCTGGAGGACCCCAAATACTGCCTAACAGCTTGGATCAAAGAGGACAAAGAAATATTTGCTGTACTCCAGCTGAATTGGAGTTTGCACTACAATAAAGATAAAAGAATATTTGTTTTTCCTCATTATTTGAAGCTTTTTCAACAAAATAATTGACTGTAGCATAACAGAAAGCTTCACCGGATAAGAATTTTTAAAGCATGTGTTGAAATCTGACTATTCCACTGAAAATGATTTTGAAAGGCCATGTAGGAATACAAAAAAAAAAGATGTGAAGCTTTTTTTAGAACTTTAATATTTTCTACCCTCTTAAAAGCATAACCATCAAAGCAAATAGAAGTTTAATAAGTAAAAAAAAAACATTTTAAATGAAAAACCATGATTAACTTATTAAGACCCATTAAGTGTATAATTACAAGGATTCTATTACATTAAGATACCAATTTCTTTAAAGCCAGAAATAATACCTGCTGAAACTTTAATTATTTAAATGAGAAGAGAAAGAGGCATGTTATCTTCTCTGACAAAGATTAAAATCAATTTAATTGCTTCTCTGCTGCATTGACATGATTCTTGCTGTGAGTCAAGCAACCAAAAAGGGAAATTAATACTGCAGCTGTTAATCAAGTGATATTTGTGTGCTCCATCTTATTATAGCAGGAGAAAGAATAACTTCTGCTTTGGAGAGTTTGTCCACACTATATTTCAGAGAATTTTTTTGCTTCAAAGAGCACCTTTACTTAATTTGAGTTGCAGGCATCTCCAGGTGACGTGCAGCCTGAGAAAATTGTATGTCACATTGTTTGATCCCCTCGTAAAAATTGTTCTGCCAAGAGTAAGGTTTGTTTCAAATTAAATTCACCCTCGGGTATCTGACTCGCTAGTATGAAATTACGAAGTCACACCAAAAAGGGATAAAAATACAGCTGGAGGAGGGGGTTGCCTATGAATCATAATATATTTTCAAGGAAGAAAGCGGGTCAGAAAAATCAACAATTTCAGTAAAATTAGAACATGCATTTGAAAACATGTAACAGCTGAGCACACAGCACAACCCATGGCTTCTATCCACTGATTTAAAAATGTTTATCCTTGCAGTGCCTTTGTTAAACCTCTGCACCAAGTGAATATTCAGCAACATCTACAGTCAACAAATTAATGTATCTGATTGTAAGAAAAATGGTATTGTGAAATATTTATGAGTTCTGAAATACAAACCCGTGTGGTGCCTCATCATCTCTTATCAGCCCTTGTTAACTTTACAGATGATGAGAAGCACCAGAATAACTGAGGTTGTCAAAACTAATAGATCTCAGAGGCTCAGCACCAGCACAGTTCAGTTCCATCTACAGTCCATTTTTGAGAAGTTTTAACTCCTTCACTCCTCTTCATTGAGCAGGAATCAATTCCATTACCTGGGTTGTTATTTACCATTCACAGCACCAGGTGGCCCAGGCACTGCCCTAGATATTTCAGGACACGCAGGCGGCGCTTTTGGGGAAGAATTTGTGTTAATAAAGTGACGGACGATTACCAAGTAGCTTGATTTAAACAAAACCTAAAGTACTGTCTGGATCTTATTAGAAACTCTAGGATCCAGAAAGAGTAAAAATAAAGGTAAAATTCTTGGAGAAGAAACTTTCTTGGGACAATATGTATTTGCTAACAGGGATAGAATAGACTGTAACACTATTTGTGCACTTAATGGACTAGCAAGCATTAAATGACTAAGTACAGATTTGAGTGAGCGTTTTTAAACTGCAAAACATGTTTGAGTTGGGTTTATTCCAAAGAATCAGTGAATGCAAGGAGTCAAATCTCTTTTCCTTCTAGATTAGTTAAGCCATTTCATTTTTATCTATTGCTTTAAACCAGGTACCTGAGCACTTCCCAGTCCCTTCTGCAGCTGACCATGCTGCCACCCACACCACCAGCGCATCGTCAGTTTGACCAAAAGTGGCTGTGACAGATCCCAAAGGCTGGCTTTTAAGAGAGGAAAGCTTCAGTGGGTTTTGAGAGCAGACTGCAGTAACCAGCCCAGGTTTGTGTCGTGACAGACTCCCAGAGCTCACATGTCCTTTAAATTGGAAGCCAGGGAGCCCTAGTTAAGAAGGGATTTGGGCTACATTTTCAGATCTCGTACATAAGTGTTCGAAAGCAGACCTAGTCCTGCGCCTGCCTTTTGGTTCACTGGGGACAAAAACAAGCCACTGGCTGTAAGACAGCACAGTTATCCAGCCATCATTAATGCCTCACTTTTGCTTTGTCTCTTTCCTGTGAGCACCGGGGCTCCCTCCATCACTCCAACATAAGCTTGGAAAAAACGCCCCAATGAGACCCACAGCCAGGGAAACTGACCAAGTAAATATAACATTTTTTCACGCATGCACGTCCTGCCAGCTCCCAGACACAGGCCAGGTAGGGCCCACTCTGGAGAACGACTGAAAACATTTTGGACACAACAGCAGGGAAAAAGAAAAACATCAGAAAAGCCACTAAGACTGCCATGAACACAGCAGCATTTCATGGCGCGTTTACTTACTGTCTCATCAATACATAGATCTAGTACACAGGAAACTGAACTTGCAAGTCTGCCGGAGGCCTTGCAAGTCACACCATTCCCCAAGGAGCCACGGGGGGCAGAGGAATGGCAGAGCAAGGTGCAAGGCACCCATGCACTGGGCAACGCGTCGATGGCCGCAGGAGATGCTGCAAGTCACACAACAAGGCTGGCATGTTCTGGAGCAGCAAAGCGGGGCCTCAGAGAAGATGTCAAGACATTCGAGACACTATTCAGCCGGGGAGCAAAGACAAGGAATCCAAGAGCAGCCTCTGACCAGCATCAAAGAAGAATTTCCTGGCCCGTTTTGTAACCCCATGAGCAGGGCACCACCTGTGTTAGACCAGCCTCAGAGGGAGAGGTTAGTGCCACTGAGAAGGACAGAACATGAGCAAGAGTCACCGTAACCGTACAGAGGAAAATAAATCTGTCGTGGAGATGAGACAGGAATAACAGCGAGCTTTCACCGTGCCTGGCAACCACGGGCAGTTTCTGCAGGTGTGCACGCACACCCCCGCCGGCTCAGAAGGAAGGCTTGGCTGAACGAGACACTACCAGGGGCTCAAAATAAGCCACAGCATCAGAGTAAAACTTTTCACTTGGCTGACATGGCAAACAAATACGTCCAATAGCAATCACGTACTCCGGGGTGTGCAGCAGGAAAAAAAAAAAAGTTAGCGAAAGAGATTGATAGAATGAGTACAATTTTATTTTCCACAAAGTGTGACACGGCAAGCTTCACTTGCTTTGATACCTGTCAGAGGGTCTTTGTCATTAAGAGACAGTCTGTCCATTTCCTAGGCGAAAGTGGGATTGACTGTAGCGGTTGCTTCTCATAAGAGTCCTAAATGTAATCCTACATATCTTGAGAAATAAAGAGAAGTCTTCCATCTTGTTCAACAAGGATAATGTTATGTTCCCTCTCATCTTTCCCTTGCATCTTGTCCAGCCTACTTCTAGCTGTAGGACATCACAGAAGTAAAAGAGTTCTTGACACGTGCTGTGAAAGCCATATGTGTTTGCCAGCGACTTTTTCTATCTACATGGTTACACCTCAGTCAGTCAGGCTACCGTTGCCATTTACATTGATCAGCAGGTGAGGGTTTTGCGGCCAACTGCCTTGCTAGATTAAACAACAGACTAGGAATACAAGAAAAAAAAGAAGGGGAAAAAACCCTAAGAAAAACAGCCAAGAGTCACAAAATAATTTTAGATAATTGAGTAACATTCTCTGCCATGAAACATTAAAGCAAAGCTTCCAGAATTGTTGGGTGGACACAATTCATCTCTTTCCAGTCGGTCTGGTGCTCACCTTTGAAGAGCTGCAGTGCCAGGAGTACCAGTATCACCCTCCCTGGGGCACCAGGGCTCAGCTCTGCCGAAGGAAAAAGTGGTAGGTACTTACAGGGCAGGGAAAGCTGGTGGGAGGGGGAGAACAGGATTAAAGCCTCCTGGCTTTAGGGTATCCATTTGAACCTATAACTGGAGAATAGCACCCAAGCATCTTGTGTGCATCTTCAGCAAGTTCCACCAAATGGGCTTGAAACCAAGATCCAGTTCACAGCACTGCCTTCCCAAAAAGGTCTGTCCACACGGACCCTGGAGAGCAATGCACTTAGAGTACCTGAGCTTCCCTTCACCAGCTGTGGCACCAGCTCACACCCAAGAGACACAACCAAAGCAGCACTGAATGATGCTGTGGCCCAGCCAACATTATCCATAAGTCATAGATCCCTTGAAAATGATAAGTACAGTGCTTCATGCTGCTTAAGTCCAACGCAGACCCGAAGGAATTTAAAAGGTCTGGAGAAAGAGAGATGAGAAAAATATTTCTGGAGTTTCAAGGGATGGCAGTACTATTCTTTTGTGGGAACCTGGCAAACAAAACCAGTTTTTATTATTGATTTCAAATTAAAAAAGCAGCACAAGTTTGAATCAGGCCATAAAAATATTTTCAATGTGTATTTTCATACATTATTGTGGAATCTCTTCCAACAGCCATCTTTCTTTTCCAAGTTGTTCATTTTCACAAAAGGCAGATGAGGATAGTTTGCTGTGATTAACTATAAACCTTAAACCCTTCCACTCCTCTCAATGACAACTTTTTGTACTTCTTTCCTCTCTTTGTAGGGATGGAGAGAAATGTTGTCTAACCGCTCATCATGATGCCAAGCTGAACCTGTGCAATGCTTGCAACGCTCCATAACCAAGATCCCACTCCTGCCAGAAGTTGTGGTGTTTGCAGCAGGGGCATGGAGGTGTTATAAAGGGGAGTAAAATCTGATTCAATTTTCCTTGTGAGCATAATTTCTCTGAAGGTTTATGGGTCAGAACGCAAGGTCAACTGTATCTATTTTTCCTCGAGCCAGGCAGATTTGGTGAAGGGTTCTTCCCTACCATGTATTAGTTCTGACATGGAAAGCATTATTAGAGAGTACGCCAATCTGCTAGTATGCAAAAGGCCTGATCTGTGATGGCAAGTGTGTGAGAGAACTCCTGCTTGCTGGAGTTGCATTTCTCTATAATTCTGCACACACCACCAAGGATCCACGTGAGACAGTCACTTTTTCTGAACACTATCAGCCAGCACACAGAGACAAGACATATTTTATAAGCAATATTCTGGCCCTCAACAGTTATTTTCTCAGCCAACAGCATTTCATAAAATTAGAAAGAGTGCATTCAAAACAGATTTCTGGTCCCGTACAGCCTGCCAGGAAGTAAAAGGACATTAGAAGCTTATCAGGTTTCTAGCATCTGAAGTTTTCTTCAGTCATGCATTCTCCCTTCTTTCCTCATGACTTCTTTCAACACTGATAATTTGCATCTAGACTAGTAGAAACAGGAAGGAGGGAGGGAGTGAAAGGTGTCCCCACATCTTTCAACATCAGTAGTTTTTCTATTCTGACAGCACAGGAACATAACTAACAGCTTAGCATAGATCACACTTGATGAACAGTCATCATCAGGGACACAGGAATAACACAGAGGAGAAAGATATGAAGATCAGTGGTGCAACTTAGAGATTTGGGAGCTGGGAAGCCCCCCACATCAGATGCCTAACAGTATTCTGCACTAGTGGATCTACAAGGATGCTTGCAATGATTAATTCATGCTTTACCACTATATCACCGACATCTGCAGCAAGTTAACCTCTCTGCCTCAATTTTAACTTCCACAAATTACAGATTATAGCTACCTACAAATGATGGGCTAGGGATTAGTTAATATTTTAAACCTAAGTCTTCAAAATGCACAGAATTGCCATCAACTATTGGGGAAAAAACATTTTATACGATGCCTGTGGATGTGTAATTCAATACTGTATGAAAAGAGTGCACCCTGGTTTGTATGTGAGACATGCTGGGGGGAAAAAAAAAAAAAAAGAGAGAAAAGAAACAGAAGCCTTTAAGAGATAGATAGCAATTGTGGAAGAAGTATACAGCAAGCTCAGAGCCCTACAAATGCTGTGGATTTATGAAAAGAACAACTATAACTAGTATTATTCTAACTCCTGACAGCCCTTAGTTATGGCTCCACAAACAGGTTCCACCCGGGAGGTTAAGTGTGGATTTACAGTACATTTACTACTCTACAGTATCTACCCACATGTATGCTTTTACTGTCCAGTAAATGCAAGACAGCTTATATCACATTCATTGTCCAGTTCATGTAAATTTGACTATATCTGAATCTCAGAACATTATCATTAAAAACACATGCGTCTGAGGTGATAACAACAGCAGGTCCTGTATAATGCCAACAAACAAACCCTGAAATGAAATTCAATATGACATAATGTAAACCAATGCAAGATGATGTGAAAATGGCCTTGCTGCAGGTCTATGCGTTGAACAGGCATTTAAATCTTATTATGCCTGATTATATTGCACTATTTGGGCACATTTCTAGATAGCTATAAAGAAACATTATGCCTAGTACTGCTAATTCCCCACACATAGCAGATGGTTTCACCGTAGTGAAAATGTGTGTTTCAAAGTCAGACCCTATGCAGGGAAGGTAATGATGGAAATCATGGCATCCCATTTCAAAGATACAGATGTCAGAGGTCACAAGGAAAAAAAAAAAAAAAGAAAAAACAGAAAAAAAGTCAAATGCAATACAAGCAGAGCATATAGCACTGATTTAATGGAACTTTTGCAACAAGTAGGGGAGCTTTGCAAAAAGAAGGGAGATGCTGATGCTTTCTTTACATTTGTCATGTAGGAGAGCAGCTGAAGAGAGCATGGCTAGAACACGGGGATCCAAGCAACTAAAAGTTATTTCATGTGCCTGGGATATCAGAAAAGTGGAACTGCCAGCTCCAGTCCTAAAGGAAAGCTCAGTGAGCATGAAAAGAAGCAACGACACCTCCATAATCCAGTGAAGGAAATAAATACCTTTCCAAAGACCTCAGACCGCCCAACCACATCAATTTCTGGCTCCACTGGACCCCACTGCAGAAAAACGTTGTATTGGAGGACACAGAGCAAGCTTATTTCTAAGCAATTTCTCCATAGGGAAAGAATTTGCCAGATTTTTGTGTTAGAAAATAAAGAGGGTAAATATATGCACTCAAGGCAAATGAGACTACCTCTGTCACTAACTCCCTGCAAGCACGAGCTTGTTTTACTTGATGCATACTCACATTTTGGCTCATGAGCATCCCTTGAGTCTGTCCCACTCTTCTCCTAATGCAACCCTTCCTTGGGGCCTGCCAGCAATCAGCAGCTGCCTTTTACAGATCGTGAGCTAGGGAGCAAAAAAAAAAAAAAATTTTAGTACCCCTTTAGGTAGAGAAATGGGCTTGGCAAACTTCTCACCAGCTCCTGTGAATTTATGCTCTTTGAGACCAGCGCGAGCGAGAACAACTAGGCCGGCATTTTATGTTTGATATCCAAAGTTCAAAAGGAATTAAATGAGCGTGAGGTTTTGGGGGGAGGAGGGGCTTTTCCCCCAGGTATCTTCAAAGAGACTGGCAAAAGACAGCATTGTTTATTCCACCCCTGACTCCTGGCCCGGAGGAAGCCCTCTCATACAGAATCATCCCTGTGCCGTCCTGGCAGGGAGCAGGTCCGTACGGAGGCTGGGTCTGGTTTGTGAGGCACAGCTGAGCTGAAAGAGGGGGCAGGACCTCCCTGTGCAGTCAGAGACAGGCTCCAAGTGCAGTACTGGGTGCCAGCGATCCCACAAAAACCAGCAACAGTTCAAACAGGGTTTTTACTACTTGCAGAAGCTTAACAAGTTTTTGCTGCGATTACACCCAGGTGGGATCAGTTTGAGACTTAAGATTTCCCCATCCCTATCGGGATGTAACCCAGTCAAAGAGACACAGTTCATCAGGATGGACTCCTTGGTCTGCCAGACGGGGCACATCCTGTATGAGCACTTTGGGTTTCCCACAGCCCAGGCTAGCCGTCTATTTCTTCCTTAGACCAGAAACCACACTGAAGACATGTCAAAGCTTTTCTGCAAAAAAAAGTTTCATAGAAAATGCCACGTTCCCCAAGAAAGTTTTGGTTTCAACAAATTGCCACTTTCTGACATTCGTTTTGTTGAAAAATTCTGGACCAGTTCGTGAATATAACATTAGGTCTGCTGTACAAAAATAAACATTTACAGAAAGCTAGATAATATAAATTTGGAAAAGTGTTAATTACAGCTAAACACATAAAACATATGTCTGATACTAATGTATATTAAAAATACAGTTAAATATAGCAGTTTGTTTTCCATCACTACAGCTATGTAACAGCTCGTGCAAAATGAGATGCGAGAGGGCAACATCTTGAGACAGCACGTTAGCATTTACTCTGGTCACTTTACTGGTGTCCTATGGATGTCATACGCGCTGAAGACAAAACATCGCTGCTTGTCACAGACGTGGAAAATGCAACTATCAACTCTGCCTCTTTTATGAAGGGCAACAAATCCTGAATCAAAGTTGTTACCTCTTAAAAGCTGCCACAAGCTGCTTAAGAGTTGCAGTGAGCACGCCTGAAGAGTATTTGGTAGCACCTTATGACTGGATTTGATTATACATACAGCATCTATCATCTTGGAAGAGTTGCTAAGTATCTACGGAGTCTACTGCTGGTAGTTCACCAGAAGTTATGGAAACTATTCAGAGTTAAGAGAGGAAAATAAGTAAATAATACAAATAGAATGATTAGTATCAGCTTTCAAGTGAAGGACGTGACTTGTCATTCACAGAAATGGGATAGAAATGGGCCAAGTAACCTTTTCCTGCAGTAGTCATTCCTTGTTGGGCAGTAGCCAAACTCCTCATGCAAATGGGGAAAAAGATGATGAATTGTCCATGCTCTAATCTGGAGTCTGTTCCCAAAAGCAGACTGGTCCATGGCACCATTAGCTTTGCCACCACCAGGGAGCAGGTCTATCTGGACACAACCACCACAAGCCCATGCAGGCATGTGCCTGGTTACTTCAGTACAGGCTCCCCCGCCCAGGCTGAATGCAGACCAGGCAAAGGCTTTTTTTTTTTTTTTTAAATCCTGGTGACAAAATGTATTGGATCCACTCACAAGAGCATGGCTGCCAGAGGGAATCAAGCCCAGGACTTTCAGTTACAGCAGCACAAGTCACTACCACCAAAAACAAAATAAAAACCCATGAACAACAATAACAGAAAACCCACAAAAACCCCACACCCCCACAAAGAAAACAACAACAACAAAGAAAAGCACACACACTACACATCACCACCACCACTCACAACCCACAGATATGCCTGATCTAGTTTCCAGCAAAACAGAAATAACTAGACCAAAAACCTCAAGTGAATAATAGCAGAATGAAGACCCTGAAGCCACAGACATTCTGGTCACACTTGCACTAACCTGAGCATCTCATCAGTATCCTCCAAGGTAGAGTTTGCCCTTTCCCCATCGAATGCTTAGTTAAAATTTAGAAGCAATCAATAAGCCTTCCAGAGCAGATACCATTTTCTGCATGTGTCAAGAGTTTCCTAAATCATTTGTATACTACACTAAGGTTTTCTCCACCCCCTGCCCAGAGGCTAAGCCCTCATTACGCTAAAAGGAATTAAGAAAAGCTGAAAGCGTTCAGAATATGGGGTGGGCTGTTTCCATCACATTAAGGACTTTCACGTATTTAGGTTTTACAGAGTTGGTTATGTATCTAGAACAGATGCACATACCAGAAAGTCAAATGCAATAAAGTGAATTTGACATTCTTCTCTTGTGGCTACTGAATTTCTTTGATAATACTACAAAAAAAAGTTGAAAATAGTAGTAGAAAAATATTCATTCCTGTACAAAAAAATTAAAACTTAATACTGCAGAAGAAAACCTCATTGAAGTTTTAGCACATTTTGCCCTTGCTGAATAGACTTGGCTTCAGCAGCTGCTACATGAAATGTAACTGTCACTACAGTGAATAAATAAGTAAGTAGTGCTATAATGCAGCTGCCCCCAATAACAGCATTAGTATAAAGCCTTTAGTGGTAACCACAGACCAAACCAGAAATGCTTTCTGACTTTATAAAGGTGTGCTTTCATGTCATTGAACATCTCAGTCCGTAGGCTAGAAAGCGTATGTACCAGAGCTTATCATTGATTTTTTTCCTTCTCCTTCAGAGAGGATGGAAAAGAGCAGGTACCTTGCTTTTTGGCTTCCTCCCTACAAGACACTTCTAACAAAAAACATAAAGCGTTCGGGTCCTCTCCACCTCTAGCACACTTCTCCAGTACTAAAGAGTTCCTCCTGTCTCTCCCCGTAGCCGACGCTGCCGCAAACCCTCTTTCCCCTCTTCATGTGTTGTAACACAACCCCCACCCACCCCGAGAAAAACAGGGGCATTAGAGCAATGCCTGTGGGGAAAAGGGACAAGGTAAGATCAACTCCCTCATCTATGCCGGGCTGCGGATTTCATCCTACTGATTTCAGGGGGGAAAAACCATCCTGTTCATTTTACTAGGAAACTTCAAGAGCAACAGACCGACACAGATGGACAACGCTGTAGCAAACAGATATTTGGCAGCATGAAAAAACACCAGTTGCTGACAAACCATTTTATTACAGTTTTAAGTTGAATAGCTTGTATCTATTTTAATTTTGTTTTTAATTCTCCTCTAGAATCACGGTTAAATATAATCTTACTTAAATATAATCACAACTCTTCAAGCCAAGTGATTTCCTTAGTAGACAAGCTCTTTTCATGGAAATGAAAGATGATTCTTTTATAAGATCACCCTTGGTGAGCTTGCCCAGATAGAGATGAAAACATTAACAAGGTTCTGCTCTGCATTCTAGAGAAAAACAACATTTAAAAGAAAAAACAAAAGTCAGACAAGCAAGAACCAGGTAGGAAGTCTCACTATCTACCCATTCAGCACTTCTGAAAACAAATCAATTTAGTCATCTGCAAACTTGGCCATAAGCTCTCTGCAGGAATTATAGCTCATGCATACACAAGCCCCAAAGAGTTTTGTTCAAAGTTCAATCATATGGCAGAAAAATATCACCAGTTTTATTGTATACGTTAGCTCAAGTTATGAGATAACATCACATTTTTGAAAAGGTGAAAGAAGTGGGTAGCACTGGCAAGGTGGCAGAAATCATTTTAAATGTTCAACTCAGCAGTTACTCGAGATATTCACACAAAGAGCAAAAAAACCCTAAGGTGGTTATGAAGGAAGGTGTGTGAGTGTACAGAAGTTTAAGAGTTAAAGATAGAAGTAGGACTATGGCATCAAATACTAAATTCAAATGAACCCATCAGGATTTCCTCCTTCCACCTCTCCAAGGATGTTGACAGAAAAAAGTCTAGAATAAAGATGTACCTGTGTTTTCTGAAAGGAGCCATTTCATTTTATTGCTTGTTTTGTTTTTTTGACATTGCTGGTTTCTATGCCTCCCTCTCACATTATAATTTCAGTTTTATGCAGGCGTGTGGCGAGCACATTTAGCACATCTTTTTAAGTACTTGATTTGCTTGTAACCTCATACTACCCATTTCGGTGTTTCTTTTGTCTTACGTTGCAGTCCACAAAGATGATGAGAAACCTAAAGAGATACAGTCAGCTACCTCAAAAGCTTTAGAATGCATGGAAACAGCTCGTTTGTCTCACAAAGCATCTTTTTCCTGTGCAACTGTATTTCAATTTCACCTATCCCTGGTGAGGCTTGTTCTTTTTTTAAAGAACATTTGTTAATTATTAAGTGTAGAGTAAGCTGCTGATAATGTCCATGTGTGATCATTTCATCCGGGCCCAAGCTAAGAAAGTCAGTAAATGGTTTATACACCACAGTTATTACCTAGCAAGGGGGTCAAAACTATCCAAGACTTCAGGAGCCAGCTCTCTCAGAGGATGTTCCATCATCACCATGGTGCTCAGCCAGCTCTTCGAAAGGACAAACACAAACCAAGCATGTTTCCCAAAAAGCCTGCTCACAGGTGAGCCCAGTAAACAGAACAGAAGGAAATAACAGCAGGGTATCCCTGATGAAACATAGAAAGATTTAGGTTGGAAGGGACCTCAAAGATCAAGAGAATGGCATTTTTCTCCCCAGCTGACAGATAAACATGAGGGAAACTTTTTTGCTGCACATCACTACGGGGCTTTGCACTGCTACAGGAGGCATCAACACGAGCAGGGCTTTCCCATCGCATATGCTTATTCCCGACCCACGAGTAATTATGTAGTGCAGTATCTCTGAAACATTCACTTAAATGATTAAAGGGTCTCTGTGATTACAGCCAAATAAAACTGAATTCTTGATGTATTATTTAGAGTTTTAATGAGAAAATCGATAATCCTAAACACCCATTGCCATTCAGGAAACCCTTGGACCAGATTCCGAACTGGTATGGGGCCGTGGTTTATCTCCAGGACATTTCATTAAGAGAGACCAGCATGCACCAGAAAAGCAGCCCAAAACACTGTAAATGAATACAATAATTAAGCAGGGACATATCTGCATCCCTAGTAGCACATGAGGCTTCGGTTACCACTCAGGCCTTCGCTAGAAGTCGCAAGACAGAAAGTCGTATTGATTTTCCTGCTATATCTTTGTTTGCTATGCAAGTTAAAATAATTCCCTCCTCCACTTCTAGTGTGCACTTTATAGTCACTTTACACATCCACAGTCACCAAACTCTGTGCAAATTAGTGCATTTATATCAACTTCTGACCAATTTATATGTGAGATCACATAATTAAAATAATTCTGAGGTCCTGTGCGACAAGTGCATTATTTACACTCTGTAGGTAAACCACGACCATAAGCACATGCCACCTTGCTTTAACTTCTTGCATGTACGCATTACGATGCTGCAGCAAATAGCAGGCACCTTTCACACACAGGTTTGGGCTGACAGGTGTCTTTGGAGAGACACTGTGTCGATGACCATTGAGGAAGAACCAGCAGGAGAACAGACCCTCTGGACCGACTGGGAGGGCATACAGGCAACAAAGCACACACCCACATATACTTCATACTTAAAGCAGAAATACATAATTCATTATTTTAATTCAGCAGCAACTGCTTACCTGGGGTGCTGAACATGGCCAGAGGAAGAAAGAGCTCAGCACACAGCAGGTGCTTCTCCAGCCCAGGTGCTGAGCCCTGGTATGGCTCTCGGCACACACACCTGTCAACCCTGGGAGGTTTTGGAGGGACAGCAAGGCCTCCAACTCAAATTTATCAGCTGGATTTTAAGCATCCTTTTTAAGGGATGAAAATGCTGGGGTTTCTCCTCAAGGAAATGACTCTCAGAACTGTTCTGATTAAAAGAAACTTGGCCCACAAAAAAAAAGCCACATCAAAAAGAGACCCACAAGAGAGACGGAGCACATGAGAGGGGGAAACAGAGACAAACAGCAATTTTTCCCACTTAAGCACACTCTGGAAATATCTGAATTACATTCAAACTTTTTTTTAAAGTGACCAAAAAGAGTCCAGCTCAAGCCAGACACAAGGCTGAAAACTTCAGACCCAACAGTTAAAAATCAGACAACGTCACAAAAAAGAAAAGTCATTAGGTAAGTTATAAGTTTGCCTGTTACACCTATGCAATGCAATTTGCATATTTTATATCATTGTACAATACCCTTGCAATAGTAGGCAGCCATGCTACAGATGGATCTCAGACTATGATTCTGATCCACAACTGTACAAAACATCCCCGCTCCTCTCTGCTTATCTTTAAATTATAGCACCATAGCTGAAGACAGAGGAAAGCCAGCACCTACCGGTCCAGCGTCACTAAGCACCACTCGGGAAAGCCTCACCTAGACGAGGAATGCCGCATTTCCACTACATTTTCCTTCCCTCTCAGCCATTTTTCCCTCCTCAGTCTCTACTCTATTGGTTGAAAGGCAACAGTACCTCAACTAGAATTTAAGTTGAATTTTAAACCCATTATGTTTTCAATTTGTCCTCTCCAAAATGGGTCTTAAATTAGAAAGAAGAAAGCAAAAGGAAATCACCACCACGCTATCCTGCGTGGTAGGCAACCCAGTGGCACACAGAAGGTACTTAGCCAGCTCTGCCCTTAGAAGGCTGAAGGAAGATTAAAAGCTCCAAATATCAGGGAAAATGCAATCTCTTGCGTCCCTTTTTAAGCAAGCAGCCTGATTTTCCAGAACAGCTGAGCTTGCAGCTCTTATGGCTGTGAAGAGGCAGTATTACACTCAGGCCGCACGCCTAGGCGCCCAGTTTCATCATGCTACTATTTTTGAAAGTTGTACTACAGATCTGCTTATTTTGACTCTTTATTTGGCTTTTTCCACTGTCCTCATTACCAGGTTTCAAGAACTTCCAGATGTATGTATTAACAGTGCTGGCAGCTTTCCTAGAGAAAAACAAATCTCATCTTTGAGTTGTGCTTGGCAACATCTAACTTTTGCGAGTGTACATCTACGCTGACTGTCACAAAGACAGAAAGCCACCTTGGGCCCAAACTCTCTGTTCCCCCACAAGGGAATTGCAGATATGAAAAAAGAAAATCAAAAGGCTTTGCGATTCCTCTGTGGCACACTGAGCCTGTAAAACTAAACCCATTTTATTTCATCACATTCAAATCCCCACAGTTGCAGTGAAATTTAATTATACCTTCACTTTGCATAATTAAACAGTCATTGCATGGCTTTCTAAAGCATATAAAATGACTGATGAGCGTAGTGGTAAAACTTTCAGAAGTACTAAGCGGTTTAGGAGGCTACAGGTATGTCTAGACAGCAGCTAACTTGCATAAAAGAAGCGCTATTTTGTTTGCCCAGTGGGATTAAGTAGCTCTCTACATATGCCACGTTTTTGCAGCTCAACTATTTCTGGTATTTCATCTACCCAATTTACAGCTAGTTCAAGTAATTGCATCATGTAGAACAGATATATCCAAAATCCTGCTGATTATCAGATGGGACTCAGTGTCTTAGCCACAAAGGAGCTTTAAAGGTTCATAGTTTGGTGGAGCAGTAGCTACAGAGCCATCAACTGAACTCTTAGTACTGGTTCATTTCAGTACATTAATTCTGTGAGAAACAACATTTTTTCCTCCCTCTGCACTAAAAATACTCACATTACATGAAGGTTTCCATCTCATTTTGTGTATGCCCTGAAGGACTTAGGCCAAATTCACCATGTTTTGGTAGGTTTCTTCTTCCCTGTTTTTCTGTGTTGTGTTCATCATTGTGGTATCCCAGTCCTTAATTCATTTCTCTTTGAGAAGGAAGCTAATGAGCTGTAGTATCACTGACAGCAGAGCGTGAAAGATTTTTCTAACTTTTTTCCTTTTGGAAAATTGGTATTTTGTAAGCAGCTAGAATAGGATTCCAACGTATCATCTGAAGTAGTATCTCTCATTTTGTTTTCTTTCTCGGTCCCTTGTCTTTTCAAAGAGATTGCCTTTGCTGATAGAATGGTTTCCCAAGCTAAAGGATGCCTCTTACAGAATCCTTTCTTTATACAGCAGCATAGGCAATTGGGGCTTTTCAGTCAATACATTGAGCACAGAATGTAATTAACAATAGCCTGCTTTGAGAACATATTTTATTTTTCCCCTGCTAGGTGAAGAGTGATGTTTTTTACCATTCTTCCCAGAAATTCTACAGAAACCCTTCAATATGCCCACATGGTGCTACCACTTTATATACAGTAGTACTCAGATAAAGTGACCAAGGATAACACAAATTGATTATAGCAAACACTTTGCTTTTCTTTTTAATTCAGTCTTGTTTCAACAAGTTAGTAGATCATAACTTAAGACAGCATTTTTACGCACAATCCATAACCTATGAACATATCTTGTAAGAAAACCTGAAAAAACACTAGCTCAGAGTCCTGTCTGAAAAATACATCATGCTCTATTTCAAGTAGTGAAACAGGTGTTTTAACTTATTTTACAGATTTTTTTTTTTTTATTCAAGTACAATCCTAATGCAGAATAGCAAGACTAAGAGGGGGACAAGAAGAAAAACAGGTGGAGCAATATATACATAACAAGATGTGAAAGTATAAATAATGTAAGTGTATGGCATACATGTGAAAGCGCTTAGATGTTCAGGCACAAGTCAAATAAGAGTAACGTTCCCTGCTTTAGTCTCCAGTCATAAGATGGACGGTCTTCTCATATTTTTTAGAAAGGTTAGAATAGTCCCTTTTCTTGACAGACTATTACCACACTCCCTAGATGAAACATTTTTTACTCGACTTCTATTAGTCAGTTTCTAAAAACGCACCTTAGCCTGGTTCAATCGCTGGCGACTGTGCAGAGCACACAGGCCTGATTACAGCAGTTCTGTGATTTAGCATTTCCAGAGATCCGCATGTAGCTGATAGATGTGCATAGGGAAAGGCCACCTAAAGTTTATAGTGTACACATGGATGGAATAACAATACAGGAGAGAGCTTGACTGAGGAGAAACAACCTTGAAAGCCCACCAGATTGCATAAACTAAAAATGAGATAGGTAGAGCTAATGAAGAGACTCACAGAGAAGCAGAGGGGAAAAAAAAAAAGAGTTTTAGACAGGGAGGAATGGAAAGCAGAAGCAGCACATTATGAAACACTGAAAGTCAGACCATCAGGTTTGGACCACAGCATAGTAACAAGAATCACTTCCGTTCTGCCCTGGCCATATTTTGGTAAGTGGATGCCAGAAGCCAACACAAGCAGAAGTGGAAATTGCTGGAAAACAGTTGTCTAACAGACAGCTGACATACATACACAAATATAAAACTGAATTAAGAAAAAGAAGCAACTTACTTTTTCTTAGAAGATCCAGCCTGAGGAGCTGCAGCACTAGGAACACCCTACAACCTCTACAGACAAACTCAGCTGAGGGATCCCTAAATTGTTCTTCTGACACCTGGATCCAATAGGACCTTCCGCTGGGACTGGTGCCCCCAGCACACAGCTGCAGGCGTTTAACAGAATTGGCATATCCGCCTGCTTGCTGCCACCCCTCTGTGCAAGGCTGCCCGCTCTGCAATAGAGGCACAGGAATGTTCATATGCCAACATCTTAGCTGCCCCACCCCAAACTCAGTGTTTTAATGCAAATCTGCCATTGTCATCAATTTGAGGTATGCCAGACCTCACTGAACAGGCTGAGGCACAAGTATATTTTTTTTCTGTGCAGGGAGCAAACCACCAGAGATACAAACTTCTTAAACTGCTGCCGGAAAACTTGCCACCACCAAGATGTCAGAAGCTTTATGTGCATGGAAATAAACCAGGTGTCCTGAGGAGGAGAGCCAAGCACCAAGCTTCTTCTCACCCTCCTGGTCTACATTATGTCCTCCATGAGGGAGATATTCCACCAGGCATGGGGAGGCGATTGCCAGCCGTGCCCAGCGAATGATGTCCTACTTGTATTCATTAACTCATCTATAGTGTAGGCAATTTTGTAAACTAGAAAAGCATTTATCATGCAGCTTCCTTTTTCCTCAAGCGTGATGGCAGCTTGGGCAGGTGGAAAAAGAAAATGGTGAAGGGAAACTCAGTTACCTGCTGTAGCACTTGACTTAACTCTTGGAAACAAAGCTGTAGCATCACCCCAAGTGTCATCACTATAAAACCAGCAATGAACACAAAGGATTTAAAAAACAATCCTCACTTACAAATGCACATTGATTTTCAATAAAGCCATTTGCACATTTTTTTGCTTGGACTCCAGGTAGACTGTCACCACTGATTTGCAGACAAGATGTCTCTATATAATACCATTACTGTTACTATTTTGTGAGCGTTAAATATTTTTTTAAGCGTTTCTACTTCCAACAGTGAGGAAAATAATATGAAAGCAAAAAAAAAGAAGAGAAGAATGCCATTTGATTTTCTTTTCTTTCCTGGTAGAATTGCCTGGAAAGCTGAAAGAACATATAACCTTACCAGATAAAGAGACATTTGTTTTGAAACAGCAACACAGATCATATTGGCTTTTCACCAGCGATGCTGCTAACAGACCGACCGCAGGAAATTAAGAATGGACAGCTCTGGGAAAGCTTTTCATGATTCACATTCTAGGTGAGTGGCAATTTTTTTCTTCCTCTCTCGGCACCTTTCCACTACAAAGCATCCACGTACTAGAAGGCTGTCGTGCAAGAGCAAGAGGTCATGCGAAGAAATTAAAGTAATACAACTGGCTGATACAGGTCAACCTGGTGATAGCAGACCTTCCGATTCAGGATTGCCTTAATTTGGCTAACAAGTAGCATAGTCCCCAAAAGAGCAATCGGAGTAAAAAATTGTACAAATAGAAACAGGGCAAGGAAGTAAAGAGCACCTTTTTGGTGATGCTGGACACTTCACACACACACCCTTGGAGATACAAAAGGAGGTAACCTTAGAACAAACCCCTTGTCTATTTTTCATCCACATATAGTACCTATGGGATCTGATTTCACTTTCCAAATAGATGTAACTACAGCTGCTTCACTTGCGAGATGTCTCCTAACGCAGTTGATGAATAGCCCTACATTTATCACTCAGGGATGCTGATCAGAATCAGAGCCTAATTTCAGTAAAACTGCCTGAAACCAGGAAACGCCACAGACAGCCACGGTCTCGCCTGGGAGTAACAATGCCATTGTTATGACTCCTAAATAGTTTTCAGCCCCTGTCAAAGCAAAAAACGAGCGTGTGAGTGGAATGGGGGTTTGGATCGGATCGGATCGGATCGGATTGGATCGGATCGGATCGGATTGGATTGGACAGCAGGGTTTTGTACACTGGAGGCAGGTCCTCTTTCAAGCCCGTCCTCTTCTTCAGCCGCGCAGGTCCCCGGCTGTTTGCCAGGAGCCCCCCAGCAAGGGCTGTGAGCCTGCCTGGCCTGCTTTAGGGCCAGGAATCTGGTAGTCATCAATTCTACATTTCACCCATTAGTATCAATATTTAGTAGTAAATATTTAGCATCAACAGGGATAAGTGAGATGACCCAGATCATTATAGACTTCTCAGCCTGACATGAAACCAGTGGAAAATAATGAAGCAACTGACATAGGATGCAGTTAAAAAAAGTGATTAAAGGTGGTGTGACATCGAACAACATGGTTTTATGGAAAAACACAGATCTTTTCAAGCAGTTGTTAACTTTCTGAAGAAAAATACAGGTCTCAATGAGAAGGGTCATATACTCAGCCTTCTCTATGGTGTTTGACTTGGTAGTCCTGATAAAGGAGATCAAATGATACAAGATCAACATGGTAAACAGTGTATTAAAAACAAGTGGGCAGGTTTCAGCTTACTAGTTTGAAGTAACTAATTGTACTTGAAAAATGATCACAAAGCAGGTGTACTTGTAGGGAGGACCGCAAGGATTTGCCTCTTGGACCTACACTGCTGGCATTTCTCCTGGGAACATGAAAGCCACTGAGGAAGGTTGCAGAGCAGATTATGGAGATGGCCAGTAACAAAAACACATCCCTCATACAGAGCATTCGAGACGTCACATGCATTTCAGGGCAGCCACATGTACATGTCAAATACCACAGGTAGTCTAAAAACAAAGAGTGAAAATCAAAGTTTAAAATGTTAATTGAAAAAAAATACTTAAAACCTACTTCTCCAGGAACAGCTTCCTGTGCTCACCCCTGTTTGTGCTGGAGCTAGTGGTCATGCAGCATGGGGCTGACTAGTTGTCTTTACAGAGTTAGTTTTCTTTTCTGTCTGTAAATTTTGGATGGTTAAAATAAAAACAGAGAAAAAAATGTTTCTGGACATAATGTGGAGTCCCAAGGCTCCAGCTAACTAACTTAAGGGGAGAGGAAACAAGAGAAATCCCCCAGAAAGGCTAAAAGGGAATGTTACTTGTTCCAGAAATGGCCTCACTGATGACCCTGGATTTCTCATTGTTCCCGACGCTGTGGAAAAGTTGTGCATGCCGTGGATGTTCCCACCTGTTGTCTCATCATTTTCAACAAGTGAGCCCTAAGTACAAAATGACAGGTCGCAGCCCGGACCCAGAAAGTATCCTTTCTCAGGACAGCACCTCAGCACACATTTGAAGTATACTTCTGCACTTAAAGTGTAGCTAAGTATATGTCACCGGCCGCTGATATTTGTGCTTAAGAATGATGGCTTCGAATACGTGCTTAAATCAGTCAGAACCCTTCACTTCTTGGCTGAGCAATTACTGTCAAGTCAGGGAAGGGGAGCATATTTTTGTTGTGTGAACATATGCCCAGAGAGAGTAGGACACAGCCCAAAAATCGTCAAATATGGTCCTGACTGTTGCCTGAGGGTAACTTTCAAGTTGTGTCAGCTCAGCCCAGCTTCGAAGGAGCAACTTTGGGCAGACAAGCAGGAAAGAGTAACCTGCCAGCCCCAAGAGCCATCCATTATGTCCTCCCTGACACAGAAGGAAGCAGGTTAATTTTGGTTCAGACAGCCCAGCAAAATCCTACTCCCTACTCATACAAAGTGAGCCATTATTCAAGGCTTGTTTTGAAAGGCGTTTTTTTTCTTTTTTAATGGTTAAATAACTAGTTGTTTTTGCGTTGTTATCAATCATTGAGGCGAACAGCCAGTGATAACTGAAAAAAAATTGGATGTGTTCAGAAAGGAAGTACACCTGGGGAGCGGGCTATAAACATCCTTCAAAAAAAGCATCCTCTATGGGAAGATGGTTTTTATTCTTTCCAAACACATATCCCAGGCACACTGGCACTTTGTGAATAAACATTTTAACTGCTTTAATTAAGGGAATACAGCTAAGCCATCGCATCCAGCTAAGCTAATGTGACTTCTGCTGAACAATAATGGTAAAAGTATTATTTCCTGAAAACCGGGGGAGGGAGAGTTTTGCAAACTATTTATTTTCAAGTCTGTCCATCACAGCTCTTGTGCGAGACCAGGTTTGTGGTCTCTTCCATACTGAAACTCACTGAAAAAATGTAAGACTAGAAATATCCAGTCATCAATCCCTGCTAGAGCATCACTTTAGAAGACACCTCAGAAAAATTTTATTGGTTTAAAAAGCTGGTCTGATATCACCTTTCTCTCCTGTCTCTCCCCTCCTTTTCAAGGCATACAGTAAGTTTCAGTGGTTTCAGAGGAGTGGCTTCTACCACACAGTTGAAACGCTGGCAAAAATACCTGATTATTGAGAAGGAAACAGTGTACCTTCTTAATTCTTATTTTTATGCTTAAAATAATTATACTTACATTAATTATACTTCTTTAGTATCTGGCTTTCTCAGAGAGACATAAAAACTGCCTTCTCCATTCAATACTGGGAAATTTCCATAGGTAACTCCCATTAAAGATATTTTGTACCCTGAGCCCTTAAAAGTACCAAAAACTTTGAAAGAATAAATTCCCCACATATCCTCTGGAGGTAATACCTCCAACCTCAAAACAATAATAACCAGAAAAAAAAAAGTCTTTCTCTTAAACCAATCTTAAGATGGAGAAAACACAAAACGTGGAGAAAACTAAATTATAAATTTCATCAGCTTCTCAGGGACAAACCATTGAGGGGGGATTCTCCTGAGCCAAGGCACCGTGATGGGCAAGACTGGAACCCCCTTGGACAGGTCTGTGCTGGCTCAAGGCACTCTGTGTGCACGCTGAATCCTGGTTTATGCCCTGCGGCTGGAGAGCTGGGGCCTGGTGTGCCTGCCGTGGGAAGCGGGAGGGAGAGGACTGGAGATGGAGAGAGAGGGGATGACCTTGGTAGCTAGGCTTGCTGCTCTCCCACCGCAGAAGGTGAGAAATGGCTTGGGGACAGGCACCAGAATGTCCCTGCCCTCGGCACAGGCAAAGGAGGCACAAACCACAGCTGTTCTGCCACAGAAGTAAAACAGCCACCCAAGGCAATGGCTTTATTTTTGTCTATACCAAGGACGAGTGTCTGTACAACCACCCCTGCAGGTGCATACACTGAGCCGCAAGAGGAGCTGGGTCCTGTGGAGCTGGCTGCACAGGCTCTGCGTGGCCATGACCCTGCCCACACCCCCGGCAGATGCAGGAGGCAGAGAGCCAGCCCCTCGCCCTTGGCTCTACTTCAGCACGCGGCACCCACCCCAGCGCGCGCCTCCCTGCTCCGTACCGCCCTGCCACTGGAGTGGATTCAGTTATTCGGGCAGGCAGGCAGCCCCGCCGAGCTCCAGCAGCCTACAGCATCACGCTGATGGGTGCTCAGGTGCCCTGCTCGCGGGTGAGCTCAGACAAGTTTACATGAACTGCAGCTGCACCTTTGAACTTCAGCACAGGCGTGAGAAGTGAGCTGAGGTGACCTGCCCAGCCAGTGCACCCTGGTGCTGCTGGCGATGTTGCCGGGACATCTGTCCTCGGCAGCACACTCGTCCCTGGAGAGATGCCTTTGTCCCCCCTCTCGCTGACCTGAATCTCTCATGTCACACCTCCTGGGGCACGGCGGAGAAACCTGGCCAGATGTTTCAATTTCCTCATATTCACAGCTTTGATTGCATTAGACCAGACAGGATTTCTCCACCGGCACCACCCAGGGGTAATGTGAAATGAGTTATGAACATTATCCACTCTGCGGTGTACATATCTGATGCTGAGAAAGCCTTAATGGGGTCAAGTGGAATTTCATGCTTGAAGAATCTCATATGCTTGGACATGACCCAACTTTGGAAAATGAGTTGGTTGTGTCTCTGTACAAAGGCTTTGGATATGTCGTTCCTGGTAGAAAGCGACCACCGGCTGAGGAAGCCCGGCATGATCTGTCCTGAAGGGGAGGCAGCTTTCAGTCATTTAGATTATAAACCATTTGGTGCGTTAAATGGCTCTTATTCTTTTTGAAAGAGCGACTCTAGCAGCCTAGTAAAAGTGTTTAGTTCTGTTTACTGAAATGGATAACCTGATATACAAAGGAAAGAAAAAAATATGAAGTTTAGGTTTTGAACAAGCGGTAACCATGACTCAGCTCCTCACATGATCTCGACATTTCAGATACTTAACAGACAGCAGAGGACACAGAATCTCTTCCTAAATCAAAAGCTGAAGGTTTTGATAAAGTCTTCTAAATTGTTCAGTGAGTAACAGCATCAGTGAAATCTCGCTCCTGCACACATCTCTTCCCAAGGTGAGTGCCTGCGGGCGGCTCCGGTGTCTCATCTGGTTTAACAGAGCACTGCCCTCACTGGTGTAGCAAGAGGATTTTCAGATGCCCTATTTAAGCACGTAAGGACTTAATGCCTTGGAAATCTCCACCCTCAGTCAAACCAGACCCTCACTGACCAAACCGAAAAGGTCAAGAAGTGACAGGGACAGGGGAGAGGGAGAAGAGTCAGGGACAAAGAGCAATCGCATAAAGTCTCATTTTGTTGAGAAATCAGGCTAAAAATCATTAGCTAATTAAGATGATGATTTTTGCAGTCAAAACACAATATGTTTGTATTGACTGCTATATACATAATCAATAATAATATTTAACATTGCTGTGGTGCTTTTCACATGCAGCATGCACTGATTTAATCACTGACCAAGCAGCACTGAGGATGAAAATCTGATGCCTGCACAGTTTTTACAGAACAAGGGAGACTTGCCTGACAAAGCCTGGATCGGGAGGAGTTAACACATAGCACACTCTTATCACTAAAAGAATGGGGAATTGTCTTAAGATAAAATGTATTTATTTTCTTTAAGGCACAATAGCTCATCCAATATGCACTCCATTACATCTGCATGCCAAAGATTTGATCCGAGTCCACTCAATCAGCTACACTTATTAACTTTGCTTTGTGTAAATTTGTGGATTTAATAACAGAGGAATTTCAGGAGCAGAGTGTCCAGCAATCCATTTACTGCTGGTAGAGGCCGGCTACCACATGCTTCAAAGGAAAGTACAAGAAACCCTTCGTAGACTTATAGGGAATAGCCTGTTCAGAGAAAAAGCCCTAATTAGTCAGAAGATAGCTTGTACCCTGAAGCACAGGAGACATTCGAAGGTAATTAAATATAAAGGAAATTAGCATGTAGTTCATGAACCACACAAGCAAGACGAAACGGTGTCTGGTAGCACTGAAGCGGACTATTCTGGTCGCACAGAAATTAATACTTTTGTTATTAATGTGACCTTTTCCTCAGCCCCAATTTCAGACTGCAAGAAAAGGAGAAGTAAGGATGAGAATTCAGGAGCAACCGCAAGAATCGCCAAGACTCTCCAGCAACAGTGGGAGGAAGAAGCAGACATGGCAACTGCTGCTTAGCCCCGACCAGGCAGCCGGCGGGGCTGGACACAGGGCACCGTCGCTGTGCCTGCTCCTGCCCAAATCCCATGGGAAACACACCAAACAGACCACCATATGGTTTCCACTTTGAAGAAAAAGGTGGAAAGGACTCCAAACAGCAGCTGAAGTTACTCGGGGGGGGAAAAAAAATATTAATGCATTATGAAGGAGGGCATCATCTAGTAAATGTGCCAGACAGGCTGGATAGGTGCAGAGAAGGGCAAGGAGAGACGTAGAGAAAAGAACTTGAAATGTGAATTTCCTACTGTACTCCAGTAATGTCCTACTCAGAAGCCAGGATGCAGAGACTTAGAAAGAGCCAAAGACATGCAGACAAGAGCCTGACAAGCAAATTAGAAGTATGCACTGAAAGGATGAGAGACAGGTAAAATGATCTTGACAGTATAATACAAGAGGTAAAGTGTGTGTGTGATACAGATCATGAGAATAACAATGGCATCTCAAGTGCAAACACATACCTCTCCCCACCAAACCACTCATATGAGGAATTCAGAGAGGAGCATCAGTGCATATAAAAAGGATATGCAGAGTAAATTCAAAACTGTATTAAAGGCCTCAGTGTTTTCCAACAGCTTCCACCAGCAGTGCACATCAAGTGGCTGCTTTTTCCCAGGCCATGACACATTTTGCAAGGATGGGAGGTTTGTTTGGGGAGGGGGGGTTGTATCCTCCCTGCTCCCTCTAAGCTGCAGGTATCTTTCCCTTGGGCTATAATGTCTCATCACAAATGTCCCTGGGCAGAAATTTCTCCTCTCTTCTCCCTATCAGCCCTTCACCCGAGGACCTTGGGCTTCATGCTATGAAACTCATACCACTTTTATACTTCAGTGTGCACGGTGACCTATTTCTGCCCATATAACAGTCTAATCCTTGTCTCTCTTGAGAGTGCCTCCTAATTTTTATCACTGTATCTGCCCAAGAACATTGATTTTTCAGCCCTGCTATTATTTTTCAAACTGTAAATCAGCTCTCCTTTGGGAGTCCGTGTGAAATACATCCTCCTACTCTCACCGCTCCTGTTTTTCTTTGCAATTAAACTTTTATGTTGGCATTCCTTGGCATTGCTTACAGCCCTGATATGTGATTTCAGACCTTTCTTCCACGTGACCATTTCTCCGGCATTTTGACTCCACAAGGCATGGCCCTAATGTCCCAGACGAGCCCCATGACCCCTGGGCACGGTGGTCTCTGCTGGGTGACCATCCTCCCTACTTCAGTGGAAAGTCTCGAACCGTTCGGGGAGGAAGGGAGGTGAATTTCAAAATCTCAGTATTTTTCCCCGGAACGCAGTTCCTGTGTCATTTCCTTTTTTATAATTTATAAACAGAGCAAGGGAACGCGAGAAGCACAGAGGAGGCAGAGAGGGGCGATTACCTCGCCAGACCTGGCAGACAGCTGTGTTCCTGCTCCAGGTATCCGATACGGCAAAAGCACACTCGGCTAATCCCCGCTGGCAGCTACCGTTTCAGCTTCTGGTTCTACTGGCAACACAAGGCAGCTAACACCCCTGTAAATACCTAGGAGATTCATGTGAGAAGAAATATGGGCACCTAACTGGAAAAAAGCACAATGGAGCTATAAATCCCAAGTTAAATTAGGAGAGACCTTCTCACATAGTACTTCAGGCAAAGGAAAAAGTGAATACGTGTATAAATGGTGACAAGTTGCATGTTTACAGCCGCTCGTCTTTGAGCAGGATACCTTTTGTCTTTAATAAATACACACAGCCTTTTATATATGTCAATGCAGACATACAAAGCGATCAATAATACTGCTCAAACAGTAGATAGCAAGCTTGAATGAGTAATTTTATCAGGAGTTTATCAAACTGTAAACATGAAAGCCACAATGTTGTCTTAAAAAGCTATTCATAGCCAGTATAAATTAGGAATGACGCGGCTAGCCAAGGCTTTACAAGTGTACAAAAAAGCAGAACCCGTCTTAGGTGTTAAAAGACCACCACGATTATTTGCCTGTTATCCAGACTAAACTCTTATAGATATGTTTCTGCACTCTCTGAAGGAATCCAAGGGCTGGCAGCCTGGGCTTACAGCTCGTCTCAGTTCCTCACTGCAGGTTTGGATGGAGACCTCACAGTTGGTTTCTACATCGGCTGGCACCAAAATCTGAAGTAGGTGGTTCAAAGCCAGCCTAGCCCAGGGCCTTACCAAAAGGTGACCTCAGCTGGTGCTCAGCCCACCCCTCTCCCACCACGGCCAGCCCTTGGTATTTTCAAGCACAAGCTGGAGTCCCCAGAATCAGAATATATTTTTCCAAAAGCTCATTTACGTAGAGCCACAAGACTGGTGAGAATGGGGTTGTCTTACGTGTAGACCCTACGCTCACTCTCTCGTGCTTATCCCTGCAGCTCCAGCCTGGACCAAGTCTGTTCCTCTCCGTCCCGCTCTCGGGGCAGAGCATCATCTCTCCAGCCCATGGCATCGGCCGGGTGGCTTAGGCAGGCTGGGGGACCGGAGGAAAGCCAGCATGGCACCTCACGGCTGCCACCACCAACCGCTCGCCGGGCAAAGCAAAACTCTGCTTCTACTTCCTTCCTAACCCAAAAAACAGTTTATATCAGTTTACATTTCCAAGGCTATCATGGCAAGGAAAAGTGCCAGAAGTTACTTTTTTTAAAAAACGAAAGCCTACTTTACACGTTCCGCTTCTCCAAACAAACGCAGCTTACACCATGTTTTGAGAGGCCCAAAGTCTAGCTCCGCGCAAGCGAGAGGAAAACTCAGGGCCTAAATCTTCTTGAAATACATGTTGAGAGTCTGTGATTACCAGTGGAAACATGCCATAACACGCGTCAATCTAATTTTGGAAGCAAAATGTCCAACTGGATGGCATACTGCTAATTTTTTCCTCCTTCCCCGCGCTTCTCTGCAAGCTCTGTCATTCCCTCCCTCTCGCCACGTCTGCAGCCATCAGAAGCGCTGACTCCTGTACATTTAGCATTCGGGTGAGCTTGACAAGAGCCAGCACTTCTGATCGATGCCAGTGCTGCCAAAGGAGATCTTGACGGGATTTACAGACTACGGGAGTTTGCGCCTTTCTTTTCTCTCTCTCTCCCTAACCACGTCTCTGCGGAATGTCCCAAGCCACTGTTTTTTCGTTTCTGTCACTATGCCATTAACCTAATTAGCCACAAGAAACAAAGAAATGGAGGCGGTATTTAATATGCTGAATTTCCAGAATGACTCGCTGCAGCTTTTGTCTGTGCGCAACAAGAGGATGCCACGAGAAGAGAAAATCTGAAAGTTTATCTAAATTAACCTCTGGGAATCAGAAATAAGAAACAAAGATAAACACTCATCTAAAAAAGTCTTATTCGTTTCCTCATCATCCTTGATTTTTTTGAGAAAAATGTGCTTATAGTGCGTTAAACAGTCAAGATTTAAAATTTCAGCATTAAGCAAACCTATAGTTACAAGGCAGAGATATTAAAATATTAACACCTTGTAATTTATTTAATTTTTTTTAAGGAGCTGACCATCACTCTTTTAGCATGTATTTGTCTGGTTTATCAAGTTTAACAATTGTGGTGTGTCTCTGGACTATGGGACTGATGTAATTAAATCCTATTAACACATCAGGAATAAAATCCTTTAATAGGCACATGAGGCTTTGAGAGGCAGCTCATTCCTGAGCAGATTTAATATCCTTAAATTAAGCAAGTGTGAATGGGAGGATGAATCTTATTAAAAACTTAAATCTGATTATATTTGAAAATTATTGGTTTCTTAATGTAATAAATTATCCAATACAGACTAGAACAAATAATATATCCTAGCTTCACATAACTCCACTCTATAACAAGTGACAAACGAAATTAAGAATGACTGTGGGGCAAAAAGGAAGGTCTTTTTATAAAAGTCATTTTGCATAATGAAATACTTAAATCATTTTAACAAACACTGGGGGAAGGGACGGAAGATATATGTGCAGATGAGGGCATTAGAACAGGACTCATTTTTCCTCTTCAAAAAGGGAACGCAAAGACAGTCGGATTGGGGTTTTTTTCCTGTAAAAATGCCATTCTGACGAATTTGTTGTAAATTTTGAAAAGAAAAGCTGAAGCTTATGTTGGTGGGAGCTGATTCCTTTTCCAGAAGGCTAATGCAAATGTAAACCATCTGCCACACATTCTGCTGATAAAGCTGTACTTCCGAACAATGGACCAACAGCACTGGAATACTAAAACATTAGCTCAACATTAGGAAAAAGTTTTGAAAGAGATTATAACTTCCAGAAAATAGAGGTATTTTACTGTCCTTCCACACAGAGAGAAATTATCTAGTATATATACATATACAGGTATATACACACATTTTCTCAAGTAACATATATGGAACAAAAATCAGGAATACTGAGGAAGAGGTAAGGGTGGCTGTTAACAGGATCCTCTGCCAAGGTATAAATGGCATAGAATCACTTAAGTAAAGAGAAATACCTCAAAACTTATAAATAGTATTGTTACTTTAAATGAAAACTGGAGATCACCATTAATCATTGAGTACTGAATATGTTTAGGTCTCTTCCTTTTAACATTGGGTCATTGCAAAGTGTTCGCAAGTAACAGGCAAGCGAGCAGTACTTTGACAATCAGGAGTCTGAGGTCTTTAATTAGGACAGTGGCCACCATCCAAATCCTAATGAATCAAATGGAAAGCCCCAGTGGATTTTTAATCTGGTCATATGTGACATGTTTATGAATGGAAGAACTGGGGACCAGAAAGCTTTACTTCCAAATCAGGTTAAATAAAATAATTTTCTGTGAATGCAATGCACGCAAACAAAAATAGTTAACCTGAACAAAAAACACAACAAAAATGTTTTTATGGAGATAAAAAACGACACAACTGATTATAAAAGATTATAAAACCACACAACTGATTAAATAACACACCCAAAATGGTTTCTTAAACTACTTTGATGATGGTGGGCACCAATAGAAGAATCTGTAGTGAAAAGTTTATGATATTTCTATCACATAATGCATCCGCTTAAAAGCATTCCCCTGTTTCACTGCTGTAAGATACTCTTGAGTGCATTCCAGTCTTAGCATACGTCACTATGTATGTCACCACAACAGGTTCGGATATAACATAATGTGATCTTAAAATGCTAATGGCTGCACCAGAAGACTTCAATATCCACTAGTTCCCCCAACTGTGTTAATTATTCAGGCATCAAGCAGGCGTTGGGAGGACAAAACTGTATAATCACAAGTTAGGATATATCTAAAACGCGATACGAGTCATGCAAGAAATTTTATTATTTACTTTTTTTACATACCTGCCTACTAGAGCTGGTGTTGCTTCAAAGTGTCAGCAGGCAGCAGTAAGAGGAGGTCTCCATAACCCAGATCTCAGAGATATTTACATGGTTCCGCAAGTCCACCTTCATGTGCACTTCTAGAATTTGAATATCTCTTTAGGTAAAAAGTGTCCTTTAATTGCAGAAAATAGATATTACTGTGAGCTTTTCAACAGCAGTTTTCTTGCCCTTCCTAAAAATTCAGGTTAAAACAAAATCAAAATTTGTCTTTCTGCAATTACTTCTTCAAGTTGTATGTGTATGTTGGTTTACCAGCAATTTCCCCCCAACCTCTTCTACTCATTTAAGTAAAATAGTGGACACATGTGTGTTCAATAAACAAAGTAGTTTATTCTAGAATAAACAAAGTAACTCTCTCTCACACACACACCTTTGGTTGCCAGTACTCATTTCTCTTTAAATCTGAGGCAAAAAAACCCCAAGAGTTCTGGTTGTTTCTTAGATGGATGACAGATTTTGTTCTAATTAATCTAGAGCACTGTGTATAGAAACGACTGCAAAAGCAAACATGTCTATTAACAAAAAGCAGTGATTACAGCTTGGCATTTAGCCAGTAACTCTACATAAGCAATGAATTGATGCCTGCAACTGTCTCAGTGCCATATGGGTTCTGCTGTAGCAATGAATTGGATCCAACGCAAGGTTAAGATGTGTCAAATTTAACTGGGGTTTAATTGATACTGGTAAAGAGGCTCTAAATAAAGAAACAGTGTGTGTGCTATTAGAAACAGGATGCATGTCAGCCTACATCCCCCAGCTTGTTGGCAACAAAACTATGCTGAGATATCCAAAGGAGTTTCCAAACTCTTTTTTTTTTTTTTTCCTTTTTTTTCTTTTTTGTAAAAAGGAAAGAAAGAGACAGAGACAACAAAAACTTCAGGTTAACAGGTTTACTAGCACTAAATTGGAACTGAAAGACAGAACGCTAATCAGGTATACGGTGTTACCATCCTCATACGTTTCTGGTTTTTACATCCTAACAAATCTCTTTTCACAGCAATGCCAGTCATTTTGCCTGACTGAAAATCCAAGCTAACATTTCCATTCACTCATGAAGAAAATATCCCTAAATTACACAAGTGGCGAGATTGCACAGCTTAATATTCGAGAGCCAGAAACGGTAAAGTTACCTCCGAGAAAGATTACCTTCTCTTGAATAGCAACAAAATACAGCGTGACCCCTAGCCAGCCTCAGAAGTTATTCATTGGGTATGATGGTTATTTTTGTTCCACGGCCAGCTTTGGTGCAGTGTGCCTTTTACACAAAGTGACACGTACTTGGAGTGTAAAGGCCTGAATTGCTCAGTGGGAGCAGATTAGCGCCTGGCCTGGGAACCAGGGAGCCACGGTGAGTTATTCCCATCCTTTTTGTGTTTGGAGCGAGCCAGCAACGGGATGCTGCAAACGTCAGTGCCGGCCTCTCAGTCCGGGACCACGAGCCTCCACTCCGTGAAGGATCCACCAAATCTCACCCTGAGTGGCAGCAGCCTCCGGAAGAAACCCAGCACCAGTCACCTGCCAAGCCCCTTCCAGCCATCTCCCAAAACGCTGTGGCATCCAGGCTGCATCCAGATCCTCCTCTCCTGTCCAGGCTCAAACCATGTCAGGCCTGAGCTTCTAAAGTGCCACCGTCCTCAGTGGTAAATGCTGATATTCAAAATAACAGCCCCGCTCTGAAGACCTCAGGTGTGGAAATGGAGGTAAAGTGACGCAGAAAGAGGAACAGAAACCACCCTCGGTTCGCAGCTTTCCCCAGTGAGGAGGAAGGCAGCAATAGGATCAACGCTCTCGAGTTTTTCGCAATTTTCAACATTAACCAAATTCTCTGAAAATAAAGATGATGGGCCCTTACTCTTCAATTCTCACAGGATCAGACCCAAAGATACTGCCTACATACACACCTGATGGGAGGGACCAAAGACAACAGCAGTTGTTGTCTTAGTGGTGCCCAGTGGAAGGATGAGCAGCAACAGGCAGAAGCTCAAACGCAAGGAATTTCACTTAAACATAAGAAATAAATATTTTTATGGTGGGAGTAACCAAAAACAGGAACAGGTTGCCCAGAGAGATTGTGGAGTCTCCATCCCTGGAGATCTTTAAAACCCAGCTGGCCACAGCCTGGAGCAACCTGCTGTAGCTGAGCCTGCTCTGAGCAGAGGGTTGGCCTGGATGGTCTCCAGACATCCCTTCCCAACGCAGCCACTCGGTGATGTGGTGATTCTGTAAATTAGTGTCATTTTGGCACTGAGCCAAATCTCACCTTTCATGATCCAACAAAAAAAATTATAAAGCAAGCTGATAAGTAAAAATATGGAACTGGGGTATTTTTTAAGACTCCCTGTCTTCCACTTGTTACATTTCCAAAGATATACTGCTTCCTTCTAACTGTTCCTCATGCTCAAGTGGCAGCAGCCCATAAATATCTCCAGCTACCTTTCCTTAAAATTGCTTTGATTTACTCCCTTCGAAAAGAAAAGAGAAAGAAACCACCCATGCTGAGACCATGCTGAACCTATGCTGGCTCAACTACATCCATCTTTCATGTTTTAAATTTTGGTTTGGAATTAGGTCACTTTTTTACCTCATATTTGAGAAATGCCTGGCATAGTGAGGGCCATGTTAAAAGCCAGGGTTTCTAGACATATCTCTACTAGCAGTAATGATTACTTTATTCTAAGAACAACCTTGATATGTGAGATTCTTCAATAATATCTTTTATATTTTTATATTTGCTTATATATATTTTATATTTGCTTCTTCCTCCCAGACCAGTATATTTCAAGTTAATGTTTGTGACTAGTTTGGCATTTATACATCAAACGGTATCAAGCTTTTATTTGATAGCCTTTAGTCTTTTTACCTGGACATTGAATTCTTGAGATATTCTATGGCTATTCTGACAACTTTTTATTATAATGTTTTATTTTTGATAATCATTTTAATGCAATTTTGGTACCTTTTGCCAGCAGAGGAAGAAAACTTCTAGTAATTGTACTGATTTCTTTTCACTTTGCTTTGCTGGCAATGCTCTAATCCTCTGCGTAGCTTTCTGCATTGTTTTTAACCCTGCAGGGAGTAACGACTGCGTGACATATTCAGCAAAGGAACCATTTACAGTAAAAGGACATTGTTCCATTACTTATATTAAGAAACAAAGACAAAAAACAAGACAGGGAAATAGAGTAAAATCAACTGTATCTGTACAGCTAATGTTTGATATTTGTCAGAAAGACGTAACAGAGTTGTTGTTCTCTGTATGCAGACAGGGGAATCAATACCATTCTGCAAATAAACCTATGACAAAGAAGAAAAAGTTGTTTGTTGCTTATTAATGCTCAGTAATATTACATGCTCTATATATTTCAAGCAAAATCAAACCCTGGTCTCATGCAGCAAGGAACACAAGGACAAAATACTTATTTACTACGGTATCTTTAGTGCCCCACTGACTGTCTTGCCTGAGAAGTAGGAGCTTGATTTTCTTCCTCTCCATCCTTTCAAAGGATGTGTGTGTCTGAGAGACAAGATTGCCACGTTACTGCCAATTCTCTAATACACAGTCTTGTACACTGGAAATCAGTATGGAACACTGCACTCACATCTCCCCTAACTTTTTACAGCCTTTAAATTGCCAGTCTTCTGACTACATTTCTTCAAACAATATTGCCATCTGACTGATATCAATCAAACCTATTGCCCTTTGATGTCAGAACTCACAGAGTCATCCCACTTGACTGAATTTTGATTACCTCTGTATTCAGAAAAGTAATGTGTTGTTCTTCAAAAAATAAAAAAAGCGTAGCCACTGTGCATATTTAATAAAAGGACTGTTGGCTCCTGTATTAGGAAAATAATGCCAAAAACATTAACTTTGAAATTCCAACTTTGCATGCATGTTTTTCTTCCTGAGTGGAGGTAATTTTTTTTATAGTGTAGTATGGAATGGAGAATAAACATCTAGAGATTTAACCTCTAATATCAGGTTTTCATCTGTTGCAGCTCCCAAATTTCCCACATCCCACTAGTCCTACAGTACCAGTGCCGAAGGGGATGTGCACCCTGTTATGATGTCCAGTGCTACTCCATATGTATCACAGCAGGGGAGATGCTACCAACTATCCTTTTGTGTTGTTTGGGGTTTTTTTTTATTTCTTTTAACCGGTTGTACCTTAAGGCACGATTCAAAGACAGAAGCCTTTGCTCAACAGGAAAAAAAAAATAAAAATAAAAAACCCAAACAAACAGAGATTAGATTCCCTGTTGTTTAAGTCAGATGCAAAACACTGTGCTAGAAGAGGCAAAAAGGAAGGGAGTCCAACTAAAAGCCTGAGAAACACTGATCGTGATAACTGCTGCATTCAGTCAGTCCATGTGGAAATGAAGAGAGACTGGACAGCTTACAATGAAACAACAGACAAAAAACAGCCTACAAAACTGTGCTGAAAACTAGACTCATAACTTGGAGGTTCTCTGACACTAGGAACTTGGGGGTTGGGGTGTTTTGTGCATTTATGTTTTTCCTGTGCTTTACTTTAACCCCTGCAGTATTCTCTTTCTCTGTGATCTTCCCTTTGCTTCAATGAAGGCATATGTTTCCCTCAACAATATAATAGACAACTGCAAAAATTACCCCCATTGCTACCACACCCACCTCCCTCCCTCCACCCTGCCAGAATGAGAGCAAGAATAGCAGACTTCTGTCAGTAAGTCAGAAAGAAGAAATTTCAGCAGAATTACCTTTGCAAGCAGCTATTTTAAAAGCTATCCAAACAAACAGAGCCATTGGCCATCTTCCAGTTTGAGGCTGAGCTTAAGTATGTTTGTTCTACTCCTGAACAGGAATCAAAGACCAATTCCAGGACATAAGATCAAAGATAGCCTAAGCATATCAAAGATAACTGTTTGCAGAGTAGGTAGAGACTAGCAAAGATCACTTTCTCCTTAAACGTTTAAAGTGCTCAGGAGATAGGGAAGATTTGCAACCTTATGAAGGAGGCAACCCAAGTCACCAACAGGTAGAACCAGTTCCCAAACCTGTGGATAACAGAACTAAAAAGATTAGTTTCAAAAAACGCCAGAAGAGATAGGACCTCATGCAGCTAAAATTCTCATCTTTCTAGAGGAAAACATCGTTTGATAATAAACCACTAGATACCCAAAAAAAGAAAAAAAAGAAAGAAAAAATAAAAAGGAGAACAACCAACAATGTTCTGTATCTTCCTAAGCTTCCTTTTTGGTCGTTTGTGTAACTGAGTGGGTTATAACTGTTCTTGACTTGGTTATTGGTACACCTGTGTTACAGTACCTACCCCAGCATCCTTCTTAGAGTCACTAAATTAACACAGTTTCTATGGTCTGTGTTTCTGACAGCACTGTCTTTTGCTTATGTCCCTCATGAAAATTCAAGTCTTTTACAATACTTAGCTTTTGCTGCACTCTCACTCCATCACTGTTGCCAATACATAAAGTTCCTTGGCACATCAGGGCAGACAAACTGTTTCTCTGGATGGCTCATTTTTCCAGAAATGACATGTGTCACAAAGCACCTCAGACTCCTTAAACCCTGCATTCATTCCCAGCCAGTCAATATATTCTCGTGCCCTTGTATACAACCTTCAGTCCTTGAAAGGAAGAAGAATTAACTTTTATAAAATCAATCCTCAGTATTCCTAGCATAACTGACTGTACTGTCACACCTAAAGCCTCTGCTTCTTCAAACAGCCTCCTCATCCTTTAAGGAGGCGGGGGGGGGGGGAAGCAAAAAAAGGATAACACCTACTGTCTTAATTCTCACCCTTAGAATAAGCACAAGTATTTATGGAGGTAGCAAAAGTCTATGCCTTCAGAATTATGTCCTCCTTTTGTCGGAGACAGACACTCTGAACACTCACAGCATCATTTTCCATTTCTGGGCCAGGCAAACTGCCCCAGACATTCTTTGCTGAGTCTGATCAGGTGGTGAGACTTGCTTGAGGCGATACATAATTCTCAAAATTGTACTTTGAAGAATGATTTTAACTCAAAAGGGCAGTGGATTTTTTTTTTTTTTCAGTCTAAATGGCTTATGGTGACACATATTTCTATTGGTCAGCTAAATGAAAAGATTGGGTCTGCCAGACATTACAGTATGAGTAGTGCCAATCAGAAAAAAACCCAAGATTTACAACTGTGCGGGTAGTTTACATCTCTGTTAGTCTTCTTTCTTAGTCTGCCTTTTCTAAGGCCATTAAAGACTTCTTTTGAGTTGTACTTATGTCACAACTTCTAATATATTAAGAGAGAAATATCAGTCTGAGTTGTCTTTGCTTCTTCAAAGTGCTGTTCCTGAAGACACCCAGGCTCCCATCTCACAAGGAATCGTCTCATGCATTCAGTATCCATCACAAACGCTCCACTTACCATCCCAGTTTTATTGCCTGGCTCAGCATGTTTAAGCAGAAACACCAGGCGCCGAGGTAAAGACCTCGGGAGCGGGGACGAGGGGGGCTGCCCTCAGGCTCCTCACCGGGGGCCGAGTAGACAGAGTCACCTCTGCCACCTGCCAGCCATCACAGCCTGCACCGGGGCACGGCCCACGTGCACGGAAAGGGTGATATTCATCCAAGACAGGAAACCACAACACTCATTGCATTAGGAAACAGATTTCTTTTTGCAAGCAGAAAAGGCTGTAGTGTTACGAGATTATTGTGTTTCCTATTTCCTCAGCTCCTCGCTGGCCCAGTCTCTCTCCTTTTTTCTTTAATTTAGGAATGCATTTGCCTTGGACCGTAAACAAAGAATAATACACAGAGCTCAAGCATCAAAATCCTTCAATCTATAACCACATGTACAAAGTGCTTAATAACTAGCCCAAAGGAGCTCCTGAATGACAGTAGGAAAAGCCTAGATGTGACTGAAACAGCATCTGTAAAATTAAGACTCAAATCTTTGGCACTTCCTATTTAAAATAAAATTTGAGGAGCTGAGTATAGTGTATAATAACATGGAAGGGTTATTATGTCTGGTCATCTGTTAGAAAGATGTTAGAAGATGACAGTTGCTTCTCAGAAGGAAACCATACTCAAATGGGGCTTATATCTCTTCAGTGTGATTAATTTTTTAAGGCATGCTCAGTCACTATTTTTTCAGACATATTTCTTCTTTTCCCTTCTGCCAGTCTAACCATAAATCCGTTTTTGCGCATCTGATGGATACCACTCCGTCCTCTGTGGGAGTCATGGTCTCTTTACAGATAAGAAGGCAGTTCCACTGCAAGGTCCAAATCAGGATTTGGCTTCTCCACACTCCTAAAACACCAGAGTGTCCTACTTCCTTCTTCAGCCCAATTCCAACCTGTTAAATAATTGAGTCTGAGTTTCCACATTATGTGCAAATAGAGCCATTGCTATTTAAAAGAAGACAAGGAAATTAAAGACGGTATATCATTTTAGAACAGGGTCGCTGCTCAGATATTAATGACAATTAGGATGCGCAGAGATATGCAGGCTATGGACTGGTTTTGTGAGGAGAAGATCCATAACCTCGCCCAGAAGATTCTCTAGCCAGTGCAGGAAAGGTACAAAATCCAAAAATTAAAAACCTACCTGAAGGCTGCCCATCCATACCCAAAGTGATTGGGTGTGGGTGTTGGCTGCAACGGCCAGTTCTTTACTGAAGTCTACTGACTACAGAGAAATATGGAAATAATATGAAAGTTTCTTCTGGTGTTCTTTACTGAATTAATCAAAAACCTAGGGAATAAATAAATAATATTTTGATTGGCTGGGATATCCATTTTGGCAATTCAGAGGACAAAATATTAACTTCAGAAGATACCTGCAGGAGTTTGAAAAGTCAAGCATGAAAGAGGTTAGCACCAGAGGATATGATAAAAAAACTAGTTTAGCCTATGATTCAGAGTACTATATTGTTCTTTAAATGCTTACACAGTGCTAGCAAACTGTATGCTGTTCTGCATACAGAATATGTATATATTCCAATAATACATTTTTGAAATGGCAGTTCTGGCTTTTGCTACTCTTATAAAACTGTTTCTTTTGTACCACGGCTCATCAAGTTTGCTGTTCTGGACTAGTTCTTTCCTTCTTGACTTGATCTTTCTTGGATGCTCAATCTTCAAACAACTTATCATTTAATTGTCCCATTAAACACAGCACAGCAGTACTACTTTTTGGTATTGTCCTCAAGTATTATTTTTTTGAGGTTCTGTCAGAGGGACTGACCTTCCACTCTCTCGCCTTGAGTCAATTGGCTGTCACCAAAGTCTATGCTGAGCCTTTTCTCTTTATATACTTTTCCATCCCTATATTTTGTCCCTGAAGGCTGCTAACTTCCCAAAAGTCAACAGAGCATCACCTCTTACTAATGGTGCTACAGGCCAACATGTCCAGGTACATACAGAATAATTACACTCCCACGCAAGCAATAGGTGTTTTGTCCCAGTGAGAGGTTTTACAAACCGTGTAGTTACCGATACTTCATTTCAGTTCATAGCTGCTGTGACAATTACTCCCAGGAAAACTAAGCATAAAAGCTCAATTTTACCCTTCACCAGTTCAGAACCAATTGTTTTATGAGCTCCATTAGGAAATATTTGTGGACACATTCCTTCAGATCAGAATATTTGTATTTCTCTACCCTTGGTTAGGATTTCTTTTCTACCCTGGACCAATATGCCCACCTCTGGAAAGATAACAGCACAGGCCAAGAACTATTACTTAACTGCAGCTACACAACACAATAATTTTGAGTCTGTTATTCCCATTCTGCAAGGTTATGTAAAAATTAGTTTTTAAAACAGTGACATATTCAGGAAGTCAAAGTCCTGAAAAAGATACACATTAGTCGTTTCAATCAGGAAACCTTTAGAAAAGTTTTAGCCGCATAACGTATTTTAAGTTTAAAAAAAATTACAAAGAACAAACCATTGCATTGTTGTCCCGGTGACCAATTCTGCACTGCCTTAGCCCATTTCAGGGAAGCGTCTCTGTTCAGGAAAGCAATCGTGGACAAGTTGCAAATAAGCACTTGCCTAGGTGTTATCCTGAACGCAAGCAATATTTGGGCAGTTTTCATAAATCAGCAGCCTTACAAAGCATTGGACAATCTATATTTTTGCCTTTCCATTTTTGAATGCAGAAGACGAGCCCAGCAGTCATTAGAAAACCCTGCCAACTGTGGCGTAAGGAGGGCAAATACTGATAGAAGGATTTCACCTGCTTCTGATTCTGGCTGTGCAAGGTGCTCACATCTCCTACATACCAAAGAAGGTGAACCACACAATTCATTACTATGCCCCTGATTTGAAGACTTTCTACATTCTTTGCCAGGACTATGCATTTTCAAACAAACTATACTCCAAGCTATCCCTTTGACAGCATATGGACCACCACAGCACTTCCTGGAAATGTTTGTTCGCTGCAGCAGGTTGGGCTGCAGTACCCCAGCACTCCTGCACAGGTACGGAACTGCTTGCAAGACAAGGATGAGCTATGGCACTGAATATTCCCATGAGGAGAGGAGTATTCTCTCTCATGCATGCACGTGCAATAATGTGCTGCGATCGCCAGTAGTCCTTTTATTTAAAATTTTACTCCCTTCCCATATCACCTCCAAGGACCAGTAGAATAATAGAGATATCTGCAAAGGGGAAGAAGAGATCTTTACAGAGCCTTTTGCCCTAGCGTAATTTACTGCCTTTACATCCCATCCTGATGGCTGGTTTCTTCCTTCGTCACTACTGTGCTTTTTCCATTATGACAGAAAACAATGAGGCAAGAGGAAAAGACCTGCAATCATGAAGCAACCCAGCGATAGCCCAGCTAATAACATGAAATAAAACGCATTGTGCTTCCCTGCTCCTGTGAGAGAAAATGATGAAGCACAAACCCAGTTCCCATCATTCAGCAGTCTGGCTTAAGGAAAAAAAAAATAAAAAAAGAAAAGAAAAGAAGAAAAGAGACACCACATGACAGCCGAAGAAAGAGATTTTGGACTGTGTCACAGAAATTGTTCTACTTTCTGTATTACGTAAGTGATGTTTTTTAGGTCTGTCTTTGTACCCCCACCTGTGAAGTTGTCAGACCTGATAAAAGCGAAGGGATACCGCAGCGTTCGACAATAAATCATGTTCTCGCAAGCAGTAACAGCCATCACGTTTCACAAAGTGCATGCATGTTCTGTTTTGCATGTGGACTATTCCCTCCATTAATTCATGATAAAATTTCTCCTCGTTGCATTTCCTACACGCCAAGAGATGCAATGATGATTGCAATGTGGAAGGTAGTTGCTTTCTTCAGTTTATCTATTTGCTGTAAGACTGCTCAAAACAGCGACAACTTTATTGTGTTTAGTCTTTTTCCCCGAAAGGTAAATTGTCAGAAATATAACCCAATAAAATAACTTCTTTGTAGTCCATTTCATGATCTTTCAGTAAAAAAATTTTTTTGAGTAGATTTTTACCATTTTTTCCAAAGACAAAAAGAAGTATTTATCGCTTTCCACAAAAAAAAAAAAAAACACCTTGAAAAACTCTGACTTTCAACAATTTATTGCCCCTTGTCATCTTTTCTGACAATGGCTAGATTTTGTAATCCAAACTTTTATTTGCTCCTTAAGCAATCTGACTTCTTGGGGAAATAAATGAGAGGAGCCAAAACCAGCCTGGAAAGCAAGAGAGGCCACCAGAGCCCCCAGGCACTGAATGAGGTAGGACCCAGCACAGCACAGCCCTGAGTGCCACCGTCAGCTGGGGCACACAGCACCCGGCAGGGTCAGTCACCCAAGAAGTGCTTTGCATGCAGAGCCTCTTGCAACAACACTGTTTGAGCCAGCAATGTGCCCCCATGGCCAAGGCAGCCAGTGGTATCCTGGGGTGCATCAAGAAGAGCGTGGCCAGCAGGTTGAGGGAGGTCATCCTCCCCCTCTACTCTGCCCTGGTGAGGCCACATCTGGAGTACTGTGTCAAGTTCTGGGCTCCCCAGTTCAAGAAAGACAAGGAACTATTGGAGAGAGTCCAGGGGAGGGCTATGAAGATGATCAGGGGACTGGACCATCTCTCTTATGAGGAATGGCTGAGACACCTGGGTCTGTTTAGCCTGGAGAAGTCTGAGAGAGGATCTCATCAATGCTTATAAATATCTAAAGGGCAGGAATCAAGAGGATGGGGCCAGGCTCTTTTCAGTGGTGCCCAGCGACAGGACAAGGGGCAACGGACACAAACTGCAACACAGGAAATTCCATCTCAACTTAAGGAGGAACTTCTTTGAGAGTGATGGAGCACTGGAACAGACTTCCCAGAGAGGCAGTGGAGTCTCCTTCACTGGAGATATTCAAAACCCACCTGGACACAACCCTGTCCAACCTGCTGTAGGTGAACCTACAACCACAACAATTTGTTGTCACTTAGACAATCATTCTCTCGCCCGATGACCCCTCCCCACCCAGGAAGGGGAATCGGGAAGAAAACAAGAAAACCCAGGGGTTGAAAGATAAATAGATTTAATAGGATAGAAGTAGGTGGTTAACAGTACTAACACAAAAGAACCCATATTGATCCCCATACCCATATATGCTATACAAAGATTATACTCAGCCAACTATATCGGTAGGGAGCCGTGCACTCCCAGCAGTGGACAGTAAAGGTCAGACACTGCGAGCGCTACAGCTTCAGGAAGAAGGGAAGGGCTCAGGGATCTGGCACCGGGGCAAGAAGTCCTCTGGATCGCCGCCATCAAGGGAGAGCCATCAAGAGCCCAAGCAAGGGGGGAACCAACTTTGCAGCAAACTTTCTAAATTATTTTGAATGTGCTGTTGATGGTGTAAAATAATGCTGTTGGCCAGCTTGGGTCAAGTGCCCGAGTCTCGCTCCTCCTCACCCCGGCACCTGGTGAGCTCGAAAACACTGAGACCTTGAAACCCACACACAATAGCTGGCTATAAAGTAAGTATCTTCACAAATTCAGACACTAGAGTCTTCCAAAAATACAGCTTTCCCAAGCATTAGGAAATAAATTAGTCCTGAGTCACTCAAACCAGAACATTGCTCTGGCAGGGGGGTTTGACTAAATGATTTCCAGAGGTCCCTTCCAACCCCTGTGATTCTGTGACTGTGTGAAGAGGGGGCATGTGGTGGTATGTTTTGAGGCACACTTGATCCACATAGCGATTTCAAATGGGAATGGCCAAGCCATCTTTCACCCAGCCTGTGCCACAGGATTTTCCGAGCTTTCAAAGAAAGTGAGGAGTTTTCAGTCTCTGCTACTCTGTCTCCAAGTGCTCGAGCTGAACACAAAGTGAGTACCCTCGGGATTACAGAGGGAACAGATCTAAACCTCTTCTGCCAAAGACATTAACAAGACTTTCCTGTTTTTCACTCCTGTGATTTTATAATTAAGTAAACACCAGTTTTTAAGAATATTGCAAAGCACTGGTTCCAAGTTGAGTAGATATATTACCAAACAAGGAGGTTTTTTTTTCAAATTATTTCCTTCCATCTTAAATACATAATATTCAATACATTCAATTTGTATTACTTTCTCTTTTTTTTTCTATATGTGTTATCTCTGCCTTACTGTGCATACAGAGACTACATATTCTTTGCTATTTTACAGAGGAGCTCTTTGAAAATAAGCAAAGGCATAAGTCAATTTACGAGATACAGAAGTGTATTAGCCCCTGAAATTGTAGCTTCCCATATTACTGTAGGTCCACATTTCTTTGCAGCGTTTTCATTTTTATCAGTATTTCATCAGAGTACAATGACGAACGGATGCTGCATACCCCCAGGCTCACAAGCAGTTGAGAAAAGATCTGCCATTATAGGAATATACAAATGCTAGATTTTAATAAATACACTGTGTCATACAGCTGTATAGAGCAGACATATGCAATATATTAGTATTAGAGGCACGTGCATATTATATAACTTCATTTTAATAATGCATTTATACCCTGATTTATTCAAGCTCTCTGTGACGATCTTAATTATAAATAGGGACAAATTAAGAAGTCCATAATAATCTTCAGCTCAGAGGCCAGCACCTACTGTGTTGGACTTCTGCACAGGGATGAATTTTCCTTTTAAAAACCACTGTGCACTGTAATTTGGAAGGAAATAACCTCCTTTGTCATGTTTGCATCTACCCAGCAAAAGGAAGTTAGTGATTAATGCTTGAGATATTTTCCACAATGAAAGAATCTGCTTCCTTCATATACTTTGATTTACTCTCTCATATTATTGTGTTGTATTTTGATAAAGGACATTGTACCTGTCTATCAGGCCTGGTCTTAATCTTCGTAAGTAACTCAGCTCCTGAAATACTCAGGCTTCACGCAAACCATTAGTATTTGTACACAACCCCATTACCAACCGCTGCAGAAATAAAGCAGCTCCTTTCAGCCAGGCTACCCTTTTAAAAAGCCTCAATATTTTCTCTTAGAGGGAGAAATATAACCAAGACAAGGCACCAGAATTCGTCCTGCAAAGTGATATTCATTGTATAACTTTATGGCAGCAACTTTATTTCCTGCCAGTTGCCAATACATTGGATCGCAAGTTGCTTGCTCTCAAAATTGGTATAACTGATTTTTTCCGCACAAGGTTTTCCAATGCCCCCAGTGGCAGGGAGAGTCCCCTCTTCGGTGCGTCACCGTGGGATGGTTTGCCAGCGAGGGGCAGCAGTGGAGGCACAGGAGGCTTGCCCTACCGCCGCCACCGCCAAGCTGGGTACCACCTCGCGCAGGCACAAATGCCCACCTGGCCGGGATCCAGCCCACCCTGACTACAAGTCCACTCAAAACACTGGGCATGCAAAGCATTCCCTTCCCTGTTCCGGGGTCTCATGGCACAGGAGCTGAAATCCTAAATCTCCACAGTCCCCTCAGTCTTCCCATCTTCCCATCCCCTCTCAGCTATTTCCACCTCGAGCTATCTCAGCCGACAGCAGAGGCGCCTCACACCTCCTGCACCCCGCGGTCCACATCCAAGCTCAGGACAAAAGCCACACCAGTGGCCACGGGCAGGGAGGCTCCTGCCTGCGAGACAGAGAGCAGCCTGCCCAGAGACCCTGGCCAGGGCTTACAAGCCATATTTAACAAGATTCCTACCACCTGCTTGGCTCTGACATTTGCCTAAAAAAAAATAAATTAAAAAAAAAAAAATCAACTCTAATTTGAATATTTTTACAAACACTTGTTGAACGGAGACAACAACTTGCCAGGAGCACATAATGCTCCAGGAGTCCCTGCATCACCCCTCGGTCTGACTAGCAGCGTTTATTCCCTGCAGCTTACTGCTCAAAATGGGATAAATGCTGCAAAATCTCTCGACTCACAGCACTTAAGAGCCACAGTACCAAGCAATGTTTGTTTTGGAAATAAGATTACAACATATACAGTGATTCATAAATATTTGCATTTTATAATTGTTTCTGCAAATGAATTGGCAAGTCAATCCACACAGGGATGGGATTCTCCCCCTACAAAGGGAACGAGCTGCAGAATTTTAACTAGTTTCCGTCTTAGTGCCTGTGAGCCCTGGTCACTTTTCCTCTCTCGGAGCTCTTCCCTTCACAATGTGCAAGGGAAAAATTACTAATTTTTCCTTTGCATGTCATCTTACTGGGAGCTGTGTGGGAAAGGCAGCCATTCCCAAAAAGCAACAGGACTGGCAGGAATAAAGCGATGGTCCGTTTCAAAAGAGAGGTGGTGTTTCATTCCGACCTCTGCAGCTCCTTCTCTGTATCTTACAAGAAAGTGTATATACTTAAGGCGATGCTGCCACAAAGAGGCAACGTGCTCCAGCTCCCGCAGCACACAGAAATCCACCCATCAGGTTCCAGACAGAAGGACAAGTCTTACAAATACTATTGACAGTGGTATTAAAGAAATCCCTATTAATACCGGGGAAACCAGAAGAAGCTTAATTAGCCCATGACACCAAGATAATGCACACCCTCAAGGGCCCTTTTCCTGAAGTCCAGGTATCTGGAGTGCAGGTCCCACATGTCTTCATCCTGTCTGACCAAAGGCTGGAGATCCCTCCCCAGGCTGCTGAGTGGCAAATCAAGTGTACGTGGAGAGGAACTACTGAGTCACTTCTCTCTCCTTCCTCATGCACCACAGAAAGAAAGGGAGGGAACCTCAAAAGGTTTAAAAAAGACCAAAAAAAAAAAAAAAAAGTCCAAGTCACAAAACAATGATCATGGCAGCCCAAAAGTGAGGTGGTCAACCTACCAGTGCACAAAGCAGCCACAGCGCTACATGGAGACAGGAAAACACCTAAGGCTGTAGCTCATGGCCGAAACACCATGAGACAGCCCTCCACTGTGCCTTGTGGACACCCCAGCAACAGGGCTGCTTTCCCAGGCCTCCAGCCCACGGGCTGCCTCTCCTAGAAGAAATAGTCAATGGCACGTGCAAAATTTCCCTTAGGAATAATCACTCTCAAGCCCTCCTCACCCTGACTCTTTTCCACATACTCCTCCACCCGGCCGAACAGGTGTACACGCTTTGCGGTTTTGCTCTTTTTCTGTACTGAGTTGGACTCTCAAAGGGGAATTCAGGCAAGAAAATGTCAGGCAGAGGTTGGTGCTGCAAATACATCACCCAGTGGGTCCTCCTGCTCTACCAGAGGGAAAGTGCCATCTCCAGGATGGGCTTGTTTTTGGAGTAAACCAGGCTGAGAGGAGAGAAGAGCAGCATGCCTAAAAACAAAGGGAGATAAACACGCTTACAAACATCACAAAGAAACCACCCACATTTACCTGCCACAAAACATGCCCTCCATTACTAAAATGATGATCAAGGGGATAGAAGGAAGCCCAAATATGCTTAACCTGGGTAACCAGAAGTGTGTTTCAAGCCAAGTTGAATCAAGTACACACGCTTAAACTGATCGCAGTGGAGGTTTCCTTCTCCATTTTGGACATCGGTTCCTTTCCCTCCTTAGCCCATGTACCTGGCAAGCTCCCTGAGATGTCTCCCAAATTCCGGCAAGTATACCAATTTCTGATCATTTGAATGAGGCTGTTGCTAAGCAACACCTTTTCTCTCTCTCTTTTGCCTTTTTTTTTTTTTTTTTTTGGTTCAATTACACTTAAAAAATCCAGGATATGCTGGATGTGAGCAGAGAGAGAAGATGTTGCTTAAAGTTTTACTAATGCTATCACAGATTGTCTAGCAAAAACCAGCCAAGATTCAAAATTTTCAAGTTTTTTACCAAAACAATGCCTCAAAAGAAGCTCACATCTGTGCAAGACTAATTGTATTTCCTATAATCTTCTCAGTCTTCAAATGAAAAACAAGTTTGTTTGTTAATAACATGATGTTACTAACTCTTACCTACAGCCCACCTTATATTTTTGGGGTCTCCAGTGCTCATCAGCTTTCTTACCTCCACCATCCTCTCCTTCCCACCCGTACTTCCGCTCATGTGTGTGAAGGCTGAAGGGCTCTTTTCCCTTACTGAGTTATTGTAAACACGTGAAATAAAAAATCCACATAAGAGATGACCCAAAGCATGCAATACTAGCGGGGGGTTTTCTTTTAACTTCAACCGATTTTGGATCAGACCCTAAGAATAGAGTCAGGCCATTTATAAATTTCCTTGCAGACACCGCACATAAAATTATAAAGCCGTTTCTGTAAAGCGGCTCATTAATTTAAAAGGGTGGCTGATCCCTGAAGGGAAGACCCACTTCAACGGGAAGGTTCTGATGTCACACCGGGATTTCATTAGTGCACCAGCTAGAAAAGATGCTAAAATAAAATGTAAATAACTAACTAATTATGCATGCACTACAAAATGGAGCGCCTCCAAAGTAATTAGAAATGTCCATACATGGCAGTCGGAACTGTACGCTGAGCACAGAGGGTTCGTGCTCTCCAGCTACGACAACTGAGTGATCACGGAGAGTTTCTAGGCTGCGATGGGGCAAAAAGAGAGACGGCGTTTCCTGAGTGTGCTGCCTGTGACTAAATTTAAATTAATAAAATTACGAGGGATTGAACCATTGCCAAACCAAGACATCCTGGGTTCATCCTTGCCTATGGGAGACCCACGTTAAGGAAGGCTGAAATCTTCCATTAGCAGAGCGATAAAACCGGATTGTTTTTAACGGAGCTGAACCTCAGTAAAGATAAATATAGTTCTGTATATTGCCAGTGGAAATGGTGGGAGCTACGAGAGGATGAACATAGTGACAAGTCAGGAACTAAGATGTTTCCCCTTCCTTTCACCAATTAAAATTTTCTTTTATTTTCGTGTCATTATTCTACCTGTAAAACCAAAGGATTCAATGTAAACGCTTCATTATTTTTTTAGAACTCCTTGTTAGACCTTTTTAATCCTTGGCACAAAGAGATGTCATTTTGAAATTATTTTCCTTCTAATGAAAGTACTATCTTTGCTAGGAGATGTAGGAAACTTTCTTTGTAGAGAATACAATTATGCAGAATGGCACAACTTTTGCTGTCATTTGTAATCCTAAAACTCCCGTGGAGCTATTGAAGCTACATGGCCATTTCAGAGAAGAATCTATTTTAACTTTTAGACACTCTCCACTTTCTTTACAGCGAGAGCTGTCACTTCCCACTCAATTCTTCTGCTAAGACATCACTTCTCCTCCACTGCAATCTGAACCAAGCACCTTTCTGTCACAGTGACGTGACGCTCAGTACCTGAGCCAGAGGTTTGGTACCCTCAGTTGGGTCACACCTGTAGGAGCATCATTAGCAGCCAGCATAAACACTGGGCAAGGCTCCTCACTCTAGCTGATTCCCTTCTCAAGCCTTCCCTCCATTTTGATTTAAAGATCGGTACACTGGAGAAGAGTCCCTCATATCTCTCCTTCTCAGCTGGGTGTTGTGGCTGCTACTGCTACACATTTTTTTTTTTTTTCTCTTTTTTTGTCATATCATCGTAAAACAAGAAACACCCCTCAGTTCTAAGGTTCTTTACGGTTCACGGTATTGGCACCAAAGCCACGGCGTTTCCTCCTATAGATCAACTTTCTGTGCTTCATGCAAACGTCTGTCTTGTTGTTGTCTTTATCCTGTCTATTCATAACTTCTTCTACTCCTCCCAGCATCTCTCTGAAAATGCTCCTGTCTAGTAAAGCCAGATTCCTCCTCCTTTCTTCTTTTCAGAGTTATTTAAAGCCGTACTTGTTACAAGAGGCATTCCAGCTCAACCAGCTGTAACAATTTTACATATGTTTATATAATTCCTTTTATGCCACAGGTTTCTCCTGTTTGAACCCAACTGGATTAGAAACCCCCGACCAGCACCTCCCTGAAGCCGGTATGTATTTTACCTCTTTCACATTTTAGGTGGAAAGTGACACCCTAAACCCAAGTCCTGCTCCAAAACGGCATCAGGTCCCCTTCCCAGGTACCCCCTGCAAAACAAAAACAGCTAACATCACACTTGTCACAGTAATGTACGTTTTGAAACAGGTCACGCAAAAGCGTAAGTTGCCTTTACTGCGTGGTTTTAATAGATTTCTCAAGTGCCATTTCAGACGTACGCTCCTGGAGAAAGCACGGCACACTCCCCTCGCGCTCTCTTCAGGCCAGCAAAGTCTGCTCCATTAATAACTACAGTTAAAAGACAAAAAAAAAAAAAAAAAAAATTGAGGCAAACAGATACGCTTTCCCAAATGAGGAAAGAGCTGATGGTCTGAAAGACTAGCGCCTTCTAGTAAGAAGATCCCAAAGATTATTGTGGGCTCGGTCGTAACTTCTGCGCAGTATTTTTAAACAGTGATGCTCGTTTACCTTGGGTGTTTGGGTGGTTTCTAATGGGGGATGATTTTTGTCTTTTTTCCGCAGGAACCCGCGGTTGGCAGGACGAGCAGCGCAGGAGCGAGGCCAGGATGGAGATGGACACCAGCCTGCAGCAGAAGGAACGGACCCTGCCACGCGGGGGGGACCAGAGGGGGGCTCGCCCCACACGGAGCCCCAGTCCCACCAGTAACGTATGTTACATAGGTACCATGCGGCGGTTGCCATGGGAACCACCTTTATTTTCCCAGGCAGAGTACACAGATGTGAGCAACCCGCCAACCTGCTCATTGCAAATTAGCGCTTTCTCAAGGGTTCAGTAACTTACCGAGGCTCCTTTCCAGAAGTTGCTCAAAGTGCTATTAAATAAACGCTTTTTGGGGGTATTCTAATTACACTTGGGCCAAGAAAGGCAGGTGCCTGCCCAGGGAGAAGAGGGGAGCGAAAGGGCAGGGTGTGCTGGGGGGCAAAGGCCATTAGGTGCCCCATCCTTCGGAGCTCCTGCATAGCCATGGAAAAAAGGGAAGCAGTTAAAGGAGGGGTGTCCTATGTAAAAAAAAAAAAAAAAAGTACCACAGAAATACAATTTCAGCTTAAATACCTTGTGAATATTGTGAATTGATCAATCAATTACAGCAGGTTTCACCGGAGCCACTATCACAAGTCCTTAAAACCCACAGTTGTGGGGTTTTTTTTTAACGGTACGTAAAAACCACCTGCAAGTTTAAAAACTTACCTAGGCTGAAGCTGAGAACTGAGAACAGGGCATGAACAAGGTGGGTTTATTTTGCTATGATTATTAAATAAAAATAAATGCTCTTTTCAAAGCTTTATAAGTGAAAAAATAAACAGTTTAATAATGCAGCTGTACACAGTACACCCTTCCAGAATTACAAAAAAAAAAAAGCTAGAAGTCCTTTGTGCGTAGTAGTTACCAAAATAAAATTAAAAACAAAACAAAACAGTGCATTCACAGTCAATTACTTCTTTGCCTTAGTAAACTCGCCAGAAATAAACATACAATTATTAAACTAGAAATCTTCTGCTCTGTTGAAGTCAAGGGGTGAACACTGGATTCTGAAAAGACGACAGATCCAAAGGGCAAAACACACTCAAATTTCTCTGGGAAGCGTTTGCTGCGTGAGCAGAGCATTTACGACTCGCATTTACAACTCTCTATGTGCAGTCTTCGGCATTTTCTTTTCTTTTTTTTTTTTTTCTTTTTTTCTTTTTTTAGAAAATAAAGAAGCAGGGAGAGCTGCTGCTGGTTTACAGGCTACACGACAGCATTTGCAATATGCCATATTTTGTGTGGTCTAGCAAGCAACTGCTGGTTCAGGGAGCATACTATTTGCAACTGTTTTCACAGATAATAACACCACGTGCAAGTGCTTTATACCCGAGTCATATAGAAGGTTTATAATCTGAATGTATAAATACTCAAATAACCTTGTGCTAAAGCAGGTAAGAAATGCTAGAGGGAAAACAAATAACAAGAAATCACGTTTTGGGAAGGGGAAAAAAAAAGAAAAAAAAAAAAAAGGAGAGTGAGGGAAGGTGCTGCTGCTATTTTTCTAATGCAGTGAGGTTGTTTGTGAGGAGCTTTACATTCCTGGAAGATAATGTTAAATTGTAACCATACTTTATGCATTCAAATCATTAACAAGATGATTTAAGCTATCTCCTACCGAGGACTTGATCTGGGGGGTAGGAATACACGGGAAAGAAGGTGCTTCACTGCTTGCTATGTTCTGGAAGTATTACTTAAATTACATTCAAGTCATCAGATAATTATGAACTTTCTTTTCCTTTATATTTATATGGAATATTTGTTGAATTGCACAGTGTGCTTTTACAATAAAGTGCTTTTTACATCGGTTTCTTTGTTCATCCAAAATAAAACTGACAGTTATCCTTTTATAAGCTATTCTGAGAACATTTTCCCTTCTTTGAAACTGATTGATGCACTACTTTAAATGTTCCTGCAAATATCGTTTCAATTCAAGTTTCTGCATAATGTAATAAGAAGATAAAAGAATTCTATACTTCAACAAGAGACATTACAAAGCAACTAGAGACATTATCAAGGGCATTAACAAGCTCCTAATAGCAATAAAACCTTTTAACTGTCTGATGTAGAACATGCTCCCACCAAACCACCACATATTATGGTAATTGGCTCCAATTTCTGAATCTTTCATTGTAAAGTTATGAAGAGTTAGGTAGAACTGAAAAGTGAACCTGGAATCCACAGTTTTAGTTGCTTATCTTTTTTTTTTTTTTAATTTATTATTCTTATTATGGTGTCTTCTTTACAATACACAGAATCAGCATGAGTCCCAGCTGCAGCAGCATTTTATATTCTGCTCTAAGCTTGCCGATTCTCATCTTATTCTTGTTTCTCAATATTTAAACATAGATGGATTTAGTCCTTCCAGCAGCTTACCATTTAAAGAGTATTACAATGTGTGATTTGATTGTATTTCGGCCACTTCATATGTTCATTCACTGGAACACTGGACGTTTAGAAAATGAAATATAACTTAACTTCAAGGCTCTAATTTACCTTCAGAAATTACGTGGGGTATGTTGCTTACTTTTCTTTTTTCTCGGAAACATAAAACTCGGGCTTCATCCAGAGTCCCATGAAAATAAATACAAAAATTCAGTAAACTACAGAAATGAAACCAGAACCCGCAGCAGAAAAGTGGAGAAGTGACATGAGGCTCTCTGGTGATTAACCTGCAGCGTAAAGCCATATGTCCTGCTGACATGTCTATCATACCGCGCCGTTCCTCACAGGCTGGCAACCTGTTTACTCGAGAAGGGCAATCCTATTGGTACCTAGAATCGTGCTCTGAAAAAGAAGCTGTCACTTCATGTCTCTGGAACAATCCTGGCTTAAAGGACAAGACGCCAAGAAACAAAGTACAGCAAAAGAAATTCCAAGGGGAAAAAATATAAAAAATTAAAAAGAGAAAAAAAACCCCAAACCACCCTTATAAAGTTTCCAGCCCAAAGCCTGGTGTTCAGACACCCCAAAACCTATAAGGCTTGATCGGCGTTAAAAATGGTCGGGTTTTGGGGACTATGTGGAAGGTTTACAGAAGAAACACAGACTGGAAATGCCAAACAGGGTAACTGGACTAGACACATTCTCTCTCTCAGAAAAGGGAGGAACTGCGTCACTTCTGAAGTTCTTGCTGATGGCGTGAAAGAGGATAACTTGGACTTCTTTGAGATCATAAAAGCACAGCACACAATTGCTATCTGCTCTGGAAAAGTAGTTCCACTATTTCCTGTAATGCTTAATGGCACACTCCTTTCATTACAGTGTAAATTAAAGTAATCCTTTATTATTGCCATTATCAAAGGCTGCTTTAATTAGACTCACTTATAGGTTTGTTAAGGTTTTTGACAACCAAGCACACAATTATTACACAGTTACAAACACGCTTTCAGCACGGTTGCTCACACACCTCCTGCAGCCTACTCAGAACGAAAACAGAACCAGGACAAACAAACTCCTTTTCCTCCAAAACTCCGTGAGCGTGCTCTTCCCACCGTGGCTGTTGTAAAAGTTTGTGCGGGGGAGAAAAAAAGAAAAAAAAAGCCAAGACTTGAGGAGCAACAGCCGCAGAAGGAACCTGCAATGACACCAATTACTACCATTTTATCAAAACGTTGTAATGAGCCTGACTTCACTTTCACAAAACATGAAACGGAGTTTTTGCTTGACACCGGATTCTCTGTATAAATTCCACTGAATTCTGTACAGCCTTGCCTTTTCCTTGTTTCCTTGTACAGCTCCGGCGTGAACTCATTGAGTATTACAAAAGTGGGATATTAGCCCTGTGAAAACAAAAATGGCATCACTCGATGCCATATTATCTTACATGTTTCTGCAGTGCCTCAAAGCCCACTGCCCACAGTGGTCCCTTGTCATGGATCAACCCTGTGAAGGGTGGCCTTGCGAAAAGCCAGGTTAGGGCATTTCGGAAGGATGCCATTGTTAAAGCAGGACATTTCCAAGGCGCTGTTTCACAGGAAAGAACCAAAAGAAGCCACCAGTCCTAGAAGGGGAACAATCAGGCACCGCAACACCGTCCTTAGTATATAGTCAGGATAAAAACCTCACTGACGCCGCCTTAGGGAAGGGGGACGCGTGGGTTATCCACTGTACACACGATGCCCGTGGGGTTAGCGCTAAGGCTGAGCCGCCGGAAAACCTTGCCGGTGAAAAAACGGGTTTGGGCCGAAAGTTCACAGCACCGTATTTAACGCCTTAGAGAAAATATATAAATNGGGAGTCGAAGCGAGGAAAGGGGGGGCGTGGGGGGGTGGAGCCCAGCTGCCGCCGCCGCGGTCCACGAGCAGCCCCTAGTGGAGCCCGGGGGAAGATGGTGCTTAAAAACCCCGCTTCTGCCCGCAAAAGGGCAGCCCCCGCCGCCCCGGGCGTAGAGGCATATGTAGGTGTATATGGTGTATGTGTATATGTATATGTATACGTATATGTATACGTATATTATATGTATACGTATATGTATATGTATGTGCCGCAGCCTCGGAGTCCCCTGGTCGGCTCCGTGCAGCCCGTTGTTTGGTGTAGCCCTCCTGGAAGCCCAGTCCCGACTGGCTTTTGTTTGTACTCTTACCCAATTTTCCTCCTTCTGACACTGGGACAAGGGGAAAGAAAATAAATAAATAAATGGGCAATGCTCAAAAAAGGCCAGTTCGCCTCGTTAAAATGGTGTTATCTTTAAAAAGAAGATTTAACAGGAAAGCTGCCCCTCATGAAGCGGGAATCCGATTAACGACTTCCTCAAATCATGCCCCTCGCCGTGTTTAAAAGGGCACCTATGATACTTGGGGTGCGACGTGGCATCTCTTAGGCAACGAACCCCTTGTTTAACGGAGACGTCAAGAGGAGCCCCGAAGTGCCAAGCTTCGCGGTGGGGGTGAAACACCCATGCTAGTTGCCCCCCAGCCGGGGAAGATCCGCTGCCGGCCCCCCTGGGGGCTGCCCCGCTCCCACGCCGCACCGGGACGTGCCCACCCAGCAGGAACACTGCGGCTGCGCCACCCCCGGGGCCCAAATTGAGTCCTGACAAAGGCTGCTGAGCTCTGCAAGCCCGAACTGTTCCTCCAGTACACAGAAAAATGAAAGTGGTAGGATCAGACAGTTTCTGGTTACAAAAATCAGTTTGATTATGATTTAGAGAGATCAGTGAAATCAAATAAACCACTGAAAGGGGGATAAAAAGCTCCTTTGTAAGTTTCTACTAAATGTCACTTTATTTGAACAAGAAAGGGAGGAATGAATGTGAGGAAAGCAAACAGTGTGAATAAACTCAGCCCTAACTAATGATTAATAATTGCTACTTACCTGATATCAAAAGGCACCGGGAGTGCGCTGGGGACAGAGCCCTCGCAGGCGCTGGGCTGCTGTGCAGAGACTCAAGGGGGTTCCTGCTGAACCCCAGTCAGGGGGTCATCAGGCTCCTGCACGCGGTGTCTCTACACACACTCTCCTACATCCTTGTAATCCCCAAAACACAGAGATCTGGACACACCAAGCAGGGAAAAATGGGAGCTGCTGCTCAGTGCCGGGTGGCTGTGCCAGCACAGCGAGTGGCTCCGGAGCTCAGGCCACCTCACGGCGACCCCTTGGGACCTACGCACCTTGCAGTGACCTCCCCATGAGGACACACCAAACCACCACACACCACCTTCCCTCCTACTCCTGCCTCCTCCTTACAGTGGGAGCTGGAGGGCTGTTTCTAAGTGCTCCGGCACACCGCGGGGCTGTGACAGCACGAGCGGCTCGTGCGCTGCCGCTGGGCCCCGGGAACCGACGGCGGGAGCTGCCGTGCCTGCTGAAAACGTGAGGCGAAGCACATCTGCCTAAATCAACCACCCTAGTAGAATGCATGACTCATTCTTGCACCTAGGAAAGGAGTTGCTTTTGCTCATTCACGGAGCTCAGGCGGCACCAGCAGCTGAATTTCACAACCATCTTCCCAGCTTTGTTTGCTTCTTCCTATAAAAAAAAAAAGTGTGGCCCTGCGTTTTGCAGAGTATTCTTGAAAGTCTACTATGCCCATGGCAGGGGGGTTGGAACTTGATGATCTTTAAGGTCCCTTCCAACTCTAACCATTCTATGATTCAGTGCAGCTTCACACTATTTAAGGTGCCCCCTGGCTTACACTAATCATTTTTCAAAAAGAAGCGGGCAAAACAAATCTTTTTTTAAAAAAATAACAAAAATAAAGCCCCAAAATAAATAAAGAAAAAGAACCTCACCTTTGAAATCCCAACCTCATGCTACAGATCTCTCCAGGGTCATTCCAGCACTAGGAGAAGTGAGCAGGACTCGGTTATCCAGAGTAAAAGCACCTAAAGTAGCCCACAGTGCTATTTTCAGGAATTACCCAACCAGGACAAATAGAAATGGTTACATACAATCTCAAAAGACTACACTGGGCAAACAGCTTCCTGGTCTAGGGAGTCCCCAGAAAATCTGAAACCTAAATGTTTAAGAGCCTCAGCATTCAGGTGTCCACCACTGAATTTTTGAGTAATATATTTTGGTCAACTCTTCTTTCCTCTCTCCCCCCCCCCATTTCATAGGGCCCTCAGATAATTCAGGTTGGAAGGGACCATGTGAGCCCATCCTGCCCCACCTCTGCTCAGGACATGGTCAGCCTGAGACCAGATGAGGTGACTCATGGCTTTGCCGAGTTTGGTCTTGAAAACCTCCAAGGATGGAGGCTGGACAACCTCCCTGGGCCCCTGCTGCACTGCTGGACCACCCTCATGGGAAAAGTCCCTGCTTGCATCAGCCCGAGTCCCTCTTGCCTCAGTTCACCACCGCTGCCTCTTGCCCTTCCACCACACACCAGCATGAGGGGCCTGGCTCCGTCTCCTCCATAACCTCTTCGTGGGCACCAGCCAGTTGCTGGTAGGTGCGCAAATCCATCCCCTTCCCAGGCTGAGCGAGCCCCCTTCCCTCAGCATCTCCTCACAGGGCTCCAGCCCCTGACCGCCTTGGTCGCCCTTCACTGAACTCACCCCACTTTAAGGATGTTCTTCCTGTATCAGAGGTCCCAACGTGATGCAGCGTCTGGATGCGGTCTAGCAAGTCCCAAGAAGGGGATGATCACTTCCTACAGGGCTTTGTTCCTGTTAACAAAGCCCAGGACACTGTCGACCTTCGTTACTGCTGGGACGTGCTGCTGGGTCACGTTCAACATGGTTTTTGCCGCACCCCGGGCACTTTTCCACAGAGTTGCCCCCAGCCAGTCCATCCCAGGGGAACCCCAGGGGTTCCTACTTCCCCACAGCAGGACTTTGCATTTGTCCCTACTGAATTTCATGTAGTCCCCTGGCAGGCCCCTCCTCCATCCCAGCTAGGTCTCCCTGAAGAGCAGCCCAGCCCTCAAGTGTGTTGCTTGGGGTCTCTCCCCGTTTGCTGACACCCGCAAATTTGATGAGAGTGCGCTCCACCACCTCCCCAGGTCTCTGACAAGGATACCAAACAGGGTCAGGTCCCAGGAGAAACCTCTGGTGCTCCACTGGTGACACTCAGAGTGTGACCCACCACCCGCAACCCTCTGAGACCCATCACACAGCTGGGATGATATCCATCTAGTCATCCCTCCATCCAGGCCTTAATGTCCTAATTTGGACACTTGTTAGCCTGCTTCTTTTTAAAAGCTTTTTCTGCTGTACTGGTGTAACATAGAAAGGAATGTCAGCGTACGAACCTGCTCAATAGGCAGAATACACAACCAGTCACTGATCTTATGGGAAAAGCCATTCCTCCCAGGAAAGACCGGAGAAGTAAGAAAACCACAGGAACGTCCTACATTTGACTTCAGAGACAGGCCTGTTTACACAGTTTGCAGCTTTGCCTTGTACCATAAGTGCCTGCAATTTAAGGAGTTATTACAGAATGTAACAGATGTTTAAATAGTTTACAGCTCTAACTAGCAAGTAAAAGCCACACCAAGTTGCTGTCACCTGCGTCAGTGCAGACAGGGAAAGAGGTGACACACCCCCATTAACTTCCTTCTTCATCACGGGCTCTCCCTGAGTCCCTATTGCCTTCCCCTTTCTGCCTCCCTGTGCCAAGGCCCCCACCTCCCCGCTGTCCCTACGGTCCCCAGTTCAGTTTCCCGCCTCCTTCCACTCCTGAAGGACACAAGCAGCCAAAGCCAGAGAGGCTGAAAAAGACTTTTTCCGTGGGCAGAGAGACCCAGGTGAGCCTTTCCTGAATCTCGCCTTGTGTCCTGCTGTGCCTCTGCTGCAGGTTGCCTCCAACACTTCATGAGGAACATTTTCCATTACATTTTTCATTTCCAACTCTCAACCTTTCTACCATATGATTTCAGGTTAAAACAGCAGGAATTTTGTACAGCTTATCTAGTTCAGTATGATATTTCTGTCAGTTGCTGGAAAAAAGATTAGTAGACATTAAAGCCAAAAGCCAAAATCCAGCTGTGATTCGTCTCCAACCTCAGCCTAGAAACTTAACCTCATCCCAAATACCGGAGTTTCTCTAACTGAAAGCAAAGGCTTGTCCATACGAACCATCATTTGTAACCGTAACACTCACCACAACACACTTTCAACTATCATAACCAGATTTTCCTTGGCTGTGCATGGGTTTTAGTGATTGACATAGCACAACAGCTAAAATAGAAAATATCATGTAGTTTCAGCTACTGAACCTCTATTTACCGGCTGCTCATCGCCCCGCAGGACTGCCAACGCTGCTTTTTGCAACAGGCAAGTAAAAGAAGAGTGTGAGAAGAGGCACGTTAGCTTTGACCACCAGCGCGCCCAGGCAAGGGCTCTAACCACGGCCAACAGGGAAAAGAAGGAGAACACATACACCTACAGGGATATTCCCTCTGGCCACCTCCAGCCTTAAAGATAACGCCTTTGTATTTCATAAGAAAACACACAAAGAAGAAAAATACCTCACTGGTGTTTCCCATTGCATTCCTAGAAGAAGAGGGAAAGCTTCTGACAAAAGGAGTCCTTCCCCAAACTGATGGGCCAGCTCTCGCCCTAAACCTAACACTTGACAGCTCTATAATGAGCACAATTTCTATGTATTATACTGGATTAGCAAAGGGATAAATGTTATTTCTGCCATTTTAAAACTATTCCCACATTTAGTAGACTTTATACATCATTTCGCAGAAGGATACGCAATACGCATGATGTTAGCTACCGCCTCTGTAGCCTGTACTAGTTTCTCCCTTATTTTCCATCCACCTTGTGTCAGAGCAGCGGTCCCTCAACTGCAGTCCACCACGTCACAGCGACCGACCCACAGAAAAAGGTGCACAGCTCTGCGTTGCCTTTGCAACGTTCAATAAAGATTAATGAGGAGGACACTTTATTCCTCCTATCAGCCCATCCTTGCAGCTTCATAGTTCCCCGTGGAAAGGCAAGAAAGCTTGGGAGTCACTGTCTGCTTTCTGTTCTAAAGAATAATGGTTTTATAATGGAATTTTCCAGTGAGAAAATTAATCTGGCCATACAACCAATTAGGATAACTAAGAACTTCACAAAATTATGTCTCTGCAGCAAAGCACCCAGATTCCAGAATTTTGCAAATCCCAGACACTAGCTGGTTTGATCGTCTAATTTACAGTGACACCACATTACAATGACCTGCCTACATCCGACGTTAAGCGTAATTTAATGTTTGTTAATCAACAATGAGGGGAAGTGTAAGCCCTGTGTTCCTTATCTAATGCTTTCCTTTGCCTCTGCCGAGAGAGTTAGAGGATTTGCCTTGTTCTGTCTATCGTCTTCTTTGGTAAACACCAATCACTGGAGCAAATCTGATAAGCAGCCTGACTTCTGACCCCTTTGTTCATATTTGTGTCATACATAAATATGTTGCTGGCAATATTTTCTGGTGGTAAACTTCTTTGGTTTTTTTTAACCCATTAAACAGAAATGCTTTATAGAACATAAGGGAATTTCAAAGTATTATAAATATAGGATTAGGAAACTTGCCAGCAATATCTATTGCTGACAGCTGACTTTATTAAAGTTCATCAGCATTAATTGCCTCATTGTTGAATGACTTTTGCATGTAATTATCACCAGTCTAAACACAGACTGCCTCAGGTACAGTATCTAATGTGATCATGTGTTCTGAATCCTATTAAAATAGCCAAGATGTAGCAGAGATTATTCTCTCCCAAACAGTAAGGAAGTAACAGAAGCAGCAGAAATAGGGGAAAATTATTTTGCTCAGCATAAAAAGTGTTAATTTTCCTGTCTTGGTGCAAGGTTTCCAGCAATGTTTTGGTGCCATAGATGCTGAAGCAAGACTCAGAGATGCCAATTCTATACCAGTGTCATTTATCCCAAGGACAAGTGAAAATTCCTGTGCCCCACTAGAAAGAAAATGCCCGAGGCATGATTGCTAAAATGGGCTTTAAACGTCATGCTATATTTTAATAGACAGAAAGATGGATACATCAATGTCTAAAATAATAATTCTTAGATTATATTTATCAGAACAAGGCAAGGCTGGAATTGCAATTTGAGGAAGTCTGAGCTCCAGTATTGTGTGCTAATACCCAAGAAGAGAGGACACACAGCCCCTTCTTTGAACTTCTATGCTGTTTTAAGATGTTTTCAAGATCTAAGGGCTCAGCATCAAAGACAAAATTTCATACCTTTTTTACACCAACCTAAAATCTTCACACCATATTACTATCCCATTCCCAAACCCTACTTTCTCAATAAAAAATAAATAAATCAATTACTATTCCCTTTCCTCTTTGTATCAGCTCTTTTGAGAATTAACAGAATGCACTCTACTCTTCTGAATCATTACATGCAACAGACACATGAAGGGTTTCAAAAAGAAAAAAAGACCTAAAATAAAATTTAGCAATCTTGCTTGTAGATTTATTTAAAGCCTTCAAAAGGATCATCTTAAAAGCCTCAATATCATCTTAGGAATGAGTCGCTCGTCATAGCGAATTTTGTCAATGTCAAATATCCACCCATTCTCATGTATATGCCTCATTATATGCATACCTACCTATCACCTGCCAGGGTTCTGGAGTGACTTTTCAGAGAAATTCGTATTGAAGATTGTGTTTCAGCCACAGATTTAACGGGAAAGGACTTCAAAACTACGTTACGCAGTATTTAAAAATACAGCATGAAAAGCTATATTGAATAAGGACTTTCAGCAGTGAAAAAGGATTCGACTACAGAACACAGACAGCTTCAGAAATGTTACAATATTTTTAAACACCACTAAGCTGTGCTTGATTTGATGTTGTGTGTTGTCAAGGGCTTTTGCAGTTCTCTTGTAAGAAAAGTAGCTGCGGATATAAATGCTTGTATAAAGACAAGACTTGTCACATATTACCTTCCCTTACCCCTCCCCACGTTGCTTTTTCTCTCAAGTTTATTAGCATTAATAACTGGAAGCACTGATGTAGCCTTTTAGGGTATTAGACCAAACCTGTAAATTAATGCATTGGTTCATCACAATTCATTAATCAAGCCTGTGCTGGATTTAACAGACAGCAGATTATTAAAGACACCAAATTACACAGACGAAAAAACCCAGCTCCCAGAGGGTCAGATGTAATGTGAATGGTTTTGCATAAAACCATAAACCTGCTATTAAATTAAAAACAGGCAAAAATTATGTCTGCTGCTTATCTAAAGTAATTTTTTGAAAAGCAATGTTACGCTAATTTACTTCTTAACTGGTCCTGGTTACACAGCAAAGGACTAAAGGTTAACTGCAATGGCTCCTCTGATGCTTGGTTAAGCAACTTACACTAACATATCCTGACTGAGGTGAAGAAATTAATGAAATTACTACTGTAATTCATTACTAATGGAAAATTGTCAATGCTTTCAGCCAGCAGTTCACACAAATTTTCTGCAGACATAAGACCTAGTACTGTGACTCATGCTCTTAGACTTGCTACTCTTATTTCAAGTCCTAGCACCGTTCATCATGGCCAAACTTTATGCCATGCTATCCAGCAAAGTTTAGCAACCTTTGATCTCAATAGCTGAGGTCTTTCTACTTCTGTGACATGGGTTTATGAAGGAAGAAAAAATAACATGTAATTTTCAGCATCAATCTAAGGAATGCTAAAATGAAGAGTGGAGAGAGGTAGAATCACTGCAACCAGCATCCAAAGTGCTACAAACGTAGGAAGGACTGTAATTTGCCAACTAATGATGCCAAAAGCAAACAGTGTAAATGAGTGTAAATTTTATATATTAATGACCAGTGTAAAGGACAACATTTATAACTAATAGTGAACACTAACAGTGAAGAAGCTGAGCACGACTGGTCCATTGTGCTACACAGTCCCTGTTTCCCTTTATATTCTTCACCAAACCATAAAGCAGAACATCAAACTGAGATCGGATAGCAAAGTTGTCCATCCCAAAAGACAGATTCTTCTGTGACTACCATAATAGCTGTCATATACAGATAGCAAGAATATGTCCTATTCAGTGACTTGGACATAAACAAAGTATTTAACATTACTTGACTCCATATAACACAAAACTCCTAATAGGAGCTTTATCTTACGCTAATTTACAGGACAACGTTGTTTTACGGCTGTGGGGTAATGCTGGGAGGAAGCTAATAATCTTTATGATCTTCCCATTGATTTGCTTTTTGTTTGTGAGCAAGAAAGATACTGTTTCTGATGGTCATAAATACCCAAGAGACCAGAATCATGCAGCATGGCTCCCAATGGAGCAGCAGGGTTAAACTATGCAAACAAAACCTAAAGTTTGAATATCAGTACGGTTTTCCATCATGGTGAAGAGCAGGATTAAGAGGTAGGGAAATCCTTACCCATACAGGAACTCGACAAAGCACACCCAGAGCTGCTTTGAGTCTGTTCTGTGCATCCCACCATGTAAAATGGAAAGATCCGGCACAACGAGAGTGACATCAGCAACAGAGAGAGCGTTTAATGGAGGAAGACAGGAGATTTGCTGTCGCATCCTTCCCTCCCTGTGGGCAGCGAGGCTCTGCAGAGGTTCAGCAAGCATGGCCAGAAAGCCCCTGTACTTCACCTATTTTTAAGATATGGTCTCCTCAAGGAGAAGCCGGCGCAAGGAAAAGCCACAAAGCTGTAGACCAGGGAAGAGCCCCTCAGCAGATGTTGCCCATCCTTATACTCAGTCCATAAGCATCCCACCGGCTGCTTTCAGGGACCAAGCGCTGAGGCAGACAGGATCCCCTTGCACCCTGGATGGTGTTTCCCAGGCTAAGCTTTTGCTGGGTTCAAATATTAGCATTTCCCGTAACTCAGTGAAGGGTATTACAAGAACTCTCACCCAAACTCCAGCTAACCCTGGCGCCACAGCGCACTCCCAGAGCAAAGCAGGGCGCAAGGTGTCTGTGCTTCACTTTGCACTTGTTTCTCCCATAAATTAGTACAGTGGCAGAGCTCAAAAATTAGGCAATGCAACCTACAAATCAAAGGAATGATAAGGTCTTCATGGACAAAGGAGGCTCAGAATGTATTTACGTAAAAGCCTCTGGTTATGTTATTTAATACATAAAAATTACTTACACAACAAAGCGCACCTTCCTACTGCTATAAAAACTACAAATTTTTAATGTTGAATGTGTTCCTTAATTACATAAAACTCTGCAAAGAATAACATGGTTTAAATTTATTATGCAAATGCTCCTAATTTATGACAGATTGCTACTTCAAATAGAGATATTAAATCTCTATTAGATCCATTGAGGTAATGCACTAATATGCATCACTAAGGTCTTAAATTTCTAAGCAGCAATAGTGTTTGTTAGATGCAAATAAGGATTACCTTAATTAAAACACTATCCTCAGCATCTCAGAAGATTTAATCCAAATCTTTATATAGGGCACATTCGTTATCCATCTCCAGTTAATAAAAATATGACCTACTTTCGTTACATTTTAGAATTTAACGTTGATTACCATTTTGTTAATAGCAATAAGATACTAAAGACTTTAAAGACAAGCCAAAAGCAATTTTGCCAGCCTAATTAAAATACTATTTAATGGCCTCAGAAGGAGCTTTATATTTATTCATAACTGTGGAGGTAGACATTTTAGAAATGTTTTTAAAATATCGAATCAGACAACAGAGTCCTAAAAATATACTTAAGGATAACAAGTGAGATTTATAACCAGCGAGCTTAAAGCAGAGCCTGAAGAGATTCCGAGAACTCCTAAACCCCACAGGGACACTTTTGAACACGCGAGCTGTTCTGATAAGCTCAACAAGACTCCTCGCTTCTGTAGGAGGAGGCCCATACCATGTGTCTTTGCAGAAGCAAGGCTTAAATTAATCATAACACTCCAAATGTAGCGTCAAGTTACTGCTATGTAGTAGTTTCCAAGGAGACACGATGCTTATCAAAATACTCTGATGCGCTGCAGCCTGCCAGATCTAAGACAGTATCTGAATGGGTTAGTGCACTTCTTAGCAAAATGCAGCTTATTCTGGATTAAATCAGGGACACAGCAGGCTCTTGAGAAGACAATGTTTGGGGAGAGCAGGGGGTATATATGTCCTCATCATAAAGCTTCTCTTGTACCTACTACTGCCGTATTAAATAAGATAAAGGTGGTCCAGAGGGAAAACAGCCAGCGGAAGAGAACAGTCAGGGACCCTGTGGGGATACCGCTTCCCCATAGCCATCCACTCACCTCTGTGGATTTCTCAAGCCCACGTGCAAAGTTGTCTTTTCACAGCTTTGCTTGGCAAACTGTACATATCCTCTTCTCCACACAGAAAGGTTGGGCAAAAACATACATCCTATAAAGACAGTGTGTCAGGATTTGTCCTGCAAACCCCCACACATGTGCCACTTACAATATCCTAAACCAAAATATTTCTTTTTAAAGGTAAGAACTTGAGGTGATGGCTTAAACCAAAGTCTTATCATCCGACAAAAACTTTAACATACAGAGTTTCTCTTACTAAAATTAATTTGGATTGGACACCTCTAGTTATTGCTGGGTTTAGTTTATTGCAAGTTTTCGAGGGACTCAAGAATCTTGCTGCTTTCAAGAGACACGATGTTTACGGTTTTCTACTAAGAGTTATTATCAATGCCTACATTTTAAACCTGAAAGTATCATGGGTGAATAATGCCACAGATCTCTAGCTAGGGTTGTCACCACAAGTGGAAATTCTTAGTTCAATTAAAGTCAATACACAGTGTTTCCTCTTGACCCCCATCATGTAGAAGCCACCTGCTCCAATGAGGGATCCAAGTAGCCAGTGGCTCCAGCAGGGGTTTACAAAAGCCGGGAGACCAATTGGCAGGTTCAGGCAAAGCGACGTTCAGAGAGGAGGCCACAGAAAGATGTCAGGATGTGTGCAGAGCTGCTGAATGGCGCCAGGGGAAGCCTCTGCTTCTCCCCCGGGCATGGGGCAGGGAGCCGGAGGGGCAGCCTGCCACTGAGCCCCCACATACCCCGCGGCCACTGTTGCGTTAAGAGATGGAATAATTTGGCAGAAAACAACCCCCCTTGCTTTGCAGCTGACCCTCAGTAACTGGGGAGCTGGGGGCGGCTGGGCTTAGATTCTGATTGATACCCAATGTGGCGTTAGTAGTCCGGTCATACCCGATACCTTTATTGGACTATCATGATTATGGATGCACTATTAACGCATGCACAGTTCGTCTGGCCGTGCTCCTTTAAAGTCTCACCGCCACACCTAAATATGCGGTCGCGTTCAAGAACTCTCGCGGCCAGGTTAATGAACAGCACACTCTACTAGAGCAACAGATGCACAAGTTCTTTTAGATTGCCGGTGACAGAAATGTCTGCAAGGTATGTGAAAAGATTAATGTGACTAAGATACACACACATGGGATAAAAGCAGTTGTATAGCGATATATGAGTGTCCCAGGGATGCACTCGGGATAACCCAGTGTTCGAATCTTACCCAAAGGCATCACAATGGGGGCGGAAGAGAGGCTCAGTTCGTCAGCTGGTCCCAAAGCCGGGGAATGAGGTTTCTTCCCATGATGGAGTCCTTCCCAAATTTCACTCCCTTCCCGAACTATTTTATAGCGTTTTGACTTACAGGTGGAGCTTGACGTGACCATTGTCATACATACTTTTATTGTAATTGGTCCAAAATTCTCTCACTTCGAGTTTAAAGGTATAGCATAGCTAAAATTCAGTGCGCAGACTCAAAGAGGGGTGGTCTCACCTTGGAGGCATGAACCCTCCGAGCTGGAGGTGTGTTTTAGTATTATAATGACTGTATAATGAGCAAAGTTCAGACCTTTGGCCCAGATCTTAGCTTATCGATTGTTGAATATATGATATTATGGTGTTTTCTCAGAGCATGGTCACAGTATCTCCACACCGTTCCCCCCTTCCATGATGTATCCACCATGATGTCTCCACATTACCGCAGAGGGTAGTTGTGGCATCTCCACAAGCTTCTGTTCTCACAGTACATCTCATAGTGTTTGGTGCAACAAGCTCCCTCAATGTGCCAGCACGTAGGGTTTTTTTGAGGAGCCATGGCCTTGTTGTCTCTCCGCTGCTCCTAGCTGCATTCCAGTCTGTCACAATGTCAGGACCAGAGGGAAAAAATGAATAATTTCAAGTCATCTCCAGCAATTATATGACAGGCCACCGGGGCCAGCCACCTCGCCAGCAGCCAGCTGGCAAGTGGGGGCTGCTGCCCACAGGGCAGGTGGGGGCAGGCATGACACCCACAGCCCCCAGGCACAGGGCAGCCAGGGGCACCGGCGTGCACACGAAGCCTCACTGCAGCCGGTGGTCTCCATCCACACTTCCTGCTTTCACACGTTGCGCTCTGTCTGGCACTCTCAGCTCCGTTCCCTCACACTGGTTTTAGCAGCAGTTCCTAGTCCAATGTCTTTTTCCTTCTCCCTCCTTCAGTATTTCCACTCTATTTCCTCTCTACTTCGTGATTCTTTGCTGGTCCCATATCACTAAAAACTGATATAAAAGCTCCTTCCCAGCTCCCAAACACACTTTCAGAAGAAAGCAAGGGTAACGACACATTTTGCCCTCCGTCTCTTTTGCTGTGCTCAGTCCAACAACAGCAGTTGTGGCAAACAGCCCTCTCAGCTGCCACCTGCCCATGGACAGCAGTGTCCCACCCCGTCCCTCCTCGGGTCCCCAGCCCTGCAGCTTCCCGGTGCTCCCGCCACCACAGGCACCTGCGGGGCTGTCCTCCGCAACCCCCGAAAGCTCAACACCGAACACGAGGAGTTAATTTTATGAGAGAAGGAAATTTTTAAGCCTAAAAAAACTGATGACATTAGAAAACTCATTGTAAATTTTACATAAAGAGGTCTTGTCTCTTTATCATGTACATAAATGTCACCCACTGAAAGACTGTTGTCACAAATGCCTCCCATGAGTGCCAGATCTGTCTGTAACACGGCATATAAGATGCTTGTTCTTCTAGTAATCTGCACTTTTTGGCAATTATTAATTCCTTAAACATTTAAAGTAGACCTTTTCAGTTGTGCTTTCACCTCTTGAGGTCACTGCAGCAATCTCAGCCCGTGTGGCTCACAGTCTCCCTTTTAGCATTCCTTTTCAAAGACATATAAAACACCCAGACAAACCAAGAGTCAAAAGCAGACTCCTGAGGCTAAGATCTGTTTTTCCCCGAAACTCTTCCATATGTTAATATAACTCCCTTTTACCAGGTTTCATGCCTGAGACAAGGGACTCTAAAATATTCCTTATCTCAGGGAAAGCACAATAGTCAGGATTTTTCCCCTTTCAACTCGCAGCTACTCCTCTCCATGAGAGCATAGGCTGGAAAGACGATAAGGAGAGTATTCTAGCAGATCTATCCCTCTCTCTTCCTCTATTATTAAGAAAGCGAAAAAATAAAAAACCCATTACCTCCAAAATGGAGGCAGGCTTTTTGCGAGATAAGCCACTCCTCCACATCACGTATTCCACCGAAGGGATTCATATTGGGCTCAGTATCTTCTAATGGTTTCATCAGTTAATATTAAATTGCTTTCAGATATGGAAAAAAAGAATTTTCCTTGCACTGCACTAAATAATTTGCCTTTATATAGACTGCATAAACTACATTTCTGAACAGGAACAAACAATTATTCTTCCATTTATATAAGTGACAGTGGATGGATTTTCACAGATTGACAGTCTGTATTCCACTCTGTTGGTGTTTTGCCATGTCGACTTCCGCTATTTGGTCATTTCCTTATACTTTACAAACGGAAAGGCATTTCATGGTGAAAACACAAAAGGGTGGTGTTTTGTAGCCCAGAGCTCTGGTACTAAGGTCTTCCCATCCTCAGGATGGCAAGATGGTCCCTAGTGTCAGGGCTAGAATTGTCCATCTATAAAAACTACCCATGTAACAACAAAGACAGTTAACGGAATAATGTGGCATATAATGTATAGGGAGGCAACGGTCAGGTGTCCCCAGAGGCACTGTCAGGATCAGTTCTCGTGCAGCCTAAAACCAGTTCTGATGCCCACCTAACCCCTTTTACCTGTCACAAGGTTGGCCAGGGACAGCCTCTGCCCCCTTTGCCTGGAGAGAAAGCGCATCACTTTCCCATTTCTTCAAGCCCTCGTTGTCAGAGGTGCTTTCTCAGTTCTGGGGCCAGTCAGACTGAAATCAGACCCATTTGAGACCCTTCAGACAGCAGCTGCACTTAGACAAGCTGTAAGAGAATGTGAGGAAGACCACTGCTTTCAGCACAAACCCATTCCTTGAACAAGCAAACCTTTGCTCTCCTCTTCAGGTCGGTATTGGCAAACAGAGCAACCGAAGTGACACCCAGTCTATCTTGACCACAAGCATCCTCCATGGGAAGCTTTACCACCGCCAGCTATTGTTTTCCAGGGAAATGACATTACATCACCGAAAACCTTAGGATGTTGCCATCGTAAGCCAATCACTACACAAGTCCTTTTAATTGCTTTCCTGTCTACATTCAGGACAACAGTTGTGAAACAAAATGGACCAAATGAAGAGCAATCCGCAAACCACTGTACATTTCTGATTTTTACCACACTGTGAAGTAATTTTCCAGACCTGTCAGAGGTTCCTATTTCTGCAGGCCCTCAGTTTTTTGTTCATCAGTGAAAAGTCCACCCTTTTTACTTTGTATCCAAAGGGAAATTACTACCTTTTGGAATAACTCACGCCATGTTTGACCTTGAGCAATGACCTGAGGTTTACTGTTGGTTATTTGTGCACATTCTACTTACTGTTCAAAGGTTTTAGCATGTTCCAGCATCCCCTTTGGCTTTAACAGGAAAAAAACCCAAACAAACCCCACCCCTTACACGTGCAGACAGCAGTATCTCAAATATGTCTGTGCACAACTTAAGAGCTGTCACTTCGGACTGCCACAAGCTATGTTTTGCCATGAAAGTAATCGTTTCCCATGCCTCTGCTTCCTCTCCTGCTTGCTACTGGCCACTACAAAAATGTCTGTTACACAAGTAAAAAAGTCGTGTGTGTGTGTGTGTGCGCGCGTGCGTGTGTGTACTGAGTAACAGGAATTACACGCACTCACATCTTTCTCCGTGGAAATTTATTCCACAGCACCTGAAACCTTGTAATATTTGTTGCTATACTTTTAGTGATTTACTAAGAAATTTTCAGTGAGCTGTAACCCATTCCTACCTCAGATCCATAGGAAACCTAACAGCTAAAATTTCTCTTAGGGTTTTCAATCTCACATGCTACCTAAAGGCAGGAAAAGTTTATTTTGCTGCTAAACAATTATCTACAACTCACTTGTTTCAACTCAGCAGCTAATTTATAGAAAAAAATCAAGAAACTACATGAGTAAGAATCAATTATTTCCCTTTTTTACATAGCTATTAATAATAACGATGCAAAAAAATCCCAGTCATTAGCTTTTCATTGTGCCAGCTACAGGGAACATTCCAACTGCCCAGCTTTCAAAACCAGTGCCCCCCAGTAATGAACAGCTTCACCTTCTACAATGACCCCCTTCCTTTGGAACCAATTACATGGTTTCAACTTAGTTACCTTTTCCAATAGATTTGATCAGTCAAATAAATATTTCTGAGCCGGTACCAGTGCTCCTGCGGGTATTACAAACACTGTTACACATCAAGTAGCCCAGCTTCCAAGGCTGTTATAAAAGCTGAGACCTCAAAAATCACCAGCGTGCTGCCGGTACTTCCAAGCTTTGCCTTTAGCTGTCCCCAATTTCCCCCACAAAGAGCTCTTCAGTGCCAGCAACAGGCACTAGTGCGTACTACCTGTTCTCCTCTCCTAACATCAGCTTCTGCCAGGAGCTCGGAGAGATGGCAACTCTGGACCAGTTTGGGGATGTGTCTTTATTCCCACTCTGCTTTATGACTGTCCTCCTTCTTACGATAACTTTTTCCACAGCAACCAATATATAAATGAACAGCTTCTCCTGAGGTTTTACCACTGCTCCTTTCTCTAAAACACATTCCCCTGATTTTTCAAAATTAGTCTGAAGGAAACCTGGAGCATCTTTTAATAATTCGTCTTGTAGGAAGTAAATAACAAAATTGATAGCAAGCAGCTTCCAGCTCCCTTTCTGCAGCTGCCTTTACATAAAAACAGTAAGACAGAAATCGGTACGCGGCTGGCAGGAAAGACACGTGCTCTGTGCCAAGCTCCAGGCACTCTCCAGGTACCATACAGCCCAGAAACTCTGACTGACACACTCACACCCAGCTGAGTTTCTAGCATTTGGCTCCTTGTCAAAGCAAAGGTAACCTGGAAGTCATCCTTTGCCATACTGGTACCTCAGAAACACGATTTTCTGTTACTCTTGTAGCCATTGTAGTGGAGAATTTTCTTTCCCTCCCATTTATGCTTTTATTATATTTGCCTTGCCTAACCCATACTTACAGGGAGGCTCTTAATCCCATAGCAAATCCTTGACCCAGAATAGGTTTGGGGCACTTTAGATCTTAAATCCTATAATGCCACTGACCACCATTATCATCCAAAATGATCTTTGTAATTGAAATACATCAGCCTCCCAAGACACGATGCACTATTTGAGCAAGGACTGTCTAACATCTCCAAGCCAGGTCTCTAGAATATCAATGCAGAAAAAGTCTCATAAAAATTAAACACTTACCTGTGTTCTTTGATTCCACACCTAAGTGGACAACTTTTTCCGAAAGTCATTTGTCAACCCTCTTAGTCCTTGCTTCCCACAAGGCTCATATTTTGCGGATAACCTGCTCCTGGAAGCCGCCAGTCACCTCTTCCATCAATTTTCCCAACCACCTGGAGGTATGAGAGCCTGGCTTCCCAGTCTTAAGAGACTTCTGAAGGTTCTTGCCTCAACAAAGCCTCTGTCATCCCTGGGTCATTTGAGGGAAAATTCTACGAATTGCTCTAATTTCTTTGTGGATAGCCTACAGCTCTTGAGTGGCGTTAGTCATCTCTATACCCGTGAAAACTTCTATTACTTGTTCTCAGTTCTACACGCTGTTTCTGCTAAAAAGAGAAAATGACAATGAAGCTGCATATTTATTTCAGGCATTTCTACTTGAAGCTTGGATACTGTAGCAATTTCTTTGCTCATATTCCCAAACCTCTTTCCAGAGAGTAATCAATCCAAAAAAACCTTTCTTTTGGCTTCTCAGAGACCCACATCACCAGTGTTTTTATTGCCATCTGTTCCTTTCTAACACCTCCACTTCTACCAAATAAAAATCAGCCTCTGGCATAGCTCTATCCATACAGCTCAGCTTCTGTTTCAGCATCTCACATGGACGGCGTTCTCACAAGTAACTCAGTTATTTCACTTTAAAAAAGAACTGCTTTTTGTATTATCGTGACTGAAAGGTACTCATAGCATCAACCGCCATAAAAACATACCCTGCCTCTGTATACTACTACAGTTTAGTGATAGATCAGAGACCAACAAAATCATTTTGCATTGATTTTTTTTCTAAGTGCATCCCAAGAACGGTAAAGGTACATTGATTTTAGCACCTTCAGTCTTAAAATGGCGGCACTGATTTTGCTCCGCAGCGTTCTCTGTGACTAGTGCCAGTGTAAACTTTGGGATGTTAGCCCCTGGGGCACTAACATAAAAGGAGTACCCGTGGCCGCTCTCCTGACGTAAAGCTCAGATCAGGCAGCAGTCAACCATTCGTTTTCTGCATAGGTGAAATTAGCACCCTCAATTCTCCACAGAAAGTTCAAGAAATACCCAGGTAATGGCTTCACTGGAGCAGGTAGATCTGGCCCCATAAAGGCCTAGAGAGCAGCTCGCCTCCAGCCAGCGGGTCTCAGGATCTACTACAGCCCAGCTGGGTCGGCCAGTTGACCGAAAAGAAAACTGTGCCCATTTCCCATAGCAATCAGTCTTCATTTCTCATTCTCAGAAAGGTAAAAGGTGACAACAAGAAGCACAAAGTAGTGCCGCTGTTCTCATGCGGAGATCTTCTATGTCAAGTTTCATCCCAAAATTACTCTTTGCATTCAAATTATAATAGATAACAATGCACAGATACAATGAATCATAGATAGTTATAATGGAAAATACTAATAAAATATTACACTCCATTCTACGATCAGCTCTGTTCTAATGCAGGATACAAACAAATTACTTGTATTACATTAAGAAACACGAAGAAAATCAAAAGTGTAATGGTTACTACCTTATGAGCATAAAATTAAAGCACCTGAAAGCATAAGTAACTGAAAATATTACAGGATTCATTTTCAGAGTCCAAATAATTCCTTAAATTATTCTGTCTTTTAGGAAAATTCTTCTGTCACTCTGAAGAGTTCGCTTCACTGCAGGTTAGAAAACCCAAACTAATATTGATATAATAGCCAATATACGACAACAGCACAGAACAATAACTGCAAAATCCTATTAGCATATTTACATTTCAAGTTCCATTTATGTCCACAATTAAGCCCATAAACAATCATAACTCTTGCATAAGATAGCATAAAATTAAGTACACATATAAAATATAAAACCAGAATAGTCCTGCCAGTGTTGTGTGCATTACACACAAAGAGACAGAATGATAATGCTTAATACTACTATAAGATATATGAATGTTGATTCCAACAATTGCACTATTTCATAATATAAGCAATTTCAGTTTCAAACTCTCGCAGAAATAGTGTGTGCAACATTTCATCGTCTTATTTCAAATGAACTATAACATGATTACGTCTGTATTTTCACAGATGAAGCTGAACAAATCAAGGGACACTAGGTTTTAAATCATCCATATGTTGGGTTTATTAAACTATTTTTAAAAGAAATAATGTAACAAAGTATTTTTCCACTATGAAGTTTCTTTGGGCTCACTACAACACTTCTGCGTATAATTCATACTAATCTCTTTGGGGTTTGTGTGTCATTCACAAAGAAATAACAGACAAATAGTCTTATGATAGGAAAATGAGCTAGAACTACAAAGACACAAAAATTAGCCTTATTCACAAAACAATCAAATCTACTTTTTTTTTTTTTAATTGCTTATGTCCCAGGTTTTCATCTATGAGTTCCAACAGTGTCTTGTCCTCCCTGTAAGAGCAAATAATAAATGGGGATGGAGATGGGGTGCAAGAATTGTAAACTTAATGAGACTGAGTAAAAAAAAAAAAAAAATCTATTAACTCCCACTACTGACAATGTTCCCCATTAAAAGTACTTCCCTCCTCTGGACTTCCACTGAAGTCATGCTATTCTCCTGAATGGTAGGCTACCTCACAGTGTGTGCTGCTCATAAAGCTTTCTTTCCAACAGATGATAATAAAACCTCTTAAATATCAATAGTACATATTAATGCTATAAATAATGCCTTAAAAGATTAATACAGAAAAGAAGGTAGTTTTATTCTGGCTCCTCCTTCTACCAAGACAGAGATGGTTTTATCTAGAGACCTTAGTCACAATAGTGGTCAGTAACAACTCTAAAAAATGAAACTGTAGACAGATTGATTTCTTTCAGAATTGAGTAATTTAATCTGTTAGCACTCCAACATCCTTGTTTCCACAGACATCACTACTCCGCCGCAGTAGTAGCACACATGTGTAGCAAGACCTGATGTAATACATGTAATAGTAAAAATTATCTGGTTCTCACGTTGCCATTTTGGTTACTTCAGTTTACGCTTGCCACACAAAGGGTAATGAGAGGCAAGTCCTTCTCAGATGACCAGGCTATCATTTCTCATACCACAGAGAATGCAGACGCAAGACACTCATAAATCACATGAAAGGAACAGAAAAAGTGAAGGCTTCCCATCTGCCAACAAACCCGCCCGACACAGCCGGTGCCATCTTTTTCAGAGACTGGCTGATGCCCACCCGAGGCGTTCGTTCAACTCCGATTTCGCACACCCTTCTGCAGATCGAGCACATCTCTTCCAGATTAGAATGGATGCTTTGGATGCGACATATTCATGCAAAAACAACCCTGCAAATAGGGCCAATGTTGGGTTTGGGGTTTTGCTCCTATTTCTATGTATCTTTTTTTCCTTTTTCAATGCGTTTTTTGTTTTCTTCACACTTAATACGCCAAGAGATTCAAAAAGACCAATCAAACCTCGGTTTTTCCTAAAAACTTGATTCTTCGAGTAGTCAGTCCTATTGGAAGAGCTTTCATTTTAGCCTGATTTTCAAAGGAAACTATGGTTATGTGGCTGTGCTGTTTGTATTTATACTACATCACATATTTACTACAAAATTCTCCTAGAACTTTTGAATTCAACTCATTTCAATTAAAATGAGAAGTTAACAGCCTGAAAGAAACCAAGTTCCTGTAACTTTGATGAAAAGAGGTAGCAGACAGAGAAGAAAAATGCTATTGATACTTTTAGGATTTATGCAGAGAGCACAATCGGTATCAGGCACTGGAGAACCCACCTGGGAAAGCATTGTCATGAATATCTCTTCTGCAAGAAAGGCTTCATGTGTGCAATTGTTTAGACACAAGAAAGTCCACAGGAGACGAGGCTTTACTAACCATTCTGTTCAAAGAACAATTTATAATACAGTATCCACAAGAAAGCTACCTTCTTATTTGTTAAACCATTTTTTCTTTGTGGATTTCTTTTCCCTTGCAATTGAATTGTCTGATTCTGATATCTATACGCACTTCACTAACTTTTTAGACACTGATATGCATTCTCTAACTATTCTCAGGAGTTTTGACTTCATTTCCCTGCACTCTGTTCTTCTGTGTCTGCTTCAGTTCCCTCGGAGGGCGGAACACTCACCACAGTATGCATTTCGATGACTTTTGTGCCCCAGGGGCTCACAGGCTTGCCCATCTCTTTTTACAATAAATGCAAACAAACCATCAGTTAACAGACAGCTGCAATATCCTTCCAAAAGAACAACCTTTAAAAATATTGTTTACTTGTCTGAACACAAGATATCCTCCTACCCTTCAAAATAAGTGACTGATTGATGGGTAGGCAAAAGCATTTGCTTTGACAGAATCAGACTGACATCAGTTTTCATGTTCTTTGCTGTCTGAACAGTATCAAGCTGATCAGATTTGTAATTCTTCTGAAGCGCATCAAACCAAGCAAAAAAACTGCAGTCCTTTCCTACACTGGACTTGTTGATTTGTCCAGTGTAAGTTAGTGAGTAATAAATTCAATTATGATAAAAATCCATTGTATAAACTGCTTTTTGTAACTCCTGAAATACAGAAATCATCTAGCTTCTTACAACTTAATTTGCCAAGAAGATAAGCACAGATCAGAAGAGAGTTGCAACTCACCCAGCTGTCATTTGGTCTTTAACTTTTTTAAGTTTTAAAATCGGCTGTTGCAGAATGCTAGCTCCGACCGAATAGTTAAGCAAGAAGGCATCAGGTAATAATATTCAAGAAAACACAGAAGTTTATATCCAAGTGCAACTGGCAACCACTGACACCACAAATGGCCTTTCTTACGCAACTAATTACAGTAGCTTTTATAGTAGGGAAGAAAAAGTTGGAGAGTCTGCATTGAATCTTGCAAGAAAGATGACTACAACAACTATATGCCTCAATTATTTTTGCAGTCACATGCAATTTGAGATCACATGATTAGGTACATTATTCAACCCAATTCCAAAAATCAACAGCAAGAATATACAACTGATCTACAAGCATGTTGGATAAGGCCCTGGCTAGACTTTAATGGCCAAGACTGTGGTGAAGGCTGTGCTGAAGTACCTTACTATTCTTTCAGCAGAAAAGTGGAGCGCTTTAAAGTAAAGATCTGGCCGAGGATATAAAGTTCATCCAGCAAAATCTTACAACATTTAGATTTGCAGAGAGGTACTGATTTCCTTACGCTGTACATGCATAGGCCTTCTTTTGTTTTTCATACCTGTCGGATCTATGACATAGTATAAGGAGAGAGCCTCTGAATCTTTTCAAGACTTTATACTCCACTGACACACAGATTTTCAACATAGATACTTTAATTGGGAATAGCTCAATTCTGAAAATATAATGTAAAATACATGTTATTTTAATATTTCAAAAATACTTGTGTTTTATTCTTCTTTATAAAAGTAAAAATTCAGTTCTGCACACACTTAAAATAACAGAAAATTATATTTCCTTTCTCTCAGGAAGCCATTTCAAAATAATATAGAACAGATTTGTAAAACCTGTTTAAGCCGGTCTGTTTCCTACTGTGCCTGAAGTACTATATGTGCTACACATGAAAGACTCATTAAGAAGAGCTTCTGCTAGTGTCTCATTAAATAAGCCCCCGTGCTTAAAATAACATGCCAACATACATATTGGAGACACTCCATATTAGGAAAATTACCAAACTCCTTAAAAACTTAAGAAACTCTCAAATAGTCTGCAACCCTTTACATATTTGATATCTCAAATAGTAAAACCTAAATATCTTAATAGTTTGCTTTAGTTGCTTTTCCAGTATACATAAAAAAAAAGGTGTGGTCTCGTGGTCTAAGTATGAAACTGGGAAACAAAATACCTTACATAATGATTTCACAAACCCCACTGCAGGAACTAACCAAATTGTACCAGTCTTCCCCCAGTACAATGGAGAGGATTTAATTTACACTGAATTGATCAAATCTATTCAGTTAACAAAGAATACATGAGACATTCAGGTGCCGGGAGCAAGTTTTGGAGAGCAGCAAAGCACAGGTTTACCTACATGCTAAACCCAATTGAAATGGCATTACTAATTACCAAGAAACTCATGACCTCAAAATTTTTACTGCGGGAAACTTACCTAGTCTTGCTAGAGAATGGTATCAAGTGAAACCGAAACCAAAGGACATTAATAATTCTAAGAAATAAGTATCCAGCTCTCCCTAGGCAAATAGAACTTGCACAATTTCATTTGTAAAAATTATGTATGTAACTTATAACATTATACTGAAGTAAAACACAGACTAGTGATAAAAAAATTGATAAGCTGGCCAAGGCCACTCACCAATCAAGAAAAAAAATGCTAAAGGGAGGGAAAATTTAATAGGGAGTTGTAACTTACCAGTTTCTAAAATGACAGAAGACATGACAGAAGTCTTGAGAGACAGAAAACTGAAGTCTGTATATATACTGCTCTGTCAGTTTAATTGAATCAAGATATCTAAAGAGGCACCAACAGTAAAACCCAATAAAGTGCAAAAAGGAATCTGTAAACTGTTAAAGAAAATATTACAATTAACTTTACCGTAGCTTTTAAATCAATTTAAAATCTCCACTCGGGTTTTTTTATACATGTTAGAATAAAAACTAACATTCAAAAGAGACACTTCTAAGTTTTTTCAGGCCCCAAGAGACATGAACTTTTTGCTTAAATCAACAGTCTAGCATTTATAGTCAAATAATGGAGAAGGAAAAGTTAGCAGAACACCTAAGGGATATTATGTATACGCTGTCCTCACATATTCAAATCTGTGTTTGCTCTGCTTCTTATACAAATATCTTCATATAAGCTTTCAAAGCAAAATTAATCATGCTTTCCAGCAAGCCATTATAAAAAACCACTACCACGAGAGATAAAACCCAAAACATTGAAAAGCAGGGACTGCAAAACACAGTCTAAGTAGATGACTATTATTTTAACATGATTTCTTACCAATCTCTCATGCTTGCCATGCAATTACCACAATTAACTTCACATTCCCTGAAAAAAGTTATCAATACATAAATGTCAAAACATTGTCAATTCTTAATGTATGAACTGCCTTCTCAGTCTTGCAAGAGGATGTCTACTTCTGGCAATTTTGCAGAAAAGCTTTAACGTTGTTTGCCAAATTAGTCCTTTGATCTTCCATCAGCATCAGCAGTCAACTACTGCTTTGGTCAAAGAGTCCAGTGTTTTCTTTACTTTTATTTTAAGAGAGGAGGCACAAACTCAGAGAAAAGAGTTGCAAGTCCTGCAGTTTCAAATTCCTTTTGTAGCTCATCCAGCGTTGAATATTCTTTGACTTCAAACATCTGAAACCTACATTGTAAAAGAGAAACTCATGAATATGCCTAGATTTGTCAGAATGTAATTATCAACTCTGTTACTTTTCTATCCACAACAGTACTAAATTATACCTTTTATGCTGTGACTGTACTTTTGTCTCAAACAGTACACTAATCATTTTCTCTTTGCATTTCTTTCCACTTGAGTCCACATCTACCTTAGAAGTCTTCTGAAGAATCAGGTACTCCTAAATGACAAAAGGGAACAAAATATTAAATATCACCTAGTATCTTTGAAGTTTAGTAAAATACAAAAATCTACAACAAAACATACAGATTTTTTTCAGAACATAGCAATCAAACTTTTGAAAGTGCCAATCCCAAAAAGCTCATGACTGTCTCTATTCATCAGCTTGAAGTTAAGTACAGTCTTAAGTAATTTAGAGAACATGAGTTTGAAAAGCCAAAACATTTTTCTCCAATATTACCATAAAAACCTGCCTAATGCAGTGGGAGTTCATAAGTACAGACAAGAAGTTCAAAGCCTAGGTGTGCAGTAGGAGTACCATGTGGTCTAAATTAAGGAAAGAGGCAGGAATGAGCTAGAAATACATGTTATTAATTTCTCGTCACAAATTTTCTGTTTTCTGGGGCGTTTGGGAAACACAGGAGACTGAACCTAGGCATATTACAGTCAGGAAAAACAGGCAATACAGGGGTAGAAAGCAATACAGGCCACAGGTCTATGTGTATCACTGGTTTCTTTCTCATGGAATAACTTCTTTTACTCAAATACAAAATAAAGTTGTTGGGCCTTCTTGATCTCCTAATGATCAATCTGTTTCCAAAATTGTTAATCTTAGAAAAACACACACAAAATATTCAGACACATAGGTTTCAGTGGCAAATCAACAGAACTAGTCAACATTCATTGTTCCTGCACCTTAATGTTGCTCCTGTCACCCTGAAGAAGAATCAATATTATCTTGCCCATGAACATCAGTCTTCCAGTCAGCCCCAGATCTGAAGTCCATTTTTCCACAGTTTTGACGTATTTTGCCTTTGCTCTCATGTGATCTAAATGCAAAAGGAGCATCCAGATACCATCCTCTGTACTTGTTCCTTTTGACAAAGTAGGTTTTTCATTGCAAACTGTTGCTGATTGCTTAATGACATACTTAAGATGCTGCTGTATCCAAAGAATCAGATCGTGTACCATGGGTTCAGAAAGATGCTTCTTTGCCTGTTCAAGTAATTTATCTTTCACTTCCATACATTGGGCCCTTGTAAGCTGGTCTGAGTTAACAGAAATATCTGGTAGAGTTGAAGGATAATTGACCGGTAAATGAAATAACAGCTTTAAAAGTACATCTGTATCCAGTAGTTCTTTCACACTGACTTGAATTCTAAATGTGATTCCATGGGTCTCTGGAAAGCATCAAAAAATAAACATTAATAGTTTGCTTGAAGTTGAAATACATACCTATTAAGTCATGTTATTTTCTTTAACAATTCAACGCAAATGACTGCCATTCTATACAAAATAAGGGGCGTGGGGTTTTTTGCGGGGTGAGGAGCTGCAACCAAGGGCTCAAGCTATACTTGCAGGGGTTCCTGAAATGAAACACTCCCATATCATACTAGAAGAAAAGTTATTAACACATTCTAAAAAGCATTCACACGTTTTGGCTCTTTCAAAGTCTAGACAAGTCAGTAATAAAGAACTGTCTCTCAGAAACACGTAAGTCAGGTTCTACAGCTCAATAGCAGCAGCAGCAAGGACAACCAAAAATAGAGACTTTTCTGGATGGACTCAACACTGCCCTAACTTTGCTCTTAGGGAAACCTGTAGGACATCTACCATCAGTATCAGCACAAGGCAGGTAGACTTGTACTAAGTATTTTTGAAGATGACCACTCAAAAGCATTTGTATTCTAAAGTGAGATTTGGAAAGAAAAATGTCAGATTCTTTGTCCCCTGTAACTTTCAGAGAAACTGTGCTTAATTTGTTTCTGCCAACTTCTCTACAACAGTTGGATAGTCTTAATTAAAACACCTCTTGTTGTACATCTGACCCTAGAAACTACACACATACATATATATATACACACTTATATAAAAATATGTGTATATATATACCCGCATATCTACCCAAAACCTGTTGTTGGTCTACTTCAGAACAGAATTATTTTCAAAGTGAAAAGAATACATACAGTATATAGCAGGAAGGGCAAAAGACAACCTTCTCCTGATAAATCACATAGACACTGAATATGAAAGTTATATACAGTAATTCCTGCAATAAAACTCTCTTGACTAAAACATGTTTCACAGAAAAACAATACAAAACTTCATAAAGTGAAAAGTGGGGACAAAGACCTAACCTACTTTTGCTCCTCTGCAATGAAGGAAGAGGGTATCAGATAAAAGATGATCTTCTTCAGATGTTCTCTGCTTCACCCCTTTGATGCATTCTAAACACTTCACCCCGTTTCTTTAAAAAATTGCTAAAATGTCAGGTTGATTCATTCTATGAGGGCAGGAGAAGCCAGATTTGAAAGGCAGATTAGAGCAGAGCTGAGTTTCAGAGGAGCTCTTTTGAAGTGACTTGCCTTCTTCTCCCCATACCTTATTTTACCTTCCTTTACATGACAGTCAGTTGAATTACGTTTGATTAGTATTGCTGATGCCGCTAACCAACCTCAGTGCTCACTATGATTTTATATTTGAACCCTACTAAATAAGTGAAAGAACCTAAAAGTGGCTTGGACAGACAGAAGCACTTTAGAAAGCTTAGCCAAGGGCTTGTTTCCGAACCTCCTTCCTGGGACGAACTCTGTAGGTCAGAGCCATCACAAAATAAAAGAAGCAAACCCTATAAACCCGATAATCAGACTCTAGCATTACTATAAAGGAGTCTCCAAACACCTACAAACCACACTACCTAAACAGAATTAAACCCAATGCCAAAAGCAGTGGACACAAACCCAGTTAATTAAATGAAATTACACAAGACCATGTGCATAACTACAGGCACTACATGTCAAAGCCTCATTCCTTGTCCACACAAGTTGGTCTCCAGTCTTCTAAGACCCCACAAAAGGTTCCAGACTATTTTTAAGGCAAGTTTAAAATGCACCAGCCTTGGAAGAGACTCCAGTCTCCACAGCGTCCATCGGGCAGCGTGTGGCCCTCGTTCATGGGCTAGAGCTACGCACAAAGACCTCAAGCTTCACATTCCAATCTCTGTCTTCTGCTGCCGACAAACATTTCTTACTGGGCACCAGCAACAATAGCTCCTTTGCCATTATGCTGGGCTTGGTACACATAACCACACACCCACAGGAAGAAAAACCTGCTCTGCACCTCCTGGGACCCCCAGCACCCTCTTAGCCACCATGGAGGGTCTCCGCACACCCCTGAGCATCACGCTGCAGACACAGTGCCTGCCCACCCACCTCCTTCCAGCTGCCCCTTAACACAGGGCAGCCACACCAGGTACGTGGCCAGCTGAAAGCAAGCAGCATTTGGCTGAACGGTATTAACATTATTATATTCCTGTCCATGAATCGCTTTATTTTCAACTACACCACCGATAAATTTTAAAATGCCCAGCCTATAAATGAGTTGAAGAATACTACTTTATTGCCAGCTTAATTACAGTGGCAGAAAAACATGTTACCTTTCTGATAATCCTCCTAGGATTTTTTCACTAGCTTGTCGTAACAGGTCTCACCACCTCAGAAGTAACTGAGGGATAAACAGACAGGCCAACCCTGCCCCTTCGGCAAGGGCCTCCTGCTGCAGTGATCTTATTCTTAAGCCTTCAACAATCTCACACCTTTCCCTCTGATGACGAACTAATCTGAAGGAAGCAGCGCAGCCTCGCATCCCAAGGTGTATCACCCGAGCCATCGCGAAAAGCCCAGCCGTGCTCATTTACATCTGCTTCAGGCTTACTTTGAAAGAGGGGAATTGGTTCAAACCGTTTGTGGGGCTACAATGTCTAAAGTTTAGTTACACATTCCAGCGTCCATTTTCTGCACCAGCGCTGCAGAGGGCTGGCAGAACAAAGAGCAAACCACCGTCGCCCAGCGTAACGAGGCTCTAAAGAAATATTTCCTTTGTTTGCACACACTACAAGGTCTGAGTTGTCTTCACAGCAAAATAGTGATTATTTCTGAAATAAAAATTTGGGAACGACCATTTTGCTGGCATTTAATGTGCTAATAAGACTAAACTCAATACATTTTAACTCATTTTCCCCCCTAGCTGCATGCTTATCAGTATATTTAGCTCTAGCATACTTCAGATTTTTTCTTATGTTCCATGTCAACCAGACAGATACCCCCTCCTCTCCTGCCCAAAGGCATTTTATGCAACACATGCAGACTATTTTTAAATTCAGAAAATGGCACCTACTAATGTACAAGCTTCGAATATATACATATATTTTTATAGCTAGCTTGGTGAGCAAACCAGAAGAGAACAGATTAACAAGTAAATTACGGATTTCTCTCTGTAACGCTAATCCTTGCAAATAGCTATGTAAGGTAAAAAAGATATGTCATAATTAGTTTATTTAAATTCATCAACACACTGGTTTTGATAAAAATATATTTTACATTCTGAATACTTCATTGTTAAATTCCAGAAAGCCAAAGTTTTTAGCATATCAAGAGACCTGCAAAAGCATTTTCTTACAAAATGGTTTCCTCAAAACCATAAATCCCCAATGGCCTCCTTTTTGATCCTGTGGATCTACACGCAAATTACTCTTAATGTATAAGAGATAGCATAACGTAACAGTCTCACTGGAAGTTACTTCTGTGGCCCGTTTGTCAATGCTAATTTATATGGCTTGAAGAGATAAAGCAAATGTAAGCTAATGAACACAGCAAAACTTAACTGTATACAAACTAAAGGGTTTGGTAGCTCCAACGTAAAATAGAAGTAAATTCTCAAAGTAAGAAAATTACCAATAATGATTGTCGTAAACAATCTTTTCAATTCCAGCAGAAAACAATGGAAATCAATATGCATGAGCCTAACATATCATGAACGCAGCCTGGCTAAAGGCCCTGCAAGTCACATAACATTAGTACAAATATAATAGCCTGTTCCCATTGCATACTTGTGGCACTTCACTTTACATTCTGGGAAGGTTTCTAAGCCTTTTTTGATCCTGGTAACTTACAAACACAAAATCATTTTTCTGTATATGAAGCACAGAGAAGGATGTGCGTATATTTCTCAAACAGATTTGGAGGAACAGAGGTGCATATGCAATGTTCAGATACATTCACATTTTTTAAAATAAACATCTGTTAAGGCTGGATATTGTATTTTCAAACTACAACTGAAATAACATTCCTGAACTTTTTGACTTTGAGAAAATAAAACTCAGCCAAAACATTTCATCAATCGTATTTTAAAAATACAACTCTAAGTACCACAAAAAACTAAAATGGCAGAATTACCTGCCCACACTGGAGCACGAAGTGTGTCATGCAGATCTAGACACAAAACAATTCTGCTTTTAGATTACCCCAGTTAATTGAGCTCCATGCAGACACTAATGTCTTCACGCCTCTAAGGCTGTCTACACACAAACTCCGCTTTTCAAATAACCACTTGCTGTTCTGTGCAAATCTATTTCAACGACTATTTTCAAATAGAAGTTCAAGGTTTATCCAATTAATTTCTTAGTAACATTCTAGTTAAAACAAGTCACTCAAGAGCAGCAACACATAATTTCACACCAAATCAGCACAAAGTTATTTTCACAGAATGGTTCAGGTTGGCAGGTACCTCTGGAGGTCATCTTGACCAACGTCCCCACTCAAGCAGAGCCACACAGAGCAAGCTGCCCAGGACAACATGCAGACAGCTTTTGAGTATCTCCAAGGATGGAGACTCCACAACCTCTCTGGGCAACCTGTTCCAGTGCTTGGATCACCCTCACAGTAAAACAAAAAGCATCTCCTTATCAACACCAGTTCTTTTGGCCTGAATACGTGCGCAGACAAAATTTGATGGCAGGCCACTGGATCCATTTTTAACAGCATTCTCCAGGACTTCACTGCAGTCCTAGCAGCAGGAAGCTGCTTGCTGGCCATAGCTTCGCTGGAGAGCTGGGCAGCATGCTGCAATAGCTCCCAGGACACCAGGCAACAGTAAGTGATACAGAATATGTGCATATTCTCTGTGTGTGTGTATGTCTCCAACAAATACATAGGAGACCTGTCACATCTATGGTAGGCACTGAGCAAAATTTACTTACGCTCTGGATCTGAACAGACATGCAACACTTGCATATCCCACCCGACACTTTCTTTAAGCCTGATAGTAACTGCTGTTGTATGCTGGAACTACTGAGATTTAGTCTCCCTTGCTAAAGGGGCATCTTCGCAGCACCATGGTGGCACAGACTGATAAAAGTCATGTCTTAAAATTATGTTCTGCTCTGCGGCCACCACAGCCAGCAGAGTAAAGGTGTCTACACTTACTGCGTTCCTAGCATCCAGGAGCTGATGGGAGCAAGCACTACACACCTTCCTGCCTTCCCACCTACAGCAAACACGAGAGATTAGCCCTAGTACCCCGCAAAAGCTACGGGCATCCGCATACTGCCGAAGCCAGAGAACGCATGGCACATCGTAACGTCTAGCTTATTACCCTTCCCCCAGAAAAAGACAGAGACGACCCAAGGCTTCTCAGCAACAGCTGCACCCCTACTAAATACTGCAGGATAAACACCTGCTCTTGTTACACGTGGGACACGCAACTTGCTTATCCACCCCAAACGGCAGCCAGCCCATTCCCACCGCTGCCCGCCCGCCCGCCCTCCCCCCACGTTCCCGCACGCACCGCCCAGGGCGGCAACGCGGGAAGTCGCTAATGACAAACGAGTAGGACCCGCTGGGCTTTGTCCCCTACAAAAAGGGGCCAGCAGCAAAGGCATACGGGCAGGACAGGCGAGAAGCCACCTCTCTACGGCGCCGCCACTAATAACGAGCCATTAAGGCGGTGCTGCCCGGGCAGCGCCGACCCCCCCACCCCTCGGTCAGCCGGGGCCGCTGCGGGGATGATCCGCGGCTGAGGCGCCGCCGCGCCGGCTCTGGCGTGGGCCGAGACGGGGTTTTCTCTGCAGGGGATCCCGGCCGCCTTCACCTGAGACCGCCANCCGCCGCCGCCACCCGGCCCCGCGCCTTCAGCCGCCGGCGGTGGGGCCTTTTCGAGGCCGTCCTCGCCCGGCGCTGCCCGCGGGGCTTAGGCCGGCGCGGGGCCGAGCAGCCCCGCAGGCTCCGAGGCAGCGGAGCCGGCGGCGGGAGGGTCTCTCCCCGCAGCGCCGCCAAACAAAATGGCCGCCCTCCGCAACGGCGGTGCCCGGCGCGGCTCACCCCCACACACACACCGCGTTCCGAGGTGCACGGCTCGGCATGAGGGGAGTAACCTCATCGGGGTGCAGACCGTCGACCGAAGCGCCCTAAAGTTTTTACTAGAATATAAATTTACGCTGCTTGTTATTCAGCTGCTGCTGCCTTGCAGTCCATCTTGACTCGCGGCCTTCTCCACCCAATGGTGTCGTTAACCTCCAGGTACAATCAGTCACCTCAAAAGGAACATTTGGTGTCTTCCTTTATTACCAAATGACTTTGTAAGAACAAGGGACGGGTGGCAGTTTACTTTTTCAGAGAGATATATCACGCTATTTTTAATCCCTTAAATTCTCTTGAAATGACAAGGAACGTGAGAGCTCTGAGCTGGGAATGAGGGAAATAAGGTGAAGGGAAAGAGGAGGGGAGCTGTCAGAAGCACCGCCAGGTTGTTGCCCATGGAGCTGTCAGAAGGCTTCGGTGGAAATTAGCCTTAAAAGTGCCTCATTCTGTTATTAAGAACTTTCTTGCCCCTGGTCTCCCCCCCCCCTCCCCAATCCACTTTGCATATTCCATTTTTACATGTTTAAATAAAAAAGTCGATGTAAATTCAATTCAAGTCTTTTCAATTGACACTATCGCCAGACATTGAGGTCCCTATGAATAAGTTACTGCACCCTGACATTTGGAAGTCATCAAATGAGACAGTATAATGTCAGCTTGATATTTTTCACGCTATGAAAATATCAGCTTCATGTCAAAGATCTAAATTCCATCTTAATGTAATAAATTTTCTTGTATTCGCAGACTAGTGAAAATGCTAAATATTTAAATTTGAAATGAAATTCCACAGTTACAATCTGGCCTTCATATTCTATTATTATTGAATTGGAAGTCAAGATCTTATTTTCCGTCTTTTTTTTATTTCTTCAAATGTTGCAGTGTTTGACAGAATAACATTAGCTATATTCATTTCCTTAAATGGATGCTTTCCCACCAATATGTGGCAAATACAGTTTTAAAAAAAAAAAAAAAAATCTTGCTTTTAGAGTCAGCCTATATTAAACCAGCTCGTGCATCCTGTCATAAATCAATATGCCACTGACGATACCAGTATTTTCCACTTTGCCTGACAAGGCAAACAGAATGCAACCTTTCATACGTAGGTAAGATTAATCTTCACAGTGTTATTTGCAAAAGTAGTATCCTTTGCTTTCCACTCACTGTAATTATGGCCCCGATCAATCAGGTGTTGCGTTGACAACCCCTAGTGATTACATATAAAACAGTGCGTTTAGACCTGTTCTCCCCTAACCCGAGTGGCGAGTAAGAGGAGTAGACAGACATTTGGAAAAAAAATGTCAGTTTGGAACATCCGTCTACATCTTTTTACCGTCATTTCCAGGCCAGACACTCTGCCGTCCCAGCTACCACAGCTGTAAGCAGTCCTAAAAGCACGTACTCTAGGAGGCATTAAAGGACTGCTAAGAAGAGTCTAAACATCACTGCAGTTGCCCGTTTTGGGGTCACAAGACAAACACTAACGAGGAACCCATAAGCACAGCTAATTATGATGGCTAACCTATGCAACACAAATCACATCCATCTTTCCGTGCTGCTGTAGGACAGCTGCAGTTCCTGCATTTTCTGCTGCAACGCTGACAGCTCTGATGCAGCCAGAATGGTATTCTTACCAGCTAGAGCTGCTCTTAACTGAGTCAGATACCTAAGAAAGAAGCAATTATTTCTGTAGTAAGTGTTATCGCAGTGGTAGAAGTTTTCCCAAAAGTGGCTTGTACAAAAATGGCAGCAAGAAAGGAACAAGAAAACATGTAAAAATCACTCCAAATAAGCTAAAAGTTTAAAGAAAACAGGAGGAGCAACCCCTGTAATTGTGAAATTTTGTGCTAAAACATGACGATGTTTTTGCTCAGTATTCTCAAGTACAGCTAGCAGAAAAGTTTTCATCACATTTTTGGCCCAAAGCATGTCCTTTTCAAAGTCGGAATAAATGAACTTAAAAAATTTACGTCACAAATTAAAGCTGCCAAAATTTGCATGGCTTGTTCTAAGGTTAAATTCAACATTTTCATGAGCTTTTGCTCTTTGGTTTTTGAAAATGAGCTAATGAATTCTCATTGATATATAAAACAAGCTTTCTCTAATTTGAGGAAAAAAAATCAGAGCAAAAATCTTTTCTATTACTTTTACTTCTAAGCATTTTAGAAGCAAGTTTTTCAAGGACTTGTGGTCTAGCAGTGCTTTTTAAAGGCGGTTGCATTTATCCTCCGTGCATCAAACTGCACTAAGTCAATTCCCTAAGACACTTAATCTTTTGGCAGATGGAAACTCATTTTGAAAGTCTGCTAATGATCAATTAAAGCATTAGCTATCTCTATAGACAGGAGGTTTATGGGGTCACAGTCTTCAGAAGCTGGAGGCAAAAGCAGCAGCATGTTAGAAAAATAGCTAAAAGTTTCTGTTGTAGTTGCCACAAAATTGGCAAAACATCAGCAAACAGAAGTCATGACTTGGTCTTTAATGTGGTTTTTTTTTTGCTGTAACGTGTTGAAAACAAACGTAATGGTTTCTATTTAAAAAGAGAGGCCGTGGTTCAAACTGAATGTCAGCAAAGGAAACTATCTATTCTTTTAAATTTTTTTTAATGAGTCCTAATAACAATCCCAATACTTGCCATAAATTTACATTATCCTTTGAAAATTGGATGCATTCAGAGTCCAGTCATAAAAATAGGTACCCATGCTGCAAATAACGCAGGCATGTCTTGTGCGCAGCTGCCACTGGAATCGGTGGTTCACTGGAAATAACGCATCGTTTCACACATGCTCAAAGCCCCGAGGTTCGGAGTCCAGACCAGTGCTCTGCCCACAGGTTTCTATACAACTTGGTGTACAACCAGTAAGACCAAATAGATGCAACTGTCACATTCATAAAAGAACTTAAGCTTCTTTCTCTAGGAGTTTAGCAAGCCATTTTTTCTTGAAGGACGTGCACATAAAAGTGATTAACCATGTAGTACAAACTAAAAGGGCTGCGGTTTACATAATGACATATCTATAGGTTCCTATTATTACTAACATTGCCAAGAGAATCAATACTTACTTGAGTCACTGCATATAGATCTTTGCCTGCAATTTACCGTGTACAAAGTAAGACAGAGTAACAAAAAGAACACCTTTTCTTTCAGTGAGAGTAAAAATGCATGAAGTTGCCTCCTAAAAATTTGTACAAAGCTAGCAATGCAGTATATTTTTGAAAAGAACATATGTAAGATGCTTGTGGGTAGGGAAGGGTGCGATACTGAAGACATAAGCACAGCTAGTACTATGAGTAGTATATTCTATCCTCAAAGTAAGTTCAGCTTCCACACTGAATACATCTGCTCATGGAACTTTATTACATGGATTTTCCTCCAGGTGTAAACAAAGGGAGGCAAAGGATTAAAGTGTCATTTAATTTAGTATACGTTGGGGACAGATCTCTTTAAAAAGTAAAGGAGCAGTGTTTTTGAAAGGGGCATTTCTACCCTCTATAAAAACCACAACGTTAGTAAGAGTCTAAAAAATTAGGTAGTGCTCCTTAGTTTATCAGTCCTCTTCATTTTTAGCCGCTGGGCTACGGCAACTTTAGTATCTGAACCTCCGTCTTTTGAACTTTGGCATATTAGCTATTATTCCCCCACGCTTTTAACACAGGAGTTGAACGAACAAAATGGGAGTGCATAAGATGACAGACTATCTGTGATCATTTTCAGAGCACCGTGAGATCCTTTGCCACTCTCAAGACTTTTTGGAGGCAGGACAATTTTCATCATCATAATTTAGACTTTAAATAAGCTATTTACACAGCACATTGAGGTCCTGATCGTAAATCCATTATGTAAACGTTAGACAGCGTTGTTGTCCCATGTCCAGTGTCCAGCAGGGCTTCAACACGGTAAAGCAGATCATAGGTGAACTTTTGATCCCTAAATACATTAACTGATTTAAGAAGTGGCCCTGCTTTAGTGACAGTGTCCACATTTTCCCTTTCGCACCTGCGCAAGGTTAACCTGGTTTGAGACACTGGGTTAGGAACTTCTGTTTTGGCCTGACTGGGAACCTGATGCTGCTGCAGAATTCCCTGAAGGGCCTGGTCAGGATCCTTCTTCACTTTTTGGAGCTTTCAAACGTCAATTTCACTGTTTTTCAAGTTTACATCAGAATTCTAATCACACCCATCTTCTGAGAAACAGTGAACTGCTAACACCATGCATAAAGTAACCCAATCCTAAAAGAAAAAACTCCATGCTCACTTCCTTAAGTCTTACTCCTTGTAGAAGTGAATTTTCATTTACACTTCAAGGATTATTTAAATAAATAAAAAAATCCTTGCATTCCTCTCTTCAGAAGTTAGCCAGACTCAGGTTGAATACATTTGTTGTCAAACTGTTCTTATTCTGAGAGCTGCTGGGTTAGTTGCCAAACACTTGAATTTAGTGCTTGGGTTTTGGTTCTGTATTCAACGTAATACATGAGTAGTACATATTCAAAGCTGTGATGAGTTGTAACAGGCTATAATCTCATATGACACATGCAAGAGCTCATCTTAATAATTCTTACCGCTAAAAATATGATCACCAAATACCAAAGTTAAGAAAAGTATATTTATTGGATTCTTTTTTGTTTGATGACAAAATAGTACATTTCATTAACAGTAGCACAGAAAAAATTTTGAATCTATATGAGATGGAACATAACAGAAGACGATAAACGCATGAAGTGGTACGTGACACCTTTCACCAGATTTAGCAGCAATTACAGTTTCCATAATGTACTCAACATCACACTTCCAAAATCAACAACGCAAACTCATTCTTTTGAAGCTTCTGAAGCACTCCCTACCTTGGGGTACCTTTTCCATATTTAGTTGAGAGAAGTACAGAATTCCGCATATATCAAGTTACCAAATACATACATAAACCAACTAAAAAAAACTGACCCCAAAAAGCAGCATGCTTCAGTCTTTACTGTTAGAACAGAGAGGAGCAGCTCTTCCATCATCAGATATGCTTCATACAAGCTCACACACTTCTCATTCATCTCACATATACATTGCCTACTCAAATGGAGATTTATTTTTTTGCCCCAAACAATTTTTCATTTTTTTATATATATATGAGGATCACTAAAAAGGTGAAAAAGCAATGAGGAAAGTGGATAGGGGCAAGAGAGCAGTTTTCTCTTAGGATTCTGGACTTCTGGGTAATATTTATTCCTACCATGCAGGACAGTTTCCTCTGACATGGGAACCATTCATCTCTATAGTACCTCAAAGTATGGAAGCTTCCCTGAATAATTTTTGTCCTAAATGGGAAGTTACTTGACTGAAACATTGAGTGGCTTTCCCCTCAGACAAAAGAAAAAAAAAATCTTCCAATGTCAGTTAAAAAATAACCATTTTCAAAAAATGAATGTACAGCTGGTTCCCAGCCAAGGCTGTGAAGTTTCATGAAGGAAGCTTCTCCTGTTTGAGAAGCTACAATGTGATACTCGCTTATTCCTTCCATTCCCAAGTGTTTTGCATGGAGGACCCACTTTCAAGAGTAATATATGCTGAAAGGGAGGAATAATTTAAGTTTAGGGATATGTGGTACCTGAAGTTTACCAAGCCATGCAAATTTAAAGCTATTATTTAAAAAAAAAAAGTTAATTTCCCTTATTATACACAAACATTAATCAAATCTTTAAGCCACACAGCATTAACGTGCGTCACTTAGAAAATGCTCACATCAACCTTATTTCTTGGCACTTTTGATACCCTTTTAGCCAAATTATATACACATCTGTAATATGCCTCACTATGATGGACTATGCAGAAATGTGTATGACTGCAGTCATACACCCTTGTGCGATTCTGTATGATAAAAAAACCCAAAACACCTGCTACAGTACAGCTGATGAAGCCAAAATGCAAAATACAGATGCACCGCATGACTTTAAATAAGGCTTAATTCTGTCCTGAATGCATTACTTGAGACACACATTAAAGACATGAAAATACTAAAAGAATAGTTTTCTTACAGCAGAAAACAAACCTTTTAAATATTCAAATAAATAGCTATTAAATATCAATTTTATCTCCTTTTAGAAATGTTTTGAAAGTAACTGATGCTCATTTCCTGCTTCTAACAGATGTTCTTCTGTTCAAAGATAAATTGCAGATTAAGGCATGAGTATATTCTCCTTATTTTCAACTTAAGATACCTGTAAAAATACTTACACTACACTATACTTCCTTCAACAGAATAAACTTGATTAAAGTTTTCTGAGGAAGCATGTATTTGAACAGGTAAAGTGTCCACGTGAAAACAAACACACGGATTTTATATAGTTAATAAAACATGCCGTTTGAAACAGTGCAGATCTTTTACCTTTTATTCATCACCTAAAGTATCCAAACACTGTAACTATGTGAAATCGTTTATGAGATTTCCAGTCTTCGCTATTTAAGCAATACTCAAAACCCCAGTCAGAATCAGGAAGCTAATGTATTTGGTGCAGCTCTGGAGTCATGAAATAAAAAGAAGGCAAGCTTAAGCAGAATCTGTGACAAAATAAGAACAGTTTTCCCAGCTCTTAAGAAAATTAAGATACAAGTTTTTGCTACTGTAACTTTATTATTTAACTCAAAATACCATAAAGCACCGGTGTACTTAACAACAGACTTCCCTATCCTCCCTTCCCACCCGCAAAGAACAGTGGCGATGGTGAAAAATAACGAAATAACAAGAGTTGCAGCGAACTTCTATTTCAAGTCCTAGTATTCACTTATCCTTAGTCTAGAGGGAAAGTGGTTTACTTTTTGACTACGCACCACAGAGTAGTTATGAAGTCCACCGCCACCAAGCTACCTTCATTCTGTCCCATACAGCCGAGAGAGAGTCAAATGCAGGGCGAACATCCAGGATAGTGAACTGGTAGTTCTTATCTACTGCTCCACCATCGTAGTAATCAATAACGTACCGCACTTCTTTTCCACATCGGTCAACAATCCAGTCGTGTCTGTCAAAGGGAAGTTCGTATCTGGAAAGACAGGTAACAGACCAGAAGCATATTTTTGTGGCTACCATGAACCTGGGAGAGGGAGTGAAAGTCCTATTTAAGAAGATTTATTTACCCAGATACTGGCATGAGATCCCCACTAATACTCCTATCTTCTGGTAATTATAACTTGCAATTCCAGTTCTGAAACCATCTTAAAATTAATTCTACACCATGTTTTCAGACACGTCTCCCTACCCTCCCACCTCACTGGAAGACCCTCCTTCCTGCCCACGTACCCCATCCATGAACGTATTCTGGCTCTTGGTGAATACTCCTTTGCTTTGCCTCCAAACCGCATCAGTGATGGTCCACACGGACATTCCCTGTGCACACAATTAAAAAAGAAAGTGGTCTTTACCATTTAAAACAGTCTTATTTTAAGTGTTTAAACCACTATGGTAATTTGTTTTAGTAACAGAGAAACAGAATAGAAGAAATGGCAACAGTAAAAAATTAATTACAATTGATCTAAACCAGCTTTTCTTTTTTCTTTAAAAAAGGTTTGAAAAGTCACCCAGTTGCTGACAGCACTTACTACTGATCTGATAAAGTACTTTTGATATGCTCTGCAACATCGTTCTAACTTCTCAATGGAGCAGTTCTCAGCAAATCTAATCCACAGATTTAATGGATTAAAGAATAGAAAACTGTAATCCAAACTACCCTGTAACAAAGGTCATAAAATTTCAGAGAACAATTTCTACATACAGAATGCTGAACTAGTTTGTCTCTTCTAGAAACAGGGACTATACTGACCTAAAAAGTGACAAAGTTTGTTTTATACCAGTCACTTTTAGTCTAAGTTTACATTTCATATCTTTCTCCCAACATAAGCATTTCAATTCAATAATTCCCAAATAGATACAATAAGAAGTTAATTTCTCCAAATCCACATTATACACACACCACCAAAATGCTCATCCGTTTTATCAACATAGTAATTATTCAGGTCTAGTTAAGCTCTTCTGGTTAAACTTCCTCCATGTTCATCAAAATGCAGGCTCCTACGAGACTGTAAGTTTTGGGACGTATCAGCACGAGAATATTTCTGCAAAAACTAAACAGACATTCTGCTTTCAAAGACTGACAAAAGCAAGAGCTAAACCAAAGGATTTGCTTTTCATTTCATATGTACGTACCCAGCATGAAGAGCTTCCCACTTCAAAATCTCCTTCCAAGCTTGCTCATTGTTTTGGTTGTGAATCTTAATGATGTTGGTCATGTCTTCACCTGTTATGTCATCATCTTTCCACCTCCACCTAAAAAATAAGAATTTGGCAACAGTTTATAAGCAATACAGCGTAACTACTCCACCTTCCTCAGTTTACTCGAATCAAGAGATTTAAGGTTTTATGCAAAGACACAAAGCAAGCACGGAAACTTCTGTCTCATCTGCTTACGCATCTTGAGAACCACTTCATTTTCTGTGTAGAAGTGTAGTTACCATCACAGACATCCACAAATTCTAGTTAGTTAAATTAACAGCTTAACTGGATCAGAAAGTTATCCAAGTGTGCAAACATCGGCACAGCCAGGCTATTCGTAAAAACGCTTAGGAAAAATCCCACTTGCCTTCCTAATGCGCAGAACTCCTGTATTCAACACATTTTGCATACGCTTAGAAATGCCTTTCATCTCTCTGAGCCTGCACTGTGACTACACACGTGTCTCCTTTTCAAGAGGCACAGCACTGAACACTTTTAAGTGTTTACAGTATCAAAACTTGCGTGCTCAATACAGACTGCTTATGACATACTGTCTTAAGAACAATATTGATATGTAGAACAAAGAATTAATGTTGCTTTAATAGCAACCGCCTTAAAAGGTGATCCGTTTGAGAATGACAAACACATTAGTACAAAAGAACAAGGAAACAGCAGCACAGAAGGTTTTTTAGGCCACAGGAGACATTTACCATTCAGTTAGATCGTGCCTATGCTGAATTTTTGTAAAGACTGAAAACACCAACTTGTCAAACAATTCTCATATTTTTAGCAATTTTGCAAAGGCAAGTTAGATTTTCTCACAATCACAGAACTTTTACTATCAGTTCATAGGTTTAGCATGAAGCCAACTGAGTTTGAAGGCTGGCAATCATGCAACATTTGTATACGCTTGTGCACAGGCTTTTAAGAACATTCTCTGAGCTAGTGGCAGTTGCCTGTATTCCCTACCATCTTGCTGATCACTAGGAGACATGGCCTTTGGGACCACCTCATCCTTTAAAATAAAGCTGCTAATAAAAATAGCAACTTTTTTAAGAGCTAGTTAATTATTTATTGCTTAGAGTCCGCAAACTCTTAAAGAATATTGACGAATAATAAATAATTACATTACTTCATGAATTCCAGGCCCTCAGACTTCATCTGACAATTCACAGTGTATTTACCCTTTTCTAAGCATAGCATTCCAGAACATCTGCTCTGAAGGGTAGACCCATTTCTTGTCAGAATGTGCTCTAGGAATGGAAGATTCTTCCCTAACAGTTGACAATGGAAACGGTTGATCTGGGGATGGCTGCTGATTAGGAGGAGGCATCTAGAAAACAAGGAGAGTCAACAACAAACTACAGTAGGAATTGTGTTACAGTGTTCAAAAAAAATCAAGGCCTAATTAACCAGTTGCTACACAGATCAAGAAGTTCAGCCTTCAGTCCACTAAACTTATCTTTCTCTTTTGCAGTAAAACTCTTGGCACAACTTCGGCATCTGAAGACTAACATCCCTTTTGCCTAAACTTCCAACTTTCGAAACAGCAGTGCTTTTTGCAAATCAGAGGAAATCTTGGAGAGATCCGAATTGGAACTTACCCATACCACTTTTACACAGAACCTAGAAACCACTAACATAGTGTAAAAACCGTGCCTGTAACTAACAAATAGAAACTGACAGCAAAAGTTACTTACAAACTGACAAAACATCTTTTACCAAGAAGATACGAATTTGAAGAGAATGTTAAATAAGATGTAACATGGTTTTATACAAATATTTGCATACTAAATGAGAAAAAGCAGTCTTAAACATCAAAAAATCATGTTAATTGACAGAGTTTTCACCTTAGTATCACTATTGACATTTTGGAGATAGTATTTCAGGAGAAACAAGATTGAAGAAGAAATCTGAACTAAGCGAAAATTACCATATTGCTAGGATCGATGTCATCTTTCACTTGAGATGCACCAGATGTCACCGGACACGCTACAAATTCATACGCTCTTTCCTGATGTGCAGGAACATCATCTGTGTTCTCAGTTCTACGGTCAGGAGTCTTCATGTGCATTGGACAGCCTGAAAAACAGGAAAGAATAGTGTATGTTTTACTACAAAATGACAACATGGCAAGAAATGGGAAACAGTTAATTGAATGAGCAGTTCATATAAACATAAACTGGTGTTTTGCTTTTTCTTCTGAGCTTTGCAACAGTTTCAACCATTCCCTTTCCTATTTTAGGACCCAGGACCATGGTAAGGCCTAACATTCTTATGTAGTCCCCACCCCTGTACTCAGCTGTCAGCAGCTAAGATTTCCACAGTAATGTTAATCCAACATGGGTTGACTGTGTCAATGGAAGAGCTGGTGTCCTCCTTCTCCAAACATTCATCTAATCCCACCCTTCTGCTGGTCTTTTCCCCGACGCGTGCTCTCCAGCAAAAACCACCTGTTCCCAGTAACCACCTTTGTAGGGCCCCCTGCACCTCCCTGCCCCTTGGTACACGTACCACCTGATGGGAACACATCTGCAGGACCCCTCCGAAATGTGACAATCGGGAGCGACCCACCGGTTCCACACCAAGCACCTACTGGCGCTATGGACAAAGCAGCCAGCATGCTGTTCTGGCGAACATCTGACTCCTTTTCATCGGAAGTTACTTAAGAGATATTTTTATTAAAGGAAAAACTCAAGCTTTTTATTTGTAGACTCATTTTTCTCCCCCCCCCCCCCCCAATATTTTTCAACCTGTTTTCCATGTAAAGAGCTTATTTCATTTAAGTTTCAAGAATAATTACCGCTCATTTTTTCCTGATGCATAGGACATTCTGAAGGTAGAGACGCAGCAGGTGCGTTCGGCGACTGACCTGCAGCAGCCGGGGAGGACGCGGACAGACCCATGGCTTCCGCCCACCGCGTCTTTTTAGATCAAGCTTCTAGGGAAAAATAAGCAAACGTCTGTAATACAAACCTACGCTGGCAAATACGAGTACTGATTATGTCGCTGCATCACAGATTTAAAAGAAAAATGAAATAAAACACGCGCTCGCGTAATAAACACCCAGCCTAAATGAAAATCGGCAGCTCGAGCGTCTACCAGGGCTGACAGCGAACGCGCCGCGGCGGGACAGGAGCTGGGGGGGCTCCCGACAGCGAGACCCGCACGCACGGCCGCCCGCCCAGCCCCGCTCCTCAGGCCCAGCGGCGGCGGGGCGAGCCCGAAACCCGCCGCGGCCCCGCACCGGGCCGCGACACCCCCTTCTTCCTCCCCCGCGGGCAGGAAGCGCCTCACGTACTGCAAGGCCGCCGCACCGTTACACACGCC
>VZSF01006093.1:259052-288011 GCA_013398295.1 Chionis minor | reverse complement strand
AACGCTGTGGCCAAATCTGCCAGCAACAGCGGCGCTTTTTGTGCGCGGAGGCTCAGGCTTAGCCCCCCCGTTAGCGTCAGCTGCACCTGACTTTAAGTCACGTCGTGGGTGTGTTTGGGAAAGCACGATCCCTCACAACTGCAAACAATTTTATTCTTTTTTAAATAATATAAAATTTACTCAGGAGCACAAAGGTGCATCCTTTTCTAGTATTAGGGAGACGCTAAGGTTCCTCGAGAGGGGTTTTCAAACATCAGCTCCTCAAGTCTGGGGGCTCTTCACAATTTACTGAGTGTAATTTACTGAAGCAAAATTAGCTTTACTAATTTCAACGCCCAACCCTCTGCCTGCAATGCTGCGCGTGACACTGCCATGTGGCGGGTGACAGAAGATGGAGCGCGTTTGGCAGCGGAGCGAGGAAGACTCCCATCATCCCATCCCTCTCTGACCAACCTGCCAGGGCTATTCCAACCTTCATCCACAGCGTAGACCCTCCACGGGCTGCCCAAGTGCAAAAGGCAGGTGGGGGGTGAAGATACAGGACAAGCATTCCTTATAAATCTGTAACAATTAGAACTGATCGAAAGCATAATTTTTTTTTTTAGAACATCCTCTATTTCCTTGGAGCAATTAAAAATAGTCGTAAGGAATTTAAGCTTCAAGCGGCCCAGTTATTCCATTAACTTGGGATGAAGAGAATCCAAATTCAAACCCGGAAGAGGGGTCTCCAGCACCCTCTGTATGCATTTTGGTGTAAAGAAAGGAATGAGTGATTCTCTCCCACATCTTTGGAAAAAAGATCAGAAAGATTAATAAAGACAAATTCTAACCCACACTGGAGCAGTTCTAACAGGACGCTTTCAAGTTATGTAACTCCCTGAATTTAAAAACTTCTTTCCTACATTCAGGAGTGCTTTTAAAAACATGTTCTCATGCCCTCTTTCAAAAGAGGATCTTTCTTATTAACGAGGACATTGCCATCCAGCATGAACACGAAATAAAAACACAAGTATAGAGCGGTGCCAAATACCCATCTTTTTGCTCTTTTTTTTCCCCCCCCCCTCTTTTATAGTCTTTATTATGCAAGAAGAAATTGTTCCCTACCCCTTCTGCATGCAGGAATTACCAGCGCAGCCATCTCAAGAACCTGGAGTTTGGAAAGCGGCAGCACATCAGTAACTGAGTCTCCACTGTATGTCTTAGAAAACACTGTGCTTGCCTCCATTATTGCCCAAGTTTGCGGCGTATTTGGCTTTGTGGAAGTGCCTCAGACGGCACTCACAGCACTAAACAAGACACAGGCATTTTAGTCTTCGCTTGCTGCACTTGACAACGCAGTCTAATCATAAAAGCCTCCTGTAGACCAACTGACATCTCCGCTTCCAAATACTTCAAGTCAGTGGCAGAACGTCTCCACAGTAAAACACGTTTTTTCTCTCTCTGATGTTCTCAAAGAGGGAACTGGTTCTACACCCTCCTCTCAAAGTACATTACGTTGTTGATGCCAGTGTGCCGTCTCCCTGCTTTCCACCACCACGCTCCACCAGAAGCAACAACTGCACTACTTATTCATTGTGTAGATAACGGTTTTCACCCTTTAAGATAAGTAGCAAATACTTTTTCCTCAATGTAAAGCATTACGAAGAACACCAAGGTCACAATCTCAATGAAGCACGCCATCCATCCTTAGGTACATCACTCTGTGAACTCCAGAAAAAGCACAGCAAAGCAAAAAAATACAACAGTAGCGCACCATCTAAAAAACGACAGATATCCACCATGGAGATTAAATTTAAAAAAAATTTTGAAAACCCTAATGCAGAATTATCACACTAATACAAGTACAGAAAACAAAGTTTTCAGCAAGGACAGATAGAGAATTAAAAAAAAAAAAATTAAAACTGGGAGAAAGCGAAGAGCAGCTTTGCACCAGAACATGACAAAGAAGGGGATACACAAAATACTTTGTGTCTTACATCTTAGAAAGAGGTATTACTTTAAGCAAGATTTGTTGAATTTGTCAGGTTAAGAATGGCTCCCTGAAAGGCATCCCTTGTTCCCAGCCACACTTAGTCCTTCCTTTCCACCATTCATTGTTACAAGCTGCCCAGTGCCAATACGGAAGCCTCCCACCAAGCCCCCATTGTCCTTCCTCAAGCAGTTGGAAATCTGACCTATATAGCATCTGACCCCAAATAACGTTTCCAGACATTCCCAGTCTGAGTCGCTTCCAAACAGACTGACTAGCTATCACACAGCTTTCTATACTAACAACGTAAAATTAGCACCCTAAGAATATCATTTACAAATGGAACTAAATACCCCTTAAAAGGCGAGATGAAAAAAGTAAAAAACACTGGAATGCTTTGTGTTTTCTTCTAGCAATTTAACCACTGCATAACACAAAAGAAAAAGAAACACAAGCAATTCCTAGGCTTGGAAGCCAATGGTTGAGATACAAACCAGCAGCAACTTCCTCTGAGGACGCTCAGAAAAAACTCCGCGTTTTACCACCAATTCATGCTTCCTAGGCATACCTTCACTGCACATATAGAATCTAGGAATTGCCATATTACGGAACTTAATTGCTTTAGCATTCAGTAAGGGACTGTGTAGTGCTTCACATTTACAGTACACTGACAACAGTAGCTCTTTATCCCTAGAACCTTCAGACAACTGTCCAGCTTATGTCCTGAAACGTGGTATTACAATACAGTGCAATATAATTACACTACTCCATATAAAATATGTTTTTCCTCAATACCCCACAAAATTTATAGTTACATTCCTGGCCCCAGTGATGTCCTACACAGGATTTCAGTCTTTAAAAGTCCAGCCACCTGAACAACAGTGTGGCTCAGGCCTTATACTCCCATCCCAACTTTTTTTTTTTTTTTAAATAAAAAAAAGATACAGCACAAAATTTCAAGATACTATATAAGCCAGTTGTTTCTGAGCTGAACTCAAAGCAAGTTATTCTTTCACGATATATTCATTATGGGTACATAAGCTATTACCACATTAAGAAAGAAAAACTCACAACGTAAGACACTGGGTTCCTTTCCTTTATTATGAAGTACCAATAACCTTGCATACAACATGCAATTTATTGCTTATTGACATTATTGCATATATCAAAGGGAAAAAAATAATCAGCCAATATAATTTTATGCAAGCTCTTAAACTGCTCAAACAAAATATAGAAATGCTTTACAGTATCACTGAAATGCAAACAAATAATTCAGGAATTTTTTTTATAAGAAAAGGTAAATTTAAACCCATAATACTTAATCATTCGCCTTACTACGACTGATTACTTTTATCACCAATCTGCAGAATTGTTATTGCAAAAAATTGCATTTTTAAGTTCTTGTGCCGTGATAAGGACTGCTACTACAGTCAGGCCACATTACTACTTAAATTTAATAATGTGATCCTGACATTTTGTGACAGTATTAGTATTTACTGCAAACCAGATTGTCGAGATTTACCAGAAATCAGTCTAGCAGAATTGACAGTGTTCGTCCTTGCTCTGCACGTAAGTTAGATATATTATCAAGTTTCTTCTTAGACAGAAGATTCTATAAACAGTTTTCAATTGGAGGCTCCATGACTTATGCCTAACTTGCAACTCATTTGTTCCCAACATTTACTGTAATTTGGTTTTCTATCAGGGTATCTGTGCTTAAGTATTAAATTATTCTACATAGAGTATCTGTCGATATTAAAGAAAACACTGTTTGGTATATGCATGCTAGAAACAAATCCAGGATATTTGGATGTGTGCATATTAAGTGTGCAAATCATATAGCCGAGCTGATGATTAGCCCTTTTCCTCCTTTCCCCCAATCATATGATGGATTTCTCTTGTGAAACTGGAATAGGGTTACAATAAACAAAGCCAATATATCCTGCATTGCATTCAAAGTGTTATGTTCTGTATTATAGCTTAGTATTAATATTTAAATGTTGCTTTCAAACCTAGCAAATTTTTAAAAATACCAAAATTTAAAAACTTAAAAGACAATTTACATGCAACATGTTCCACTTGGGTGCAGATTCTCATATACTTAAATATTTATAGGCTTATAAAAGCATGTCCTGTCCACAAGACAAGTACAATGTTTGACATCCCACGCATAGATTAAAAATAAAGATACACTACAGAATATTTAATTTGCTTTTAGATTTTCGATTTCAATAAGTAGGGAGTTATAAATAGCACACTGAATCATTATATGGTTGATACCAAGCCATGCTGAACTCTTCGTAATTCACTCTCTTAAAGACATTGCCTTTACATTACAGCTAGGTTAAAAATTTATATACATCATTATAATCAGATGCCCTCTTAGTGCAGGACATCACACAATGAAACTGATCTCAGAAGAAATTTTGCCAAAATATTTCTTACACCAGACAATACAATTTATTCTTCATAGCTACCTTCCATTCTTTACTGAGCTATAAAGTGCTTGGTTATTATAAATAGAGCAAGAATGTCAAAGGAGGTAGCTAGTAGAGATTTGTAATGGATAAGAAACCTTACCGAGTGTTACCACCTAAAAGTATGATTTGATGCTTAATCCCAGATCTCCAAATATCCCAAGCAGCACATCTTTCATCTTCTGTACCATAAAAAGAACTTTCAAGTTGCTTTCAGAAAATCCTGATCTTCACCTGTCCCACAAAATGATTTTACCCGGGTTTGGATGAATGTTAAAGTCCCTAAATGTTAATCACTGTTTCCATTTGACTGTTGTCTGGACCTCAGCAACAAAATACTGTTCTTTCTCCAGCTGTCAAATGTATTCCATAGATAGATAAACTCCACCAGGAACAAATCCTTCCTCATGAAGTTCCCTGTAGCCAGATAATGACGTTGTACAGTAGGCTATTAAAAATATGGAAGAGGGCTGTCCGTACTTTATAAAGTCTCTATGCTTGCATTTTTTCATCTCAAAATTCTAGTCCCTCTCTATTTGCTTTATTGATGGCTTCCACCAGCAGCCGACACTGCACCAGATCCTAAGCTGAAGTAATTCTCAAGCAGCCCTTTATTTTCCTCTGAATGGCTCAGCAGAAGCATCACAAAACAATTTTACAAACTTCTCTATTAAATTATCTTTTATGGAAAGCTTGTATGTACATAAACACACAGAAGTCCATGAGAAAAAGTCCTCTTCGTACAGCAATCAACAGCTGATAACCCATTTTATACAGATTGAAAATTTTAAGGTTTCATTTTGCACCGTGAACAGAGATATAGAAATACCTAAACCTTTCTGCTATGTAGTGGTCTGCTATTGTCCCAACCACAGCAGGAGGAAGACATCTGGATCACTATACTTCTATACTTGCGTCCTCAAAGTCTCTTCCACCTCTCCTCTTTAAACCTGAATGCATTTGCTCACTTGTGGAAGCTTTTACTCTTAGGTTAACGTTAGTTCTGCATGATGAGTAATCCTCTCCCATAATTTTCTAAGTAAAGATGGAAGCAATTATCTTCCAGACACTATAATTAATTTCATTTTTAATAAATTTTAATACAAAATTTGGAATTGTTAAGAATTTATATATAAAGTCACCTCCCCTAATCTTCCTGTGCATAGGATATTTTTCATTTATTCAACAGATTCTGTTTTGTAAGCAATTAAGTTATTAAATTATTGAGCTCACTCACGATAGCATGTATTTATAGAGGTAGAGTAGGCTTCAGAGATGTAATTCTTACCACTGAAGAATACGCACGGATAACCCATAAAACATCTCCGTAGTGTAAGGCTCTCGACTTCATTGAAATCCGCTGGAACACTCACCAAGAAAATGAGTATTTGAAGTACATGTCCTCTCTGCTAGTACTGTATCCACAAATCAATTATAAAAGCAAAACTTGAGCTACCATTCCCCTGGAGTAGTTCTGAAGGTGGTATTTACTCATCTTTTGATGAAAAAGTAAAGCCATAAAAAAGGGAAACTTGCATTCCTACATACAGCCTTACCGGTACAAATAGACTCCCCCATGATCATCGTGCTAATTTTATGTTACCTGGTACTGAAGAATGTAAAAGAAAAGAAAAACAAGATATCTGAGCATTTTTTTTAAGGTTAACTCCTTCCATTTGATATGTCCATGGCAGAGACACCTGGTGACATACCAAGAGTCTGCTTTTACACTAGACAATGCATCTGTTAAAAACAGAAGTTTTAAGCCACTAATAAGATAATATTACATTCTAAATGTAGCATTTATTACGATGCTACTGATCATGCATTTACTTTTTTACATAAAAAAAGGCAAAAGACACAAGCTTGCAACATTAAATTTCATCACTATTTCACCACGGTTTTTAAATTAATAAAGTGCAACTGAAAAATGGGTGCTGCAACTATCTAATTTGCTGTATTACAAGCTTTTCATGGCAGGTAAAAAGTGCCCTATACTAATGTATTCAGTACACCACAGCTTTGCAGCCTGTTTACTACAGTCCTTGACGAATACACAAGCATTAATAATTTTTTTCATTAGAAAGTTGTCTTCTGATACACAGTAAATGCATCAGAATATAACCGTAATACATTTTAAAAAAAAGCCAAATTAGAAAATTTAAGCCTAATGTATTGCAAAATATTGTTTTAATTACACTAATTTTGTACAGCAATCCAAAATATTCCATGTTTTAAAATAATTATCTCACCGCCCTTCCATTCTGGATTGTTGTCCAAAGTGTATTATGCAGAGTTTTGGGTGGTTGTTTTTTTTTCTTTCAATCTAGTTTTAACATGATTTTGTTACAGCTTGACTTACTCCCGCCCCCCATCAGACCCAAGTCTATCTAGAAGTGAAGGAAACAGACCGTTTTAATGAATGTTCTCCATTGAAAACAAAGATTTTTAAATACTGAAATATTAAAGATTCATGCTAAGAAGGGATTAATTGCAAAAAAATGAGTCATGACCTTAGGAGTTGCTGCAAATCATCTTCCTTATCAATTTTTTTTTTCATCCTACTTCGCAAATAACAAAAGCAGACTTCCACTTTCAAATATATTCTCCACAATGTTTGAATTTACTCTATTTAAATTTGGAAAGGAACAAGGTACTACAAAATGATTCCCTGATCTAGTGACTTATACAGCACAAGAAAAAAGTATTTCATGTATACCTTTCTATCATAAAGGTGATAGAAACATAGAGCCTTTGTACATAGCCTAGATTGTGCATTAGATACACTGAAATGACGATTTTAAAAGATAACCAGGTTCTGCAAATTACTATGAAAGGGAGTCTGTTTCTTTCAGCAAAGCAGGTCACAGGATCAGTTCTCAAAGACGATGGATTTACTGGTACCCAAGTAAGGCACCACGCTCACTCCAATCATCCAGCTAAAGAGATTAATTGCTAACTTCCCCAAGGCATAAAGAGATCTTTTGTCTGCAGGCTTGTGAAGAATTAATAAGCGCAGAATCCAAAAAAACCAAAGTATTAACCATCCTTGATATCTCCCTTAACAAGGCAGGATTGGGAAACAGTTCTGGAGGAAAGCCTGTCCAGCTAAAGAGTGGCACTAGGCTTACAGAAGCGCATACCACGCTGGCCCAAACAATACTCCCTCTGACATCATTTTACGTGGGGAACTGAACTCATCACAGCCGCCTCGCTTACAAGGCATTTCAGCCTAGGCAGTCCTCTGGGTGCCTCACAGGTATCCGACTCCTGGAAGACTGGAAGGCTGCGTCCCTCACCCGAGAGCACGGTACTGGGGCGCTCTCACCTCCCACTGTGGCTTCGGTAGAGGGAACAGGACAAGAGGAAAACTAATTATTCCACGCAGCGTAAATATTTTATCTTTTTTGTTTAAAAATAAATCACTTAGACTGCTACAATAATCCAGATGTGCTATAAAGTACTGAGTGAAAGTGGATACTTTTAGCACACCTTACCAGAAGGTATAACAAATAACAAGTAATGTCGGGGGGGGGGGGGGGGGCGCGCAACAAACAAAACAAACCAAACCAATCACCCACACACCAAGGAAAAAACCAAAAGTTAATCAGGTGTGGTTTAAAGTAAGCAAAACAGAATCAAAACTACACGCAAATGCAGCCCTGAAAATAATTTAAAAATAAAACAAAACCAGGAATTTCCTCAAATTGTATTATAAATTAGATCCTAGACTATTCCTAGATGCCCTCTCTGATGCCCTCCAAACCTTTAAGTTTGCAGAAGAAGGAACAGAGTGCCTATTGACAAATACGTGGTTTTAAAAAAAAAATAATTTGTGCCTACTGATGTGATCTGTCATTCTACAGAATTACCATACAGCTGTACAAAAGTTTGGCACAGTTAATTCAAGAATATTTTTAGTCAACACCTCAGATTTCTGATGTGATTAACAAGGAAAATGTGACAAAACACCTCAACACTTCATATCAAAAGGGTCATTTCTGTGATAAAAGAAAAAAAGTATTACTGTAAGTTACACACCACATATACAGAAGAATTTTATCTCTTTACAATTAAACTTTGCATCCAGATAGGCAATGGTTAAAAACCTCTCTCTGAGGAGAGCTGCAGCACTTCTCAAAGGTAGTAGCAGCAAAGGAAAAAAAGCACTCAGTAAGAATTATGCTGTTTCCACACATCATTTCCCATACTAACTTACCAAAAAAAAAATTCCACAGGCAATTTAGAAGATGTACTGTTGCATGTCATCTAACACAGCAAGAGTGAATATTTCCCATCAAAATCCAAGAATTTTAACAATTTTAAAGATATTCTGTAGACTTATAATACAGCATTTTAGATAAAATTATTTCATAAATTTCCCAAAATGGTTTGCATCCATATAAGGCAGAACAAAAAGCAGTAAAAGACTTCACAGAATCAAAGATAAATTTTTAGCTTTTCTTGCAAAAATGAAAAAGTTGTCAAGAATGAAATCTTGATTGTTATTCCTAGAAGAAAACATAGAAACGTGCCAGGAAAATTGCACCATATCAGGAGTTTGGGGAAGAGAGATGTCTGTATTCACTGGATTTATAAAACCTGAGTGAAACACTTCGAACACACTGGTGGAGAACAAGCAAGTAACCAGTCTGCTCCTTTCTAACTTCAGTAGCTTGTAACTACTTAGAACAGACACGTGGAACTCATTTGTGTGAATGTTTGCGTTTATTCCTCACCAGACAGGATCCGTAAAGCGTGGCCCTGGGTGTGCAGGCAGTGTGGCTAGGGAAAGAGTAAGGTCAGTACAGAGGTAATACCTTGTTTCCTTAAGAGGAGAATTCCATGGCAGAAATGTGCACTGTTTCAGTGAAACCGAATTATTTTCATAGCAGAAATTTCATTTTATGCACATGACTTCTAGTCAGATTTTCCATTTCTATGAGTTTTGGCTTCCTCTTGTCCGATAAGACAAATGACTTTGTAGCATCCTTTTGCGATTTTGACCATCCACATCACATTCATAACGTCCAAGACAACACTTGAGATAATCCAGGCGCTCTGGGCTGCAAATCCTAATCTCTGGAAAGCCTCTGTTCCAAATGAAGAAATTACATGGCTGTAATATATAGGCATGACGGCAATCCTCACCACGAAGAACACAACTGTCATCAGCACGCCATTGATGATGTTGGCCTTTGAAGATTTGGGATATCCCAGTACTTCAAAAAACCACCTGCAAAAGAAGTGTTCACAGATACCAGGCAGACTTGAAGCCATCTCATTAAAAAAGGATTTTATTTCACGGAGGGGTTTAATAATTTAATTTATTATTACAGCATTATAATGCTTCTGCCCTTATATTTTCTAAATTACTGCGCCGTGTCTTGGCTTAGTTGCAAATTCTTCTGCTTGGCTGCGTTTTTTGCCCCCACTTAAGCAGCGTGTGATATCCAGTACATTGCAAAATAGCATGTAGAAAATTCTGATTTAAATTGTAAACCATTTGAAAACCAGTGTGCACTTAAGTAACTATTGTGTAATGCACTATAATTCAAATTCTCTTTTAAAGTTGTAAATACATATTTACTACTTGTTACTATAGTTTGCACCAATGGGCAACTAAAATTCTAAACTAAACTAAACTGTTTCCCTGAAAGCATTTCTAGCATTGTGTTTGGATACAGTAACCTAGATAAAGCTCTAATTTCCACTTTCTCAGATTTGGGATTTTCTGACTGCTTCTGTTCAGCCTGAAACCAGAACTTCAAAACCAGACATTGTAAACGGCACTGGATCATGTCACAGCTAGGTATGTTATGCAATGACAAAGATAAATCTAAAATCCCGCTTTCCCACTACTACCACTGGGTCATAAGTGGTCTTTAAAAAAAAAAAAAAAAAAACAAAAAACCAAAAAACAACTTCTTGCATATTAACTCCTTAGTAGACAGGCCTAATATATCTGTTGCCTAGCATACAGAATCCATGGGTTGAGTTCCTACAAAAAGGAACAACAGACTCCCCTAATTCTTTATCATTCACACTTAAACCAGAATAAACATAAGGGAAATTTGTGCAACAATGGCAGGTTAAAGACAGGACCAGAGGAAAATTCCTTAAATCACTGTATTTCATGATGGGGGACAAGGAGGGAAAGTGGAATAATCAGTTTATTTCCAAGAAGATACAGGGGTAAAACTACTTAACAAAATAATAGTTCTAAAACTGGTTTTAAAGGTAATTTTTAATTTAATTACCTACAGATTACAACTTTGGTAATTATGGATATACTAAAAAGATTTTCCAAACATCCAGCTCTAACAGAAATACTCCAGGAATTCATTAGACTGCAACCAAGGCAACTAAAATCCAGGCACTCAAGGTGGCAGTCCAGCCTGGAAGCAGGATACCTCACCACAAAAACACTTACTGGGATGATAAAGAGACAGACCTGATATATTTGGTCAGACTAATAATCAGAGCCTGTACTTTTGTTGACATATATAAGGCAGATTCTAAAACTAATAGGAAAAAAAAATGTTCTAAAATATACTGTGATGTGCCAATATAGGAAACTGGACATCTGCTTAGCAATTTTCCTCTCCCAGCAAATTCAAAAAAATAAAAGTCAGTAAATCACAGATATCATTACAATTTTACCCATCACAGTTCATAATTAATTACATAAATGAGGATGCTAACATTAAAAGATTTAAATGCTTGGCATGGAGACAACTTCCAATTAGATATCCCTAACAACACAGACAGGAAATACAAAGAAAATACTACAGTTCTGAGATTAGAATATAATTTTATATTTTAATAATAGGTCTTTTGGTAATACTAAGAATGCAAACAAGAAACATACTCTAAGTCATTATCATTATCCACTACTTACTGTCTTAAGGGTCTGGTTCTCTTCAAATTTAATGGAAGAAAAAAAAACAACCCATGCACTAATGAGATGACATCCCTTAGTACAAGGGACTTTATTATCTCCTACAGTGATTCCCATTTTTCTGAGAAAGCAGTAAATGTTGGGATTCAGAGACACGTGGCCTCACCATAGGCATTTAAAAAGTGTAACGTATTATTTTTAATAGCCAGATGTATCACGGTGCTTCCTAACACCACAGCCTGAAAAGTAAGGACCAGTACAGGTACTACTTAAGCCCAGGATGAAATCCAAATCCTGTCTTGGTAGAAGTCAGTTGGGAGAACAGCCATTCACTAGGACATGAATTTCAATATAGAAACCTAGAATACAATACCACCTTTTTTTCCATTTTCTTACTCTCTTCTTCCTTGTATTGCTAAAGTAAGTTTAAAGAATTGTTTATTTACTCCTCAGTTTCTCTGTGCACATGGAGCACAGACTACATTAGGCTAGAGTCTCCTGCTCAGCTACGCCTGGGCAAATGAAAGCAACCTCTGGAGGGCGCTATCATCCCACCCTGCCCTTCTGCTAAGTTGAATTTGCCAACATGATGTTTGAAAGGGATCTCAGCATGAATTTTTTTATTCCTAGAGATCTGAGGAATGCTGCAGTCTCATAAAATATTTCAGAGTTTACAGTCACAATGCAGTAATGGGTAATACTCAGAATCCCTGTTTGCAAGAGGATTACAGTTCCTATTTGCCCTACAAACCTGACCCTTTCTCTACTAGACACCTGGAAAAGAAAACAGATGTCACACATGTAGGATCAAAGTAGGAATGCACCCCAAAATGCATGGGTGAGGAATAGGCATCTGATACTCTGAAAGACCTGATCCTACACTGCAAAAAAATGGAGGAAGAGGAGAGGACTGCAGCACTGCCCTATACCAAAGCTCCTGTCCTGAGGTGAAGTCTTCCTGGGAGAAATTCCTGTCTCCAGCGGGGTCACCTCCAGCGGGGTGACAGTAGCAACAGAGGAGGAGAGAGCCCATCCTCCCCAGAGCACTGGGAAACTCCACAGACCGCTTTCCCCAACCTGCAGTACGTGGCATTATCACGCTCCTTTTCTGATGCTCACAGCAGCAATTCTAGTAGCAACCCTATAACTAGAAGCCACGGCAGGTTTCGACTCACTGAGCTCTGCAAAAGAGCCTTCTACCCCTTTCTTCTCCAATCACAAGTGTGAAGATTAACCATTCCACACATATTTAGGTGCTTTACTACTTCTGTAATTTAAATGCTCAACATAATTTCCAGAACTATTTTTGAAAGTAAAGAAGATTCATATTATTCTGTGTATTCATATGCATCTATTAATATTGATTTATATATGTGTAGTATTGCAAAAAAAATTCAAATTATCCAGGGCAATGTAATTCCCTGGATTTACACTCTAGGATTCTGATGACAATGTTATCTTGCTTCTTTTCCTGGTCCATAATACTGTCAAAAACAATGGCTTTATTATTATAATTAAATGAACATACAAAGGCTAATAAACAATACTGTATTTGTGAACTTTTTTGTTCAGTAGTTTCATAAAAATTTGACATTTCACATGAAGGCTGGTCTACTCTAAAAAGGAACTCTAAAAAGGATGAGTATGTTAGCTACAATATTGCAGCTATAGCAGCAAGAAGTTTTGATAGCAAAAAAGGCTTCCACGTAGCAATCCTTAGTTCAATATATATAAATTCGCTTTCAGCAATTAACAATGAAAAAAGCTTCCTCAGTGACAAGTAATACAGATTAAAATTCAAAAGAACTATGTAAAAATTCCCTAACCACTTACCGCTGATTGACAAAAGGAGTGGAGAACTCTGCAAGCAGTCGGAAGTTTCCAAAATACGCCAACAGACCTTTGCTCTGGTTAGCAAAACAAAACGGAGATACAAAAATCAACAATGTAGAAGTGAAATCTTGATAAAGTCTTCAAGTGTACACAGAATGATACAACATCTCAACTTCTGTAATAAAACTGACAGTAAGCGAGTTTGCCAGCTGTGGCCAACTTCCTTACAATTTCAAAATGAGGTTTACTACAAAAGCTGCAATTGTCCTTCGGGTATCTCAAATCAGTAGTTTCTTACTTTAAATACATCTTTAAAAGACTTAAGTGGCCACGGAAAGCTAACTAGAGAAAACTGGCATGTGTAGTCACAGCTTATAGTTATAATGATACTATTACTGTTTAAGAGAATTATAAATATTTGGGGTTTCTCAATGTTTAAACAAGCCCAAACAGAAACAGTGTTAAGTTAAAGAAAAGCATCCCTGCATTGTTTTAGGTACATAATTTGCCAAAGTGAAGACAAATTCCCAGCTCTTATTTGGCAGCAGAAGGGGCACATAAACCCTTTTCTTCGCTCCTCCCCGCCGCAGGGGAAACCCTGTCCACCAGCTCCATGGCAGCCCCAGCCGTGCCCCATGGGCTGGACCGTTCTCCGTGCTGGTACCCGGATAACCGCGTGGTACATGTACATTGACACTCAACGTAACCGAGCACTTTCCTCCAAGTGACAAAGTACAGCGTATTCTCTGCTTTATCGTTTGGCCATGTTGGAAATAGTACCCCATTACACAATGGCTGGGTAAGCAACAGTTTGCAGATGTAGCGATAAAAAGATTATTTATAACATTTCAGTAGGTCTCCTGAAGAACCTGAGTGTGTGTCGCGATTCCTCTTTCTCCCAATAAGTGTGCTAATACCCACGACTTCAGGCATTTCACGTCAGTCCGCACTACACCGAATAGAAGATCTGTGTTCTTAATCAAATTCTCTTATCTTCAAGAGAGATTTTTGAAATAAGATACTTATGAGTAACTTTCTCTGAAGATAAGAGAATGCAAGTAAGACACAGACACCCAAGGGCAGACCTATATCCAAATAACAAGAACTGCTTTAAAAGAAATTCACACTAACACTACAATTTCTATTTACTCCAGAAACAACTAATCCATTTTCTGCATCAGGGATTAGCCTTGGTAGTGGTATTTTCACTTCTCTAATATTCAGCTCTAATTCACTTTCATCCGTGGTGATATTAGTAGATTTAATTATCTTCAACTTGAAACAGAGTATTTACTTGTCAATGTACTTCATCCCCTTTAAACCATTGCATGGGAAATCTGACAGTAATCTGGCACCTCGACAGCTTTAATATTGTAAGCCTGGGATTCACACAGTAGACAGGGAAAGAAATGTGGTAAATGAAGTAAATTGTATTTTATAAGACTTCTTTATTTACCAAATGAGCTTTTCAGAAGAAATTCAGGAGCATTATTCTGGAGGTCAATGGGATTTCTACCAAGTCACATGGGCATCTTTGAGAAATTCCAGCAGCAGCAAAGAGTAACTAAGTTAGTCTTTATCCTAGAACAGTATCCTTCTCTTCCCCTTTTCCCTTTAATGTATGTATGCCACAGATATTTATAGATAGATACAATTAATCGTCCATTGTTTCCCCACCAAAGTAACCTTAAACAAAAAGTCTCAGAGGATCAGTCTGATTTTAACTGATTTTAACTTTAAAACAGATTTTAAAAAATAAAAGAAAATGGAAGAAGAAAAAAACCCAGCCCAGTAAAAAAAAAAAACCCACACACACAGCTGTATGTAGTACATTCACCAGAGTTAGGGATCACTGACCTATGGCCTTGCAAATACAATCAGAAGCAGAACATAACCACTTCAAAACATTTCCTTCTAATTTTCCAACTAAATATTCAGACTTGCAGTTTTAAATGAAGCCCTTTTCTACCATCATGTGAAAAGAGCCTCTGTCAAAATCTCTCTAGAGCAAAAACTGAGAATAGTTTTAATTTCAGCAGTTAAGTTACACATTTGTGATGAAGGATTGTCACATTGAAAAAAAGCATGCACTTACCACAAATGCCTGCTCAAACCATTTAGAAAGTAATGATGATTGAAAATATAAATATTCCTTTCACAAAGCTAATACAACAACCAATTAAGATTTTTTTTAAGCATTAAGCAAATGAAACCTATAAAAGCATCGTCTTAAATCTTATCTGCTTGTTATGTTACTGGAAAATACAGCACTCACCAGTACAAAATAGTACGCATACAGAGCTGCCAAGTGATGTATTACAAAAAATTTGTCACCAATTGCCTTCCAGTAGTAAATAATAAGCAACAAATCTACAAGAGAAAAGAAATAATGATAAAGAACAATTTATTATACTACCATTGACCTCAGAATAGTTTCTCTAAGTTTTATAGGTATAAATGCCAGCATATGGCATCAGTAGAAACTCTTTGAATTAATTATCTCTGAAGAGAACATTTTTATCCTAAAGACTTTAGTCAAAGCATTAAGCAATAGTATTTTTCTAACAGTTGCCATAAATTTTTATTTTCTGTATCAACGGAAGTACAGAGGCAACAAATACAGCTGAAATACTGTGGAAGGAAAAAGTGGATCCTGAATCTCATTGTAAGACTTCACACTTATGAACCCAAAAATTCAGAACAAGTGACACAAAAAAAAAACCCCAAAGGGGGAGAAGGACTACAGGGGGCACAGCCAATATACAAATACACACAATAAATGCAGGAATCTATCACGGGGAACTTCTGAATCAAAAAAGTAATTAATATTAGCAAACAGGGAACCATTTACCAAAAATATTTTGCAAGGGGCACTGGGAATGAGAAGCACGTTTGCTTTATTTAATCAGCATTTTCAAATTCCTGCAAAAGTGATATAGTGGACCTGAATTAATGTTACAAGGAAAGCTTTGACAGAAAAGTTCTTTCTTCTCCCAGGATGGTCGGAGACTTCCCAAGATTTTCTTCTTACTGTAACAAGTAATTTCTGCCCCTACTTTCTCCAAACAAATTACTTTGGACTGGAGTACTAGTGACCAAGGTTCCGAATCAAGGGCTTTACCCCATCCTTTTGTATCTCCATTGAGTACCTTGATCTCTTTTGTATTAGTTATCCTCAAGCCAGGCTCTATAGCCTTGACATAGCCGCTGCGCTTCCCATTAATAATTAAACATTAGCTATATCAGGAAGCTAGAGAGAATGAGTGGCCAGGTTCAGGTCTCTGTTCAAAGGCATCCATTAATTCATAATGAAAGTCTAATGCATAATTATTCAAAAATAGATACCAATGAATTGAAACATGGGAGCTGAAGTTCTTATGGAAAAAACAGACTTAAACTAACCCACAGTTGAACTGAGCATGCTGATCACCAGATTATCAGTTCCATTGGGCTGAGAAATCTAGTCTGAGAGATAATCAAGTCCATGGCCCAGTCTCTGACCAGAGACTCCATCCTAACATAAGGAGTCTTCCCTGAAAATAGTCCAAGTCACAACAAGTTTTTGCTTTGATAAGTCAGTATTATTTCCACACCCCATAAAAGAATGCTCCAAAATATTTTGTAGCAAAATTCCCATGTCAATTTTAGTTGACAGTAAATAATTAAGAACAAAAAACATATGTAGGGGTAAATGCTATACCAAGAAAATAATTTTAAATGTCCGTGTTTTATACATGACCCAGTTTTGGCTTAAAGTAAGACTAAAAGGCAGGCAGGCAGGAGCCTATGGCATCATTTGCCTCAGCCTGTATCGAGGGTTACTAAAATTCTTCTGCAAACATTCTGAAGTCACAGGAAGAAATGAAAGAGCTACGAGTTGCGGACACCCTGAAGGAAAAGAAGGGCACTGCTTTAACACCTTCTCAATTGGCTGAAGGAAAAAACTGAGCTGGAGTTGGTGGTTGTGTATCAAACCATCATAAAGCCACACAGTGGTGTTTCCTCAGTGCTTGGGGAGATAGCATTCCATGCTTCACATCTGCTGGCAAGATCCTGTGATTTCACCACAACCCACAACTCCATTAGCAATTATAAAAGCCACAGTAGAAACTGTATTGTAAACACAGATCACATCTCCAGCATGGTGGCTCAGTATAAATATATATGCATAGTGACTCAATATAAATATACAGTTTGTGTGCGTTATATACATATTGCATAATTACCAGAAATGAGGTAGCCTGTGGTAATAGCAATATTCAGTTTCACAATTGAAGGGTCTCCCCTGTAAACATACCAAAAATACAGAGTTACAGCCTTTATAACACGGTAATTTGCAAAGGACATACACCTATCAAACACATCATGTCCATCAGGTCACCTTATTCTTGGCCCATCAGTAAGACATTACAAGATTTTGTTAAGAAAGGTCCCAGTGATGAAAACGGATTCCTTTTCCACTCAGATTTAAGATATCTACTAACTACCCTAATTAGGATTGCCCCCTGCCTTGGGGTAGAGACCGCCCCAAGAGCTTTGCTACAGACTGGAACTGAAACCCAGCAAGCAGCCCAAGATGACTGCTCTGGAAACAGAGGATAAAAGAGAACAGGCCAGGCAGTGTCTCTTAGCACTTTGGCACTCTGCATCTCCATTTTTGTTCTTCTGCCAGTGTTAAAACTTTGTTAAGGATGACAAAAATATCTTGCTCAGCTGCTGCTTTTCATATTCATAAGAGGATGGATGCTTACAGGGATAAACAGAGCAGAAGGAGACATGAAGGGAATTATTTGCCAGTTCTCTGGAGCCAAGGAACCTTCCAGCAGAAATGCTTTTCAGAGTAGTTCCACACCTTCTGTCCCTTCCCTTTTGCTGCCAAACATTCAGTAGGCAAAGCTCTTAGTAGCACACACACACAACTTCAGCTCCTCAAGGATGTTCAACAAACCCAAACTTGAGAATACAGTTCAAGAGAGGGAAGCACCCACATTACAGCAAGTAACATTTGTTCTTTCCTCCACTGACCTATGTGCATTCCTACTTGGAGGAGTTTGGTAAGCAAATCTCTTTTCCTCAGCATAAAGATCGTATCTTTTGTTTGTTTGTTTTGTTTTTTTTTTTTTAAACTAAATTATGCATCTAATCTAGATATGTTTTGTATAAGTATGAACTGAGCTTCAACTGACAGGTCTACAGATTTACAGTGTAGACTGCTCAAGACAAGCTGTGAAAGCAATTTTTGTTGTAAACCTTCCAATAAAAAAGGAACATAACTGTGCTTACAGCTACCTCCAATACAAAGTCTACCTCAGCTAGAAAGCAGTAAAATACTATTACTTAGCTATTATTTTTTAATCCTATTAGAATGAAGCAGTGGAAGAGATTTCCTGTATTACTACACTCTGTTCACTAAATGTTAAGCCTTTCTTAGCACCTAAAACTAACTGCTTCCCTGAGTGAGTAGCTTACAGGAAAACAGGACTACAAAACCAGACTTTTGTCATTAGGCAAGGAAAAACATTACAAGTAGACCCTGGAGCTCACCCCATCTCTTAAGAGTGGCCGTAGAGGCTCTCTTAACTACAACTTGTGACAGGAACTTTTCCCCATGGCTTCAAAACCTAGTTTCATGAGCTACACAGGTTGTGGGCTGGGTGCTTCTTTACGTGTAGCTCTTCTGAAAGCCATAGCTGACACAGAGAAGAGACAGACGTGTTCTCACGACTTCAGTAGAACCTCTTTAAACAGTTGCAGCCCTCCCGGTAGAGCTCCCAGCTGCGGCAGCAGAGACATCACAACCAAACTTGCAAGTGCTCCCAGCACACTTCAGCACATCATCACCAAGGTTGAGCCTGCAATCAAGAACCTTCACACTCTCCAGAGAAGATGCAAAGGACTGAGTACAATCAAATTTGTTCCTTGACACTGGTAAACGTGACTTAACTGGATGAGACAGGGAATAATTTACTTCCTTTCGTTCGTTCAATGACAATGGTCACTTTGCAACAAGCCTTCTTTAGGCTCTCTAAAGCAACACTTCAACAACCTATATTTGGCTGCACTGTCCATCCGTCACCTCCCTTCAAGAAGAGTCCAGGTTAGAATCCCAAATTAATCTCAATTAATGGAAAACTTAGAATTTGGTATAAAATCTTCTAGATCTGCCTCCTTGAACGGGAAGTGCAATAGAGCTTATGAGCCCTGACGTTTGCAGCCCAGTTCTGCTGCAAGCAAGAGCCAGGAATGACAAACAGGGAGTGACTTGAGTAAGCAAAAGGGACGAGCTATCTCATTTGTGATTGCTAAGGAGGTATGTGTGGCAAATGAATTACACATGAACATACACAGGCAGATAAAACAAAAGTTCACATGACTGACTCTTCAAACTTCTTTGCAGATACAGAGTCATATAAAACACTAATCAAGTATCAGAGTTCAAAAAGTGTAACGACTACAGAGTGGACAGTCACACGAAAAAGCCTCCCTCCTTTGTGAAGCTACAACTTAATTCACTTATTTACATCTTCTCTCTCTCCTTATCTCATCTCTACCACCTCCACATTTTCTACCATGTTATTCTCACCACCTCAAAAACAATTTCTACATCATCTATGTTAGCTAGTCTGTATTACATATAAAAAAAGGCAGTGTGTTATGAGAATTCCGAGACCATCAAAAAAGGTGTATGTACACAACACCGATGCTTCTTTGTTACTTATTAATGCTCCAGTCTTTATTATCCTTTGTTAGGAACTATCACATCTAGTTTCAGGATAATACGGTAATACCACATCCTCTCTCCATTGAACCCAAACTCTTCAGAGGAGTCCTGATCCCTTTCGGGCCACATGGGTATCATCACCACCATGCTTTGTGCGAACCCAGAAGTTAGGCTGACACACACAGAGGCTCAGAACTTCTGATTTTTCATTATAGATACAGAAATCTTTAAATCCCATGGAGAAAAACTGACTGGATACTGTCATACAGCCAATGACTATACAAAGATGGTGGCAAAAACTAGAAGGAAAGAGTGGCTATATCTAAACCTTCCCAGTAGTCTAAAATCAGAGCATCTGTGAAATGTTTTCAGGCTACCTGGGCTAGAACAGTGAAAGAAAGCTTCATAAAGGATTCCTGGACATTTCCTTACAAACTACTGAAACTAGAATCACAAATGTTTCTTGTATTGTTAATAAGAGACTCCTGCAGAAAGGCCTATGCATCCTTCGTCTCTGTAAATGACCAAGTCCCACAGCTTATGCCAGCATTTCAAAAGGGCATTAGATTTCCAGATTGAGCAGCCTTGCAATAGTCCATCTGGCTTCTCCCATATAATTTGTTTTTTTCCTCTTCAGTCTTATTCAATTAAAATCAAGACTATGTGGATTCAGCTATGAATCAATGCAAAAATGATAAGCAACTTAAGACTTAATGTACAGCCAAGTCATAAAACAGACTGGGAAAAAAATGGTTAAAGCTCTACATGGTTAGCTAAGGCTTTAATTACTGTGTACCAGGAACCAATATGACATATGGGGGAACGCACAGACTAATGCTAGCCATCTCATTCTTAAGAGTAATGTAAAAGTCAGTCTTAGAAGAAAAATGTACATCTGCAAATTCTGAGGAATCCATACTATCACTCTGGTTTCACTGGCAGAAGAAAGTCTAATACAGAGCTGCATTTTACTCACAGGCTGCATACAAGTACTAGTAAAGCCATGGGCAATATTATATTTGGTCATCTTTCACCCTTAATCACTTGCATGAACTTGAGTTCGAATAATTGCAACTGCTCTACATACACTACGTGGTACTTAACACATTTTAAAATTCTCAGTTTAATAACTAAAAATACTGATTTTCACATCTAGAGTGTGTTCTGTGCACTTTTAATTGACAAATTTCTGAAACCACTATGATAATTTCGACCAAGAAACAATTTACAGAAGCTACCATAAAATGTAACTGAAGCGTGATTTAAAACACACAAATTAGAGATACTCCCACTAGATTTTTAAATATATACAAAGTTTTCCCTACTCTACCAAATGTAAATAAAATCATTGATAGCAATCATTGTAAACTCATGCAAACAGAAGAAACTGTTCAGAAGCAATAGTAGAAACACAGGAAAAAACTCCCCCAAAGGTAGATGGAGTTCGTCTTTTAAGATTTAATGTTTTTACATAATCTAGGGTGCTAAGGCTCTGTAAGATTAAGTTTTCGATGCAGTATACAAAAGTATCTAACAGAATTTTTCTCAAACTTACTAAGAACAAAAAAGGGGTTTGATTTCTGCTTAATCTGACTTTTTCCTGGAATTATACCGGGAAAATTTAGTAAATGTGACGATTCAATTTATTTATCATTGCCTTCTACCTGATAAAGTTTACCACAACACCCAGTGAGAGAGTTACAATAACATGCTGCTTTTCAGCACGGCTAACAGATCTCATAAGACAGCCAGACCGTATTTGGTCTCTCTAAAGATACTGGAATGCAATGAAAAAAATCCAAACCAGCCAAAAATTTAATCATACATCACTACATACGTAAGAGGTCAACATTGCATAAATTTGTGTTATGAATTAGTGTTACATTTGTTAAAGCCACATAACAAGCAGCGGCAGAGTGCTGCAGGTGCTCAACCCTGCCTAGTCCACATTGCATTTTCATTAATTTACAATATAGAAGGAGCAGAACAAGCATCAGATGTTAAATTTGTGTAAGTTTAAACTGACTCACAACGTGGTCATTTGACAAGGTTAAACCCAACAGTCTATGACAGAAATATGGATTGAAACTTGAAGCAGTTATTCTTCAGGAAAACTATGGCTTCTTCCTTCCATAGGGAAAGAGTTACAGAGGATAACAAGTGAAATGTCAAAACACAAACAGCAATCTATAATTAAGTCGACTGAAATGAAGTCATCTTGGTTGTACCCCATCAAAAAATTGTGAAACAAACCAATATAACTAGAAATCAAGAAAAGATAAGCTTAACATAGAATATTTTGTTAACTAGAGGAAACAACAGAAACCAATGTATTAAATACTATTGCTTATGAAGCACTTGAAACATTCATACTTTTTTTTAAAACAGATTGACAGAAGCTTTATGGGAGGTAGAAAAATTAACATCATAATTTATCAGTTTAGACATATATATTTTATACCTATAATAAGCCCTCCAGCTTTTTCCCCACACACACACTCCAGATCTGCAACAGGATTTTAATTTCACTTTAAAACAATTATAGTAAGTAGCATTGTTTTAGTCATACCGACTTACAGTTACACTCTCGGTTCTTTGCTTTAGTAATTTAATATGCTATTTCAAATCAATTGCTTGTATTTTATCTATTCCACTTCACAGAAACACAATGCACTCAGACATTAGTACTGACAAAATAATTTGGAATTATCAAAGAGTACAGACATAAAAATGGACACATCACAACTGCACACTTTAATGGGAGATGAAAAATTATTTCAGTAATTAAAACCCCGCAAGATTATTTTTTTCCTTCTCGATTATGTTATTTTACTGTGTAACCTCTACATATATGTAACGTGCCTTACCAGAGACGGTCAGCATTAACAGCGTCATCGTACAACAAAATATATAGGCAAAACCCACCAACCACCAAGGCGTGGAATGTGGACACTGTCCTGAAAAAGAGATGACAGTCACAAGGAGGCACTGCCCTTCACAACGTTCTATACTGTGCTTAAGGTAGGATGTTTCCAAAGACATTGCCAACTGCATCCAGACACCTCTGTGGAAGGCAATCATTTCTTCTTTACGCTACATCCAACCACTTACACAATGACAGATGGGAAAAACCGTCAAAAAGACGGAATCTTTTAGATTGGAGTGGGGCGGTGGGGTGTTAAATAGAAAGTAGGGTCCTAAAGTAACCAAGATCTAAGTTTTCCTCCAATTATCCCATAGATTCACGAATCCTTAAAGACAATATGACATTCAATTCTCTAACAAATACTTACTGTCTTGTCCATTTGCTGGAAAATCTGTATGCATTTCATATTCAGATTGGCCCATGAGTCCTGCAGCAGCAGGCTTCCCCCTTCAGGCAGCAAATCAATAGATGACCCATAACAAATCTACCAAGTTTGGGTTTTGGAAAGAGGGGCGCTAAATGAAAAATCCTACCAAAGAAAATTTCAGAAAGAATTTCTAAGTGCATTTGAAGTAGAGTCTGGTTTTCAAAGAGAAAACTTGCCTAAAAAAAGGTTGTAGCTGAGTATCTGAGGTGTGACAGCTACAGGTCCATATGAAGTAGCAGCTTTACTTCATTCTACACTCCTCTTGTCCTATATAGAGCCACAGGAATTGGAGTTGCCTTGTTCATACTTGGGTGCTCAACGCTTTTTCTTTTTTTCTTCCCTCAAAGAGGCCAGACTCAAGTATACAGGCTGCATGCACGCTGTAGATAAGGTCTGAATGTTAACAAACACTTACAGCGAATTACCTATTTACAGAGGCCCCAGCAGGGTTCCTGCCAGCACACAGGCCAGGGCCATTCCTGCCCTTCTGAGACCACATGTATTCTTGGAAGGTAGAACAATGCAATGGGCACGAGTCCAAAACGTGTAACCTTGTTCCTCTAGCCATGGGTTTAACGCTACTATCAACTGCATCTAATACCTACTATCAACTGCATCTAATACCGTGTAGCTACTGTCTGCTTTCCTGCTTTTCAAGTGTAACTAGGAAGACAAAAAAACAATTACGTGCCAAAATAGCTCTACTGAATCACAGATACTACTGGAGAACTCTAAGTTTGATGCTGTGCGATCAGAAACACCTTTGCACCACGCTCACAGCATTAACAATATGCACACAAATGTATAGATGCTGTTAATTATTAGTCTTGCCTTTGTGCATATTGAATACATGTATTTGGAATATTACATGTATTAATATTTTAAATGTGCATAAGTCGCTCTCAGAAGTCTAAACTCTACCATGGAAGATTTGAAGAAAACATCTTCCTTCCTGTGGAAGGCTTTGCAAAGAAAGAGGAGGTTATAATCTGGTCTGTTTCCAGAAGTTATATTATCATCTGTTGGCATTAGAAGATTCTGTAACTTTTCATAAAAGAAGTCTCTATTTACAATTTGTTTAAAGAGTGTAATCATGCTATTTTCAGCATCATTTTCCATAGTGTTCCAAAAAATGAATGGCGATTAATATAATATGAATAGTCAAATGTAACAAGCTGGATGGGAACATTTACTAACCATTATAACACAGGCTACTCCCCCCCACCTTTTGTTTTTTAACAAAGAAAAAAAATTCAGTTATCAGAATGTTTGTAGTAATGAACAGTGTAATTAAAATTTCTACTCTTGCAACATAGGGAGCTAGGAACTTTGCTTCCTTTTTAAAACAAAGCATGGCATATAATGTTAGTGTTTGAGAAATACCTGGGATTTTTGAACTTTAGAAGAGGATAATGCTGAAAGAAGTAAAATTTATCCTGGAATATATCTCATTAGTTTACAGTTGCAATTTGTCTCAGGTTTGGCTGTTTATCCAAACCTTAGTGTTTAGAATACAAGCCATACAATAGCACAGCACTTGAAGGAGGAAGAAAAAGGAAAATAAAGAAATCCAACAAGAAGAAGAAAAAAAAAGAAGGAGCCGATTTCCTCCTTAACTCTAGACTTTGAAGTTTATCCATAGAAGAGGGGACTGAAGAAGGGAAATAGTGCAACACTCCATTTTAATATGGAATCTAGGTCAAACTGTCAAGCTCAGTACATTTCCTTGAAATTACTGTCAAAGCTTGCATCCTTTAACTCCTCATTAAACTGCAAATAAAAAAGTTGAACTGGTAAGTTCCATACTTGTTCCTTTATTATTGAATATATGTATTTTTTCGCAACTGCTTCATAGGAGTATAAGCACGTATTGTAGAAGAGGCAACAGGAATTTACGCACAATAAATTAGAGAGTTATATTGCATCTGTGTTAAAGCGTAGTTTTTAACTCAATTTGAGCATCTGCATAATTAAGATTCCAGAAGCAATTACTTTATTGGTTCTTAACTCTTGGAAAGTCAGAATGAACGAACTGACAGTATGGAAAACAGACTCTGGAGCTTCAGCTCAAATGCTTGATTACAAAACCCTCCAAACTGTAATAATATATTTTCAATGCTACAGCTCATTTCAGGCAGATGCCCTCTTCCAGACCCAGCTGAGCTGATAAAAATGCATAGCCATCCTCTGTGCCAGTTTCCTTCAGGACTGCCAACAGAACCATTTGTGCGAGCACTCCCTACACCAGTTCAATACAGTACAAAACAACAAACATCTTGAGTTAACCCAACTCATTTTACTGGGAGATAGTAGCTTTCTCTACCCTCACAGCTGTCTGCAGGGTACATACATGTCCGCCTACGTTCTCTGAACATGTAAGATACTCCTTGGGGTGTCTCTTCATTTTGGTGGAACACTGGTGTGTGTTTTTGACAAAACACTGGTCAGGAAGAGTTAACAGTCAATGTTTTGTAGAAACACAAGCACAGTTAGCCTTTCTCTCACTTCATGCCCTCCTTAGGTGTAACATCAACAAGCTGTTGATGAACGATGCTTTGTGTTTCATGCCTTCTAACTCCAGAACTGAACGTAGCACTGGACCACGACTAACCTGCACACTAACATCTACATCCTGCTGCCATCCCCCTACGAACCACAAGAAAAAAAATGGAAAGAATTAAAAAAAGACACAGCCTGGGGTGCTGTATCAACTTGAGTAGCTAAACACCTTACTACAAAGTAGCCCCAAGATTAATGAGCTGCTTATTTCCAGCGCGCTTGTGATGTGTGAAACAATTCATATGTTATTATGCAAAGCACTACAACTTAGCATAGTGCTACCAGGCATGGGATATGTTCTCAGAAAGCCTATTATGCAATTCAAGGGTCACTTGATGTGGCTTAGAGACAAAAGTTCAGCTCCAACACGATAAAAGTTTAGTTTAGTTTCCCTATCTGCCTCTACTGTCAATCGTAACAGAGAGATAAACCTAAGCTGCACTGATACCATGAACTGGCATCCTACAAAGCTGTTCTGGCAGATAGGTAATTATTCACAGATCGAACTGAAATTAAGATGGTGCCTTTAAGAACACTGCAGGTGGACATTTGCCAAATGGAAGGGCAAGACTATTTGAGTTGCTAATGCTGCCTAGAACAATGGAAACAACTTTAAAAGTATCTACCTGATATTGCCTTTGAACAGCACTGAGGAGGAACAGTGATATGACTAATGCATTTTGAGTGCAACGACAGCCCTAGAGTACACTTTTTTAAGCTTCAAATTTGAGAAACACCTGAAAATATTTTAAAGTTGTTAACAGGCTACTCAAGCATCAAGTTATGTTGTATCAACTCATTTCAACCAGAGAAGCTCATGCACAATACACATCCTTTCAGAGCGTATATCGCAAATAAAACCTTAGTGATCATCCCCTTTGCAACTACTACCCTATACTTCCTTTCTGGCTTAAAAGAGAGGAAGGCACCCAGCAGAGATTCACAGGGTTGAACAAGTTTTCAGCAGTGCTCTGTCTGAACGAGACAAGTGTAATGCAGGTGGATCCATCCCAGTGACGAAGTGCAGAAAACATAAAGGGAGTGAGGAAGGTTTTTAGATTGAGCTTCCACAACTCCTTCCTGAAGGTGCACCCTGTGTCTGTCATAGCTTCCCCTCTTCTTCTCACAGTCTCCTTCCCTACCAACACACAGATGTACCTGTCTAACCCTGCTTCAGTCCAATACTACACCAAACAGTCATTGGATTTCTTGGAAAACCGTAACTTATCTAAAACAGGGTGTAGTGTAGTAGCACTGGGAGAACAGAGAGCATTTTGCTTTGCACCCGAAAGCATGACAAGAGATACGTTAGCATTTAGATCACAGAATAAACAGCAATACTTTCAATTTTCACCTATGCTTGGGGAAGGGAATTTTGCACCTCTTCACTTTACTAGAAGCATCACAGAGAAGCCATTTAAAATTAATCCCCTTTACCTTATTACCACTCACCAGTCATTGTTTTGTTTTTCTACCGACTTTCACTTGGGCGTCACTGTCTAATGAAATGTCTAATGTACAAGTGTTTGTAATGCTGCGTGTTCAAGAAGGACCCTCAGCACTTTACATTCAGAATTCGTCAAGTGCCTAGAATCCTCTAGTCTTTACCGATGATTAACTAATAAAGTTGCCTGCAGTTTTATATATATACTCTCAGGTGGTTCAAGTGTTGACAATTTCAGGTAGTTCATTAGCTGTAGTTTGTTTGGAACACTATACCTTGAATTCCATTCGATCTTCCTTTTTTGGCTGAGATTGTTAAAACCAGGTGTTATTCGTGTTGACAGCCAAGAACTTAAAACATGGAACAGGAGTTGAAATACAGTAAAACTGACAACAGCAATGCCAATAGTCAAGTTGCTGAAGGAAGCCATTGTTCTTCAACCTGTGAAGAGAAGCAGAAGGTAATTTCAGTCCATTCTCCATTTAACTATTTTAAGCAGCCACAGAAAGTGTTTTTGACAGCTAACTTAGCAATAGAAATATTATTCACTAGAAGTTTCATCCTGTTCAACATTTCTACTTAAGCCTTAATAGTATAAAAGTATCCCCAAATTTTAATAAGTAAAAGTTGCATTTTGGGTTTGCTGGTTTTGGTCTTGGGGTTTTTTTTGTTTGGGGTTTTTTTAACATTTGCATACTATACATTTTCATTGCTTAACGTCGCATGTATTTTATCCTCACAGAAAGGGCAGGAAGGACCACTGACCGGTGCCATCGTCGGCTCAGAAGCCTCCACTCCTGCCCCAAGAAACTCCAAAGTTAAAACCCATCTCATTCTTACCAGATCAACTGCAGCCAATAGGATTTTAAAAAGCAGCGAATGAAATCAGATAAGCATAGCAGAGAGATTTTCAGGTCAGCCTCGGGAAGTAATATGTTTGTGTACTTTACAGAAACAGTACTTCTCAATTTGCACTTTGTTCACAGTTGAGGGCTTCTCTTTGTGACAGCATGTAAGCTACCTTGTCTGAGCTTTTTTCCTCTTCACATGAAAGTCTCAACTTCGCACAATTTCAGAGCGCACTGAAAAGCTTCGTATTATCAGAGCTAATGCATTTTTTCAAATGCTGGACATTTACCTATTTCATGAGGCCTAAATAAATAGCTAAACAATTCCAAACATAAATGTCAGTCTCTAAATGCTTCAGTCATTTCTCCTGAGGTGCCGGCATTTCGCAAGACAGAATGATATTTTCCCAGAAGATACAAACTTCTGACATACATTTCTGGTTTTATAGTGTTGTGAAGTGTTCCATATTCCAAGACTGGCAAAGGTTACAAACTCATAAAAAGTCAATTTGTATTAATTTGAACAGAAAAGGGAAAAAAAAAGCCAAATGGCTTCATTTAAAATATTTAAATAATTATTTTAATAGCCATTTAAATAACTGGTGTCACTTATTTTAGGGTTTTTTTACTGAAGAAAACATCTAAAAATAAAATGAAGACTTAGAGGCTAGCATAATTTGATGTTATTGCAACAACTTAATGGTCAGCAAAAACTGATACAATTATATAATACACTTATGTCCAACTTTCGTTCACATGCATTATAGAGCAAGGGAATGCGCCTTAAGATTTTTTAAATTGTAGCTGCATTGCAGATGGAAAGAAATTTGAACTGGGGGGGTGGGGGGGGTGGG
>VZSF01006093.1:199005-259047 GCA_013398295.1 Chionis minor | reverse complement strand
GGGGGGTGGAGAATGAAAATTCTACTGGTTAAAATAACAACTTTTTTAAAAAATTAACTATAATATTCTCATCTGGTGGTGTAAATGGTGAGCATATTGAAACATTATTTGCATATAAACGTAGAAGTTTAAGAAAAGGTGTATTACAATCAGATCAGGAAAAAAGTACCTTTGTCTTCAGAGATTCAGAAGCAGAGGCTTCAACAATCTCAAACTTCTTTCCCCTCCTCCTCTTTGTTTTATTTCCCCTCCCCCCTGAATTTAGAAGTTAAAAAAAGGAAAGTGAATTATCTGAAAACTTTCTCTGACTAGTACTCACAGTAAAAGCTACAGCTTTTACTCTGTGTAAGCAGAATGCAGGACAAATAAGAGCAGATTTGCTGAGTGAAGCCTGTATCCATATCATATGGATTTCATGCATCTACTTGAGACCAGCTTTAATTCTGTCCTAGGGACTATGCAGTTGTTAGATCATATTTGATGTGCTCTTCAGGCCTATGTTCCTGCTCAGTTTAACCCAACGGAATCCAGCTTGCGCGCTCTGGAACAGCTACGCAACCCAAACCAAAGGGCAGTAAGTGGGGGCCATCAAAAGATGTAGTTCACAAGTACATTTTCACTCCAAACTAAAATTTTTATGTACATACACCGCAGCGCATTACAACAAACTCTGGTTCATTCCAGTCATTTATCACAACCACAGAATCACTTTGGTTGGAAGAGACCTTCAAGATCATCGAGTCCAACCACGAACCTAACACTGCCGAAACCACCCCTAAACCATGTCCCTCAGCACCACATCTACCCGTCTTTCCCTCCAGGGATGGCGATTCCACCACCTCCCTGGGCAGCCTGTTCCAATGCTTGACAAGCCCTTCCGTGAAAAATGTTTTTCCTAATATCCAATCTAAACCTCCCCTGGAGTAACTTAAGGCCTTTTCCTCTTGTCTTATTGCTTGTCACCTGGGAGAAGAGCTCGACCCCCATGTCGCTACAACCTCCTTTCAGGTAGCTGTGGAGAGCGATAAGGTCTCCTCTCAGCCTCCTTTTCTCCAGGCTAAACAACCCCAATTCCCTCAGCCACTTCTCGTAAGACTTGTTCTCTAGACACCTCACCAGCTTCACTGCCCTTCTCTGGACATGCTCCAGCACCTCAATGTCCCTCCTGTACTGTGGCACCCAAAGCCGAACACGGTACTCAAGCTGTGGCCTCACCAGTGCTGAGAACTGGGGCAGTCTGTTATCTGATGACTTGTTCTAGTTCAGCAGCATACTCGTCTTGCATACTTTTTAATGTGAGTTTATTAAAACTTCCAGTTTCAAATACTATCCTGAATGTTTAGTATTCTCTCAAGTACTTTTTACACTGTTCTCTACATACTTCTTCATTTGCCTCCGCTGACCAAGAAGATACAAAATACAAAACAAATTTTATGCACTTTTTGCACAGTTTAAAGTTCTAGAGACATGTGTTAAGTCTGATTTTCTAAAACCTTTCAGTTTGAAGGAACAAAACAATCGATTCAATTTTCTATCTTCCAGTTAAAACCCACTGATAAGCACTGTATGGTGCCTATTCCAGACTCTCCTGTGGCCAACACTTTGTTATTGCATCATCTCATTTGTAGTGAGCATGTCCTCTCTTGGACCTCTTGGACTAAGGAAAAAAATCAGTTGGTTTAATTCCTGAAGCGTGCGAAGGAAGCCAAAATGCACATTGAAGACAATTCTCTTGAGAAAAATAGCAAAACCACTGAACATCAGTCACACCTACTTCATCCTTTTGACTAAAATACAGCAATTCTCATGATGCTACCAATTTTATTCATCTGCAATGACTATAACTAGTACCTCTGAGTTTCAAAGACACTGACATAATCTCTTGGACAAAAGAAATCCATGTTTTGTTTTGTTTCCTTAGCACCAGAAGATTTTATTTGGTAAGTAATGTTTCGGTGAGTGACAGGTGTTCATTTTAGTACAGGAGATTATGGAATTAAACAGAAAACCTCCCAACCATCCCTTGCAAGAAATGCATTAGAAGAGCTCATCTTTTTTCTAAGGGACCTATACTAGGAATTTGTTTTTTTAAAAAAAAGCGGGTGCGTGGAACGTGCGAGATCTGACTTTCAGAAGTATTATGTCCCTATTCCTGTCAGCAGTTTTAGCAGCAAGTACAGAACCACCATGCCAGCGAGGGAGAGAGGTATGATGGCAGCAGAGAAGAAACTACTCACCCAGCCTCTCTGGCTCGTCTCACAGATACTCGTAAGGGTTTTGCAAGACTCTTGTCAGAAGGCGATTTCACATATGCTTATCAAGATGCTGTTTAAGTACATTAGGTACAAAGTCCAGAAATAATTTCATGTATTACTTACGCAAATTAAAAGCACTGTATTTTAATTCAATCCAAGGACCAGGTGTAAATACAGTGTTTCATGTGAGATGGAAGAATAGTTCAGCTATAAACGTTTTCTCCTATCTCTAAATTGTTTTCAACTATATCTTGTTTAACAAGAAAATTAACCGCTGTATACCAGATTTTCTTTTTATTTAAAAGAAAAATCATTCATGTTGTTGAACCAAAGCTTATCACTTAAAAGAAGATATGTAATAAGCTTCTAATGACGTATGATTTTTTTTCCCTGAGGACAACGGCCAAAGTTAGTAAGTCAAAGGTGGCTTCAACTACACTGTTTTTCTGCCCCAGTAGCTTCTTGTGGCTGTCCAGCAAAGTCTGATCAAGCTACAGAACTTCATGGATTATATATGAGCAGACACTTTATCCCCCAAACTGCATAGTCATTGATTACCATTCAGTCAGCTGATACAGTTTTTAAGCTAGCGGAAAGCTGGGTGGGGAGGGAGGTTTAGCGTAACTACTTTGTAATTCGGGGGAAAAAAAAAGCACTACATCCAGGTTGGTTCTTCACCATTAGTTTTTTTAGCAGTGGTCTTTTCCTGGCTTTCCCAGAATTACTGTCTTAACCATTCAGTTAGACAGTAATTACAAATGATCAGAACTTCACTCTTGCAGCTTTTCAATGTGGTCTTTAGGTAAATAAATATCAGCAAACACTTGAAACTAACAATTTTCAGCAAGGTATTGGTTACACATGTCTAGCGTAATATCAAAGTGCTCTATTGACCCCAGTAATTTTGAAAAAGCTAATAACACAGCTTTTCAATCATACTCAGCAAGAGCTGAAAATGCGCTCTGTTCATCTGCTATTAACATGCTGTGGTTTTCCTGCAATTCTGTTTCTACGTGAAATTTAGAAGAAAAAACCCAACAATATTAAGCCTCAACATTCATTCACCCCCAACACAAAACCATTATGAACTTCTGAGAGAGAAAAGTCAGCACTTAACCGAAAGAAGATAAAGGTGCAGAAGAGTTACCAAGCGTTGTACCATCAACAGCATTTAGCATCTATGTTCTCCTCATTTCACTGTTTCCACACCAATTCTTCACATCATAAAAATAAGAAGGGCAACCATATAGCCACAAGACATGGTGAGGTAGCGCAGAGAAAGGCACAAGGTCTGCAACGGCCCTTACTTCTTCTTCAAGGCTGGATTTCAAGAAGAGCTGGATCAATTTCCAAACAAGATTAGAGCCCAAAGCCGCGAGTGACACCAGGGCATCATCCCGTTCAGCCCCGCGCTCACCTGAGCCCTTTAAAACCGAAAGCCAAATCCCACGGTTGTAAAACTCGCCAGGCTGATTTGCAAGCAGCGACGTGGGGACTGTTTGCACGTTTTCATAAGGAGCCCGGCGACAACACAGCCGCAGCGCCGGGGGTTTTGCGGCGCTGCCGGTTCCGAGCGGCTCTGCCTCTCAATCCCATTAGGCTGCCGGTACCGCGTGTGACAGCCCGCTGGCTTCGCTCAGTAAGCGGCATGGAGGAGGCGCACAGCAAAATCCAAGCCACCCACCACCGCTCAAGCCGTTCCCTTTCCTATGCAAGGCTGCGCACCCCCCCAACTCCACCTTGCTCTTAAACAACACCAACCAGCCGCCGACCCGCACGCCGGGCACGCTGCTGGCAGCGACAGGCTGAGCGCCACCGCGGCCCTATGCCACCGGCTCCCCCGAACCCGCCAGCAGTTTGCAGCGGAAAGCAACAGGGAAGGGGGGAAACCCACCTTCCCCACCACCACCTCCCCGCCCGGAGCGGCGGGGGGGAGGCACCCAGCAGGCGAACCCCCGCGCAGCGCCGCGCTAACGAGGAGCCGCGGGGCGCTGCTCCCGAGNGAAGGCGGCTGCCACCGGCCCCTGCCGCCCCACAGCAGCTCCCCCTGCCCCTCGCCCCCGCGGGCCTCGGCAAAACCGCGAGGCGGGAGGGAGGGAGGGAGGGAAGGAGTCAGTCTGTCTGTCCGTCCGTAGCGCGCCGACATGCCGCTGGCCGCCCCGGTGAGCGCGGCCGCCACCGGCCAGGCCGGGATCCCGCTGGCCGCCTCTGCCAGCCGCCAGGAGTCGGTGCCCGGGCGCCACGATGGACCCGCAGGTCCCCAGACTCCGCTGAACGCCCAGGGCTGAGGACGGCTCCAGCATTTCCCGATCGGTGGAGCATCTCGCCACCATCTCCACCACCACCACGGTCACCACGCCTCATTGCCATAGCCCCCTGTCCACCANCGCGGCGGCGGCGACAGCGACAGCCCCGGACGGGTGGACAGACGGACGGCAGGCAGGCAGCCGGGGCGGCGGGAGGAGGGGGACGGCCGCGGTACTTGGCGCTGTCAGAGCGGCCAGCGCCGCCGGCTGCGGCCCGCGGCCCCCGGGGGCGGCGCCGGGCGGGGGGACTATGCACCATTGTGTCTCCCTACCACTCNGGAAGGAGTCAGTCTGTCTGTCCGTCCGTAGCGCGCCGACATGCCGCTGGCCGCCCCGGTGAGCGCGGCCGCCACCGGCCAGGCCGGGATCCCGCTGGCCGCCTCTGCCAGCCGCCAGGAGTCGGTGCCCGGGCGCCACGATGGACCCGCAGGTCCCCAGACTCCGCTGAACGCCCAGGGCTGAGGACGGCTCCAGCATTTCCCGATCGGTGGAGCATCTCGCCACCATCTCCACCACCACCACGGTCACCACGCCTCATTGCCATAGCCCCCTGTCCACCACACACCGCACCGCACCACACTGCACCGCGGGGAAAACACCAGCGGCGCTGATGGCGCCCTGGGAATCCATGGACGCGCACTCCTCGATAGTACCGCACAGCGCAGGACCGTAGGGAAAGCACCCGTCACGCGGAGAACAGGTATTGCCGATACTTCCTATTTTTGAAATTAAATGCTGTTATTTTCGTCGAAGCGTCTTTCATTTTGCATTTTTGAACTGCTGTACAGTATTGAAAAAGAGGAGCAAAATTATGTTGACCACATTAAATACTACAATCATGAATGGACTTAGTTTTTTCCCAGCTAGAAAGCGTAGTGGTCAGGACTCTGTTCCCCTTGGCATGCTTCTACTGTCATAGGCATCCTTAAACCACCTCAACTTTCCACTTCCTGTAAGGATTCCTGATCTTTTAGATCAATAGTTTAAACATCCTCCTCTCTCAAACAACGTAACATTGAAAGTATTCACATATACGTATATATCTCACACCAGATTAAGCGGCAGCTGACAAAGACATCATCTCCCCCAACTGCGTACACTAATCTCTCTTGCAAGATGTCTCCCACGGCAGGAATGCTATGGCTTAAGCCTGAACAGAAACCGATGTCGGCTTCCTTTAGCATGCCGATCTGGGAAACGCAGAAACTCGGCTACTGATGAACGAGGCGTTGAGCCATCCCTGCTGGAGCAAGGGTAACCCATGGGAGGTGGGCAGGGCGCACCGCCAGCATCTCTAACTGTTTTCACACCAGCTCAGCTTCATCCCTTGCTCAAAAGACATCAACTGCCCGATAACTGTTTGTGTAAACATCGGAACCACTGAAGATTGACTTCCTATGGACTTGCGTCTTAACACTCCGACCAGCTTTTTAAAGGAAGATTTCAACCTATTCTCTAGTATGTCTGTGGTTTTTAGCAAAACAGAACAGCCATTAAGACCAAAGAACTGCATGGTGGGATCATAAACCACTTTCAAGATAACATAAACTAGAAAAGTTCTAAGAATTTTTTCTGCAATAATTCACCTCCCAAAGAACAGTCCTCACTTTTTGCTTAATCCAATCTCACTGACTCTGACATTCCTTTATACATAGTCCTTGCCCTCTTAAGTTGTACAACTATGTCAATGGTCTTCCATATGGACAAGCAGTGGACCTCTGGGGTGACACAGGATCAGCAGTGGCAGCGAAGGCAGGAATGATTGTCATCAGCCCTGCAGGCGCAGGCAAGGACTCCCTCCACTCATGGCTGAGAACCAAAGGCTCTGAACAATAAGCTCTGGCAGTGCTGCCGTGTTTTAAGACGTTACTTCTCCCAGCTTTCTGAGGTCATGATCACTCTAGTAAAGCACAATAATCTAGGTAGTTTTTTAATACGCCAACCTATGACCTGGAGGCTCCACCATAAGAGTGTGGTAGTACCTAGCAGCAGGGTAAAACAGACAGCGGAGAGTGGTAATGTCTTAAACAGAACGGATTAACTCCGCCAGCAACCACTTACCAGCGCTCTAAGCCTCAAAATAACCCATCACCATTATGCACTTACAGGTTAGGAAGCATCTAGGAGAAGACAAACCAGACTCTCCCCAGACGTCTGTATCAGGCCTGTGTAGCACACAGCCTACCAAACAATTCCTTCAGCCCAGTGTGCTGCGTGGGTGAGAGAAACTAGTTTGACCTGCCTCACTGCTCTCTCCTTGGCCCAGGATCAGCACGTTGTCGAGCACGCAGCAGATCATGACCAGAGGCAATGCCATCTTTCAACAGCCCAGCAACACGTGCTGGGTTGAGCACTTCTGACTGTAAAGCTGAGAATGGTGATGCACTGAGGATTCTTGGCTGGCAGCTGCTCTCCATGTGAGCGTACGGCAGGATATCTCTCAGCTTTTTGATAAAGAGAATTTGCGGATAAAAGAGAACTGGCTATGGGGGTATGGCAGCATTGCAAGAAGGGAGGCCTGTAGACATGGTTAGATACGGCTACCGTAAGTCCAGGTTGCCTTAGATGGGTTGTCTGTCCTCTTTTCCAACCAGAAATGTTATCCAGGAAGATTTTGAGGACTGGCTGTATATCTGGGATTGTTGGCATCTAATAATCTCAACAGGTTGGACGTTACTGCATATGTGCAGCAGCCTCACCTTGCATGTCCCATGTCCAGCATTCCCAAAGAGATCCTCACAGCAAACACACTATGCCTGTATCACATGTGCAAAGCAATTCCAACAACAACAAGAGAGTACTCAACCACTCCTACAAAGTGTTGCATGAATTTACCACACAATTACTTCGAGCATTTCCAGTAAGTACGAAAAATATGAGGCTTACTGTATTTGCATGATGCAACTTGTGCACCTATTTCTGCATCAGAAATACAGTAGCCAAAGGGTGGGATAAACAGTCACCAGAACAGCATCAAAGCCAACTGGTTGCTATGCGGTGACTACAGTTTGGCTTTCGCAATTAATACGCCTCTTCCTCCCTCCCTTGTGAAGTGCAGCCGCCATTTTCCAGCAGCTGCAAACCAAAGTTGCCACCACTAAATGGCAACTGCCAAGAAGTTCCCCATGAACAAATGCAACTTGTGAAGCCAAGCTTCAGCAGGGAAGGGAAGTATGGGTGATGGGCTTGCTAAGGTGAGGTGTAGAACACAGATTTAGGAACATAGGGTGAAAAATAAAATTATATTCCATGTCAATAGAGGGCACGTGCTGAAAGACCATAGGGAAGGTAGGGAAGACATGGAGATATCACAGTAGCATGTGCAAGTAACAGCATAATTCTGTTGGCTTCAGCTGAGTCATCTTATTTACACTACCTAAGAGGAAAAATTGGGCTTTGTCTTTCATCTATACTTAAACTTCTTGGCTATATTGATGATTTTCAGCTTCATGCCAATTACGCCCAGGGATTCCATAAATGAGGAACAAATTCTGCAGAAATGGAAGGGGTCTGCTGAGACAGGGTGGTAAAGAGAAGGTAACCCACAATACGAAAGCTGAAGTCTGCAGTAATCCATCCTCAGCCAAGTTGTACACACCTGTTCCATACACTTCTCCTTCTGTAATTGACTTTCAGGGTGGCACTTCGGGTATGGTAAAAATTTGTTGTCAGATGACTGCTTGCAACTCTCACCAAAATATATGAGAGGGATGTGACCACAAATAGAAAACTCCACAGTACTATTTCCTAAGTATGCCTGCAATTTCAGAACTATGCTTTCTCAGAGCTGAGCCTACCTTTGCCAAGAACTAAGCCTTTATCATGGCTGCTGTACTGAAAAGTGAGGCGTATGTGAGAAAGAAAATACTGCTAGAGCATTTGAAAATTATTTCAGTTGTGGTTTTGAACTTACACGGGACGTAACTAACCTTCCTGTCTGAATTTACCAATTGTAGTAAGAATAGAGTCTTAATGAATGTTTAAAGCCTCATCAGTTTATGAAAGAAGTTATATAACATGGTGTTGTAGCAGCAATGCATTGAACTCAGTGACCTAAAAAAATGCTTAAATGTACTTCCATCTTAGGAAGTTCCTAGGTCTACCTGTCAGCAGAGCTATTCCCAGAAAATCAATTATACATGTAAGCAAAAATATCATGGAGATGAAAGAACATATGAAAGAGCAAGCACAATTCTCCTTTCACAACACTGTGAATCAAGTAACTCCACTGAAGCCAACGAGTTACACTGGTGTGAGTGAGAAAAGAACCAGCTCCATTGTCTGAAAATGGCTCAGGCCACCCATGGAGTCCAATCACAGTAACTGTAGGCAGCTAATATTGCAGCGTTTAATTCAGAAAGCCCAAGACTGAAAAGAGGAGACTGAAAAGAAAGGATCTGAGTTTAGTTTTAGCCAAAAAAGCTGAAAAATAGCAGGAAAATCATGAATGGAAAAGGAAAGAAAAAGATTCAATTTATAAAAAATCCTCCCTCCCCCCAAAAGAATTTGCATAGAAAAAAAGAGTAAATCTGCTTTGATTTTTGTTTGGGGTTTTTTTTTGGTTTTTTTGTTTTTTTTTTTAAAACACCCTGCACGTACCCAGTTAACAGTTGATGAGCTGTATGCTGCCCTGAAGGAAAAGCGTTATCTTCATTCTCCAAACAGCAGATAACGTTTTGCGTGTTGATGCATATTGTGTCATACATACTCAGATTGAGTGCTACGCAATGAGTCTTACCTTGCCAGCACTGGTCACTGTAACGTATCCTGTCGCATTTTTAGGTAGCAGTGTACTAAACAATACCTTCATTTCCCCCTGCTTTGGTTTACTTCCTCTAAACACACCCTCCCTTTTTCACCTTAGATCAGTTAGTTTAGCTTTCCTAGTTCCTGCCACCTCCCCATTTGAAATAGCATTTCTGCCATTAGTACTTACTCTCAGTAACAGAACAAAGGCTTATTTCTGGAAAGCTGTCGGGTCACTAACCTCCTCCTGTAACTCAGCCTCCCTTCTTCAGTTTTCTGGCAGTTTTTCTGTCTTCTCTATTTATCTCACCACACACTGTCTCTTTCGTCTACACCTCACCTGCAGCGTTACCCTCTCCGTTGGTATTATTGTCCTGATTATAACCATCCAGAAGCTATTGAGGACCTGTAAAACAGCATATTGTGAGTTTATTATGCTGCATTACAAACCGCTACACCAGTGCACCATGTCAGCATTATGACGAAACATCAAACGGCATTAAGACAGATGTGCTGAATGTGATCCACAGAACTCGCAGAAATGCCGTCTCTTTTTTTCTTTTCCAGGTCATTCTGTCTCCTTTTTTTCCCCTCTCCCACTTTATCCTCAATTTTCTTACGACCTTTTCCTTTTCTGTCACAATTTTTCCTTCCTCCCCACTGACATCCTCCCTTGGCTTCCTTCACTGTCCACCTGACATTCCTCCGTGCCTTTTCTTTCCTCAGATGTGCCCGCACAAAGGACTATAACAGAGGCAGCACTGCAGCTTTGTTGAATGTGGTTTGCTCTTTAGTAAACAAAGCTGCACCTGGGTGCATCTCTGGGATCAACAAACTGAGGGTCTAGCAAGCATTTCATTCCCAAAGGCTTAAACCAGAGAGCTCCAAGATTAATGTGCCTTCTCGGTTCCCTAATCTCCAGGCTGAAGCACACCAGAAACAGCAGGAGGAAGCTTGAAATAATACCAGAGTCTTTTCTTCACATGCACATATTTCCTTCTGCCTCGTGCGAGTCCAGGCTCTTAGCAACAAGAGCACTGTAGAATGGGGTAGTGACTAGAATTTGATGATGTCAGAATAGCAGAAAATGAAAGAAGATGTACTTTGTAGTGGCATACAATTGAAAAGCGTGAAATTGGTGCCAAGCAGCGCTAAAACCAAACAAATTCTTTTCCAACAATTCAATGTGCAAAGGGTCAGAAAGCAACGCGCTTTTTTAATATTCAGACCGTTAATTAAAATCAGCACAATTCAAGTAGAGAACAAAGCGGTGCTTGTTGATACTAGGTATTTTGTTTTACACGACAGCATCAGATTTTCAGGAGCAGCACCTCAGGTAGAAAGAGCGCACGCTTGGGACAGTATCACTCATCTGTATGCTAAAGATAGCTTCTAAGCCTCGCTTAGATCAGTCTAAACTTTGGCACATGCCCTAGCAGCTGCACAGCATTTAACTATGCCTCTTTCAGCACGCACCACAGTGCAGAAAGAACAGGTTACTAATATATTTTAATGGCAGATATATTCACCTGGAAAGGTTAAGTAGTTCCTTCAGACAACATAGTTTCCTCTGAGCATCTGTCAATTTTTAAGACTTTGCAAAAATTTGTCTACCATTTGTAGTGCTTTTTTCCATCCTCTGTTGATCTGTGAAAGCCTTGAGGAAATAAGGAAGGAAAATTACTTCGCGGCACAAGGAAACAATGAAACCTGGTGCACGCTCACATTATCTATGTCTAAATGCTGTTGAAATCCGTCAAAAAAACCCTGAATAAGAAAACACAGAATCATTTTTCCACATAGTTCTCAGAGTGCTCAATACTACTTGTAATAATTATATAATTTTCAGAGAACACGATGGTTTTTAAATTGGTATCTCTTAAAACTTTACAGCTTTTTAATTTCATATTTTGGGACAGATATTAAAGTGGCGTGATACATTGTTTCAAAAGGAAATACACTTCATGTACTAATTTCATTAGCTTAGAAGCCCCAGAATGTATTATTCACTTTTATTCTATTGCTAATAATGTCTTTTAGCAAAGACCCTGCTTCTAGCAGTACTACTTGTTAATATTGTAATTATTTGCAAATTTGGTGTTGGCACTATTCTAGCTTCTTACGTAGAATTTAATTCTTAGCTACCATTGACACGAGCAGGCCTAGTGATTTCCCCCCTTTCCAAAGCCTCGATCTGCATGTTATTTCATACAGGCAGATTTCTGTGCCTCTGTGCAATTCTAGTCATCTGAAGAGGATCATGTTCTGTACTGTAACTTCCAAACCTAAGATCTAAGACAGCAGTCCTGGTAAGAAACATATAAAAGAGAAGAAATGGTACATTTAAATACATCAGTGCTAAAACACAGAACTAAAGCTTGCCTTTCAGATAAGTGAGGAATTTTGTTAGGTTTCCACTTCCAGTATCGCTATTCAAGACCATATACATTTTTGCTGATGAGCAATGCTCACTCTGACTGATGTACTCAAGTATCTACAAATATTAGGGAAAAAAAAGAATATAACACCCAAGGATAATTAAAAATAAAAGAAAAATACAAAAGTAATTTTAATTGTATATGTGAAACACGAAAAAAATGCTAAGGTGGAAGAGTTTCACCATAAAAATGTATCATGCAAACATTATGAACAGCTTTGAAAAATCTCTTTGTGAATCACATCAAAGATCTTGTGTAATTGAATAAATTGCAGGAAAATTGCATTGTAATATACACTAATTACATCATCTTGGTTTGTCAGGTTTTTTCCCAGTATTACGCATTTACTCTTATTTTGTTGTATGCATACATTTTGCTGTAATAATTCTACCGGGACTGCTTAGAGCCAACATTTCAGCACCCGTTCATTTCATTTGCTGAATACTGGCAAATCTGGAGTTCCTCTGATGATGTCCTCTTTTTCTATGTGGAAATTACACACCAGTGAAAACAGGGATCTTCCCCACCGAAAGCAGGAACTTTCTGATTCAAGCTACCTGCACGTAGATGTTCTAGTCCAACGCCATGTTCAGAAGTCAGATGTGTTCTGGAAGTCCTGTACTCCACGCACATGCACCGAGTGTTAGACTGGACATCGCTGGACTCACCGGATGTGCCAGATATACCATGCAGCAAGTCCATGATGTTCAGAATTCAGCAAATTTCACGCTCTTGAGTACAGGCCACCTGGGACACCAAACAAACTCTTATATGTCAAGTTATCCTAGGGAAAAATACATGAAGCCACGTGCTGGAGCAGGTAATGCTCTGCACCTTGTGCAATTAATCTTTCTTTAAAAAAAAAAAAAGTTTCAGTAAATCTCCATAAAACAGGGACAGTCTTTTCATCTGACTTTTGCATAGTGCCTGTCCCAAAGAATCCCTGCCTGTTGTAACAATAAAAAAAGATAACCTGGACGAGAACACAGTACTTCACCACCACCGTGGACGTTACAGGAATCACAGCTTCTCATGATCTGATTCTTTACTACAAAAATAAACAACAAAGGGAGACAGTAGCAAGTCCAGGGCAGTAACTACAGTTTCACTTTGAACAAACTTTTTTTTTTCTTTGTGTGTACAGTACTATTTAAAGGTGATTGCAGTTTACCTTACAAAGAGTTTCTCAATTCGATTTTAAAAATAATAATAATCAAGTTATACAAGCTCTTGGCTTGACTATTATCCACTTAAGAATTGCTTGTATTTACAATTGCAACAGCCCTCAAACACAAAGGTACAATCAAAAGCAAGATAGTTTGTCTTCAAAGTATTCTAAAAAGAATATAAAATCACTTGTAAAATCCCTATTTGGAAATATTTCTATTATTTATTTGTCTTTGGTCCACGTTAGTAAATCAGAAGCTGCCACATAAGATCATGAGTGTTTCCACATGCATAACATTTTTTTCTTTTCAGTAATATATTAATCATCAGGCAGCAAAGTAATTAATACTATAACTTAACTTGAAGCAATTGTCTCATTATCACTGTTTAATTCACAACAACAAGAATCGACCAACTCTCGACACCTTTAACAATGCATTAAATTCACAATAACTAATGCAAATGGTGTATGAGTTCCTAACATTCATATGATCTGTAATATAGACAAGGACATTCTCTTCTTGTACTGTCAAGCACAGAGAGAACAGTGTTACACACCACCTGTGATTGATGAAAAAAATGTGACAGGTATATGTTTTTAAATTTTATGTTATCACATATTTAAAAACTGTTAAAATGTAATGCAGAAGGCGAGTTATATTTGCTATAGCTGGACTTTTAGCTGTGACAGCTTTTTTTTAACATAGGCTGTGCTTGACATATAAGTTTAACTAAATGGACAGAAGCAACAGAAGGCATTTCAGATTTCAAAATTTTAATATTTTGTCTTGCAAGAATTATACACAAATGTACAGAAATTAAAATGCTGAGACAACTTGGCCAGCCCTTGTAAACTCTACAAAGAATTCCATTTATCTCCATTGAGAGCTAGTGGAGTCATTACATTCAATTGACTTTAACAGAATTTGGACAAATCCCCAAACCTACAGCCATACCTGGCAGCATCCCCAAAACAACAGTCAATAAATGACATATTTTTAAATACAACTGCATAAAGACACAGGGAATACAGGAAGAAAAGAAAATGGAAGACAGCGTAGAGCAAAACCAGAAGACATAATCTCTCCTCTCTTAATTTGACCAGTTCTTTCCAACTCCAGCATGTCATCGATTCAACGCGAGACCTTTAGAAACCTAAACAGATCAGAAAACCATCCTCACTTTCAACTCGGGAACCTGTCTTTCCAGTGGAGGGTATCAGTGCTGACACATTTTTTGTGCTCATAAGGACAGGATGGAGAGAGCGCAGAAGGGCAAAAAGCCTTTTTCTCAAGCTGAGGAATGCTGAGGGCTGGGGACTGAAATCCAGATGACCTGTGATGGCAGCAGCAACCCCCCACCTACCCGATTTTCAGTTTCAGAGAGGAAGAGGTATGCACTGGTACAAGCTGATAGATGAGACCGGGCTATCTCCCAGCACAAGCAATGGCCAGTTTTCTGATAGCAGGAATCCAGGAGAGGCTAAACAGATGTGCACTTCTCCTCATCCTCCTTACAGATCCACAGAAAGCCCAGGAAAACCCCAGTAAAAAAGCAGCAGTGAACATGTAGAGAACCCTACATCCTAACCCCCGAGTACCCTGAAAATTTCATTTTACATTATAAACAGATTTGAAGATATATTTCCAGGAGGGTAATATCAGACTCAGAATCTATTTTTAGGTGTATTTTTTAAAAAAGGACTTATTTTTACAGGCTGAGTGGCCAGAGGCACCCAGTGACCTCCAGGACGCTCAGTACTTTTAAGATGTGAAACAGTAGTCTCTTTCTCTTGACTTTTTAATAGCTAGAACATTAATTTATGTTACAGTGGCTGCTCCCTAAGCATGCTACCCAGTAATTAGAGCAAGTTGCAATGTGGAATTTGTGTGTCTACTACAAATGTTCTTGCTTCATAAAATCAGGCTCAGAATGCGCCCAAACGATTACCAAGCCTTGTGTCATCAACGCTACGCGCCCCGGCTCTCCAGCCACGCTGTCAGATGTAGTGGGTTAAAGAAACATCTGCTAGCAGTGTGGCTCATGCCTGTTAGAGAAAAACATTTTTCCCTACAAATTGCTACTTTGATTCTAAATTCGTACACAGTATTTAGACCCAGACAAACTTCTAAAAATAACCGCCTCCCTCCTCCCCTGCTTCCAAAGACTATACACAGAGAACTTATCATGGCCGGAAAGAGGGAAATCTTTAAATAGTGGGAGGGAAGGATACCTTATTTATTGAGCTGGTGTAAACTCACAACCGCTTTGTTGCCCTGTCACTGATGGCAGAGTTACACACCGCTGGAAACTAAGGTGTAATGAATGGCAAACGTGAATAGGAGAAATAATTCAATTTTAATAGAGAATGAATCTCATTATTTGGGGGATTTGGTACCAGCTTTCGGGCTACTCAGGACAAGCAGTGTTTAAGTGTTTGCAAATGCCATACCTTTCTATCTAAACAAAAGAGAGTCATCTTAAATATATATGAGAAGCGCCGTTATACCAGGAAGCACAGCACTAACTGTAATGTTAGCATAAATATTACAGATGTTATTGATTACAGATACAAATCAGGACTTCTAAGATTACATTCCTATAACTGTAATGACTCATAAGAAAGAAAAACTGCACTTAGCCCAAAGTAATTGAAAGTAACTGCTGCTAAAAGGGACAAATTTTGCCACAGACTGGCTCTGATAACATCCTAATTCTGCCATCAGGTGAGATCAGCCAGTAGCTTATATATTTATCAGCTGCCTGCTTCATCTTGTCCCCAGTTGATCCCCAATGGTCTAGTCCACTGATTTAATTAAAAATCCCTTTCCTTCCCAACAGCAGAACTTTTTACAACGCTTACGCTGCTGTTACTGTTCTAGAGTCTCCCAGATGCAGCTTGCATTTCTACTATTAAAGAAGAATTATTAGAAACCCAGTCTGAATTCTTCAGGTTTTCTCTAATCAAAGAACATAGATAGTATCACTGCTCTCTATGTTTCTAAAAACATTGGAAGAACATAAAAAGAAATATTTCTGCAGAAAATCAAGTTTACTTATACAGCATGTCTTGTTTTTCAAATCACTTCTCTTAGGAAATCATGCAGAAACTAAGAATAATATTTAGATACATTAGATACATAACCGAGGCTTAACATGATAAATGGTTCCACATTACAATTTTTCCAGTAGCAAAGCCTGACTAAGAGGTTCCTGCCCTTTTCCTCACCCAGCTCCTCCTACCATTTTGCTAGTTTACTCCTCAGTTGTGCTGATGCAACTGTTTGTGGACTCCAAGCCAAAACAAGGCAAATGACCGCATTTAAGAAAACAACAGTACAATCACTCTTGTTCACAGGCCTACTTTTAGAATTAATAATTAGAAGAAAAAAAAAATAATTGTTCAAAATGCCAGTTAAGAAGTCATGAATATAAAGTGTATTGCAGCTCCATGGAATGACTCTCCAACAGTTAAAGTTGGATCACTTAAAAGCGGAACGACAGAAAGTGAATGACCATCAGACAGGCAAAGCTGCCTACATTTAATTTCAGGGAAAAGAAATACTTTTGTATATATTCCAACTGCAACTTTTCCTCTTGGAGGCAAAAGAAACTGAAACTACAGGGAGAGAGAGAGCTTTCCTCAATTCAATTGAGTACTCACTGGTGTAACTTTCAAAGGAGACACGCACCAGATGTACTAGTAAGCTTTCTCAGATTCACATATAAAAAGGACAGCAGCAGTTTTTTCTTCAGAACACCACCTCACAAGCAGTAAATGGAAAAAACACTATACCATTTTACAAAAACCTGGTTTTTCCTATACAAGAGTTTCAGAGTTTTCTTTTGGACAACAGCAATCGATTATTTAGAATAAGCGTGGTTTATTTCTCCTTCAGTAAAAGAAGTTCAAAGCTAACTTCCTGCACCAATAGCAGAGGTACCAGAGACAGCCCTTGTGACTACTGCAGTTCATCACTTTCCGTCAAATGACTTTTCACGGCAAGCACCCTGCTTCCTCCCCAACAAACAGGTTACGCATTCATTTGCAGTATTATTAATTTTATGATCTGGAGAAGAGTATCCAGTACTAGCCATTGCCTTCCTTGCAGAAGTCCTATACTTCACCTGCTTCACATTATTTAGGTAACATGACCGTGATGTGCTAAACATTGGGAGAGTTACTGCTTTTTCCTATTAACTTTCACATGCGTGTCTGATGCTCAGAACAAGTATTCTCAAGGCACTTGACAGATGGGAATCGATCACCAAGCATGTGGCACAGCTGAATGAGTAGAGCACAACTTGTATGCCCCATGACTCGTACAGTTCTTGGACTGAAGTCTCCCTGGTGCAGAACATTGTCTGTACCAAGTGAGCAGGGCGTTGCCGTGATGAAAAAACACAAACGTCCAGATGAGAAAAGACGTAATTAGCAGTATTATATTGCAAATGGGATCTTCGTGGACTCTACTAAATTTTCACAAACACCACCACAAAAAAAAAAAAAAAATCTGCAAAACTTGATGGCAACTAGGTTGCAGACTGTTGCTTCAATCTTTAAATAGTTATTTTACCAGTCTCACTAAACCCCAACTCTTCCCTCAAGCCCTGCAGTCTGCTGTGGATACTACTTGAAAGCTGTATTCCTTACTCAAGCAGAATTCCCAATGAGTAAGAAGACTTCCAGCACTTGTTCTAGGAGCTTATGAGCTCACTGGTTAGCTTTTCAGACTCCTTGAAAGCGAGGATCTTTGCTTTGCTTCCAAGGAACTGACAGATCCTCAGTTTTCTAGTTGAAAGAACAGGTATTTCCCTGTATGCATCACTCATTTCTTCCTCTTGACTTTAAATGATCTGCCTAGCAAAACACCACACAACTTTACTGCTTCTAGATCAGTTTCTCATTAATTTCACCAAATAGCCTTACAGAAGAATTCTATAGGAGAAGGGGAAGTATGTACCTACAGAAGAGGAGAAAAGAAGTCAAAGTTTTTTCTATCACTCTCTGCTGCTGAGATTCCAGGATTGTTTCTCTGAATAAAATGAGTAATAAAAAGCAGTTCTTTAACACTTCTTATGGTAGGAAAAATAAGAGCTAAGGGAAGGTGTAAGAAAGCCTTGGGAAAAGAATTCTTAAATAAAACAATTGCTAGCTACACCCCTTGTGGCAACCTGGAATACATTCCACATCAGTGACATTATTTTCACTGAAGGGGGGCAAGATCACCATAGACAAAATTAGTATTTAAATTGCCTATAGAACTTACTGTCTTGTTTTAACATAGTAGTTTTGTTTGCTGAAAAAGGACCACGGTGCTTTCTTCCTCTCTTCTGTAATTTAGAGACTTGCACCTCTATTGTCCCTAAGTATTTATGTAACTAATTAGGTGGAAAGCAAAATGAATTTTTGAAATTCATGCATCATCAATAAAACTAGTAATTAAAACTTTATTGTTTCCAAATGTCAACAATGATTAAGCAGCGAGATATTTTTTGTGACGTTACTCATTTGGGTGGAAGACCTTACCATGGCAACACTGTTTTTTAAAGTCTCCTTCAAACAACTGCAAAATTGTATGTTGTAATGATGTAAAGAAAAACATAATCTGTAGAACTGTGAGAGACAAATCAGAAAGATTCACTTTTCTTCAGATCCTAAGATAGCACATGACAGCTAGAAAGTGTATCTTTTACTTGTAAATTATCCAATAACCACTGGCATCGATGACTGGCAAAAGGTTTTGTTAAAAAATAAGAAACGTTCAGCTTCCAAGGCTGGTATGGATACAAAAAGTCCAGCTTGTTCAGAATTAGCAAAAGAAAAAAAAAAAACAGCCAGAGAACCCACAGTAGGCAGATGCAGAATCGCAATGTCTTTGATCTATTGTGTTTGTGCACGTGAGGTATAAGTACACAGCTGTCATGTTTCATATGCTTGACAGGTCACCCCATAGAGCAGTGGTGTCAAACCACTCCAAAAAGTTCTAGAGTTCATTGATCCTGATTCGTAAGCCAAGAGGAGGACCTTTCTCCCTGGCAGATAATTTAAGGGCAATGATGAACAAACTCTACTCTTTCCTAGTCATAAAATGTAGCATCTTACCCTTTCTAGCAAACGCGTATCTCAGCTGAGATTAGTCCAATGGCTGAATCATCACAATCTCCCCAACAAAGACCGGGTGCTGACAGAGATGAAAAGAGTGCTGATCCGTTGCTCCGCACTTCTTACTGAAACAAAAAGCTGAAGTATTAAAACAAATGAAAACAAGTCTCACGAGGGGCAGTGAAATATTAATATTCATTGTTTTATGCATTATTGTAGGCTACGTAAAATTACAGTTGCCTGTAAGCGTACATACCTGGATACATATTATGCCTGTGCATGCTTGCAAGTTCCTGCAGGAATCTGTATGTGTCAATGGACCCGTGTGACTATTTCTTCAGCGTGTATTTCTCAATTTATAAATTAATTAGAGCGGCCAGACCCCCTTTCAGCTGACCGCAACCCATGCAGAAACGGCAGACTAGGGGCACGAGGACCGGCTCGACACGCAATACCGTGAAGGCACCGGTACTTATTTACCCTCGCTCCCACGGGGCAATATTTGGGAGCTGCCGGGACTCGGCTGACGAGTAGCTGAAGCGGCGCGGGGCGGTTTCCGCCGTTCCCGTGGAGGAACGGCGGCTCCCGCCACACGCGAGCGGGAGCACAGACGCGGCCTTTTCACACGTCGGAAGCGCCTCACCACTGCGCCTCATCACTTTATTACCGCGAACACGCATCACACCCCCGACGGCGCGGCCTCGCTCAGGCGGCGGCCTGCACCCACCCGCACCAAGGACAGGCGACGGCGCGTCGTCCCCACCTCCCCAGCCCCGCCGCCGGTGGCCCCTGAGCGCCCGCCGCTGGGGCCCGTGCCGCCAGCCTGGCCCGCTCTCCCGCCGCCACCACAGCCCTTGTGAGGCAGCTTAAGGACGCGGGGATGTTTGAGCCGCGCCGGCCGCCGTACGCCAGGAGGTGGTACCGCCCGCTCCCGCGCGGGGCAGTGGGATGGCGCCGGCCGCGCAATGGCGTCCGTGCTGCCTGTTGGCCTCCTCCTCCTCCTGCCCTTACTGCTCGTCCCCTTGGCGCTCCTGGCGAGGAGGCGCGGCGGCCGGCGGACGCCTCCCCTCAGGCTCCTGGTGGTGGCCGGCTCCGGTGAGTAGGGGTTGCGGCCTCCAGCGGGAGCAGGGTGGTGCCGCGCAGCGCCGGCGGCTCCTCCCAGGAACTACGGCTCCCGGCATGCAGCGCGGCGCGCGGGCCGGCGCGGCGGGGGCCGGCGTGCCCTGGTGCATGCCGGGAGTTGTAGTGGCGGGAGCCGCGGGCTGAGGGCCGGCCCGGCCCGCCTCGCCTCGGGCGCCCTGCAGGCCGCCGCCTGCCTCCGGGTTTTTGCGTCCTCGATTGGAGTAATTGTTAAGCTCCGTCTTCATTTGGGGCGTTTCGCCCGTGTTTATGTCTGACGCTTTGGTTTCTGAACCTTCCCTTTAGCTGGCTCGTGCGTTTCACCCGAAGTCGTTAGCGACTATTGGCTAAAACTGATGCAGGACAGATCTGTGCAGCTGCTTGGTCTTCTGACAGAAAATAATTGATGGCGATTCAGGGCAAGGCTGTCCAGAGAGCGGTACACCCCTTACATAAGTGACACTTCGCAATAATCCTACCCAAACCAGGTCTCCGTGGTTTACTTACAAGAGTCTCTTGCGGGTCTGTCAGCGGTAGTACTGTTGTCCACCCCACCCTAACGGGACACACACACATTTGATGCTCCATGTGACCTCCCTGAAGTTGCAGGGCAATTAATTTACCCAAAAAAATCAGGCTACCTCAAAAATTCACAGTTGGCAAATCCAGACGAGCTTTGATTTCATCACCTCAATATCCCTGTGGTTTTTGCGCACCGACTAATTCAGTGATAATCCCAGGATCTTTCTGCAATCTGAGTTTTATTGGCAATTTTGTAATTTTTCAGGTCATCTTTACTTCCACCAGGGCTGGAAATGTGCTTGTTTTCCTTCAGTCCTTTGGAATCTAGTTTGCACATATTAAAAAAATATTTTCACTATACCTAAGCTTACCAGGTGAAAATAATTCATAAGTCAGTTAAGACTGATGTAATGTTCAAGCCTATTCTTCAAGACTTTTTTGAAGTAGGAATCTCCTGCTCTTCTGTGAATATTCAGGTGATTGCATTAAAATTCGTGAGAGCTTCAACAAACTATTGCTCATGAGGCAATTCCTCCAAAAACATTTGAAAAATACTGCACGAAATTCTACAGAAAGGTGGCAAACTCATATCTAATGCAAGCAGCATAGCCCTCGCTGCTTGTCACTTGTTTGCCGGCTAAGAGTGCTTGAATTGGGTAGCAAAGGTCTCTTAGGAGGCTAACGACGCTGGGCAGCAGGAGGTAGTAGGAATACCTTTGGTTTACTGTTTTGGTTTGCAGCTTCCAGCAGAGTGCAAAGTAACACATCGAGTAAACACTTGTGCGCGTACTGATGGGTGCAGTTTGATGTTAAGCCAATCCAGTCCAACAGATAAAAGGTGACCTGGCTCCACTTCACCTGTGCACACAATCTTCCCCCTCTCCTCTTCCACTGCTACAGGTATTCCTGTAACTCTGGGTCAGGAAAATCAACTGACAAAAAAAAAAAAAAAAATTAACCCTGCTCCCAGAAAACACAAGTACACCCTCCCCTTCTCTCCAGTTTAGTGCTGGCTTAGCTACCTGAACAATGTGACCTTGCAGTCAGAAGGTTGTCCACACCCGTTGAAAGGCAGTGGTTAAAGCACTTGGCTGGACTTTTTCTTCTGTCAGCACTCAGCTCTTACGCTGGCGTAGCTGCAGCGTGAAATTGCTGCCTGCTTGATTCCAGTATTATGCACTGGGATAGAGCAGCCCCTGCTCTTGCAGGTCGTAGGACTGAACGCTCGGTAGGGTCGGTGGGAGAGCGGTTTCCGTGGTGCAGCTCTGAGCCATATCCTGTCTAGCTTCATTTTGACCATTGCAGCATGGTATGGCTTTTGAGTATGGAGTACCGTATAACTACATCAGTAGACAAAGGAGGAGCTACAGATGTCATCTGTCTGGACTTCTGTAAGGCCTTTGACACAGTGCCCCACAACATCCTTCTCTCTAAATTGGAGATGTATGGGTATGATGGGTGGACTGCTCGGTGGATGAGGAATTGGTTGGATGGTTGCATCTAGAGGGTAGTGGTCAATGGCTCAACATCCAGAGGTAGACTGGTGACCAGTGGTGCCCCTCAGGGGTCTGTATCAGGACCAGTACTGTTCAGTGTCTTCATCAATGACATAGACAGCGTGGTCAAGTGCACCCTCAGCAAGTTTGCTGATGACACCAAGATGAGCAGTGCAGTTGACACACCTGAGGGATGGGATGCCATCCAGAGGGACCTGGACAGACTCAAGAAGTGGGTCCATGTAAGCCTCATGAAGTTCAACAAGGTCAAGCGGAAGGTCCTGCACCAGGGTCAGGACGACCCCCAGTATCAATACAGGCTGGGGGATGAAGGGACTGGGAGTAGCCCTATGGAGAAGAACTTAGGGGTACTGGTGGATGAAAAGCTGGACATGAGCTGAAAATATGCACTCGCAGCCCAGAAAGCCAACCACATCCTGGGCTGCATCAAAAGCAGCGTGGCCAGCAGGTCAAGGCAGGGGATTCTGCCCTTCTACGCCACTCTGGTGAGACCCCACCTGGAGTACTGCATCCAGCTCTGGAGCCCTCGGCACCTGAAAGACATAGACCTGTTGGAGCAGGTCCAGAGGAGGACCATAAATAATGACCAGAAAGACAGAGCACCTCTGCTATGAGGACAGGCTGAGAGAGTAGGGGTTGTTCAGCCTGTAGAAAAGAAGGCTCCAGAGAGGCCTTACTGCAGCCTTCCAGTATGTAAAACGGGGCTTATAAGAAAGATGGGGACAAACTTTTTTAGCAGGGCCTTTTGTGATAGGACAAGGTGTAATGGTTTTACATTAAAAGGGGGTAGATTTAGACTAGATATAAAGAAGAAGTTTTTTACAATGAGGGTGGTGAAACAGTGGAACAGGTTGCCCAGGGAGGGGATAGATGCCCCATCCCTGGGAACATTCAAGGTCAGGTTGGACCGGGCTGTGAGCAACCTGATCAAGTTGACAATGTCCCTGCTCATTGCAGGGGGGTTGGACTAGATGACCTTTAAAGGTCCCTTCCAACCCAAACTATTCTGTGATTGTTTGCCCAGTTGTTTTTGCACTATGTACAGGACGTTAAACACAAATGTCACACTTCTGTGTGATCCTGGTTCAATTCCATTTAACTGAAAAGCTTTCATCAATATGGTTTCAGTGGGAGCTGAATTGTCTTCATGTTACTTAAACAGTGTCTCAACCATCCTTTAATTGAATCCTCTACTCTCAAAAGAACATCACTGATAATAGTAGTACTAATAAGTTTTAAAAGAAGTGACTGATTCAGCTGAAGAAATTGAAAGTTACAAAATTTTTCATATATTAACTGCAGTTTATTTCATTTTTACAGGTGGGCACACAACAGAAATCCTGAGGTTACTTAGCTGTTTGTCAGAGTCGTACTCTCCTAGACATTATATTTTTGCAGACTCAGATAAGATGAGTGAAGCTAAAATACGTTCTTTTGAACAAAAAAGGGCTGAAACATTCTCCAATTCCCAGGTAACTTGTTAAATATGCTCTTGTAAGATAAAATGGTCTTAATATGACATTCTAATTCAAAGAAATTTTGAAGTGATTCTTTGAAAGGATATTTAAGATCAGCAGGTGCTTTTGGCTTTTCTAGGTATTGATAATCACTTGCACTACAGTTCAGCTGAAGGTGCCATTCTGTACACACTAGTTTTTACATTTCTGAAAGTGAACTATTTAGTGATTAATGCTGCACTAAAGAGACACTGAAAATGCAAAGTAAACATACCTAAAAATAGCAAATGCCATTCTTGCTACCAGTTTTCACTACCACTTTCCTTACTTCCTCTGAAAGTGGTCTTTACCTCTTTTTAACATGTTAGTCTATTTAAACCAATAAGGGAACATAATTGTACTGAAAGTTACTGTACAGAGAAGGGTATCTCTTGCTCAAGAAAGGCATGCTGAAAATAAATCTTCTTTAATTTTGTAAACCAGCTAGCCATTGAAGTGTTATTTGTAGCTAAAAAAATACCGGGGCAGAAAAATGGTGGTGAGGTTTTTTTTCTTTTATTTTTTAATTTGGCATTTACCTCAACAACATAATGTATTTTTTGGAAAGAAATAATATCTAAAAACCTTAGTTGAAATTGTATTATTTTTGTGTTTCTAGACTGTGTTTTGGCTGCATTTTAAAATCAAGCATTAGTTACACATGTTCAAAAAGTATGCAATACCTCTTAATATTAAATAGTTTTCTGGTTGATGACCTGAGCAAATGCTGAACTCCTAAAAATCATTAAAAAAATCTTGAAAATATCTTGTCTATCTTTTTATCAGATGTTTGCTTGCTTTGAGCTAGTTTGCTGAATGATTAAGAGACAGCAGTATGACTGGTGACTTAAAGTGTTAACTGATGTCCCATGAAATCAGTAGAAAGATTATATTTTTATTTAGAAATTGGAAATTTCCAAGTACAACAGAAATGAATGTTCTGACAACAAAAATCTTAGTCCTTTTGAGCAAGTAGCGCAACACGCAGTAAATTAATATTTAGATGGTATTGAATTCATATGGTACACTTCTGATATATCTATTGCCTTCAGCAGCACTACTGGGACAAAAGATTGCAGGACTCGCTACCAGTGACCTTCAGAATAAACCCTTTTTATGTAAAGCAACTGCTGCCAAGGTGAGCAACAGGCTCACGTAGGAATGATATTTTAAAGTTTGCTTACCCCACTTTCACCTTGGAAGACGAAGGTTCCTTGCCTACCGCAAGCTGCTGAATCAAATGGCGATGACTTAGTTTAAAATTGAGCATGGCAGTCTCTTCTCTCATGGTGCACCAAGGATGAAAGTTTAGTAAAGTGACCAGAGGTATTTCCTGTTCAGAGATATCTTGTTTGGTAATAAGTCATTCACACAGTCATACTCACTTATCTGAAAAATATCCAACCCTAAATTATTAAATTTCTTAAAAATATATATTTTGAATATTAAAAGATTAGTTTTCCAAAAAACTAGTTTTTTGGAACTAGTTTTCCACTAGTGCACTTACTTTTTCACTTAGTTTTGTTGAGCAGCTTCCCTTTCATACCTTCTCCAACTGCTAGCAGATCATGTAGTTATATTTTCCTTCAACACTGAAAGCCAGAGAAACATTTTTGGCTGCATCTGAATTTGCTGTCTGGATAACAGATGCTCATTTTCCTTTGGCTTTTTTTTTTTTTTTTTTTTCACTGAGCAAAAATATTTAGAGTGAAAATGGAAGATAAATTTTGGAAAGTAAAGGTCACATGCCTATAACATATTTTGCTGACTTTCAGAGTGTGCTTTCATGTAGCACATGTTTTGGCACTGGGGATGCTGGAGATCATCAAGCATTTAAAAATCACGTGTTAATAGCTTCTTGCAGCTTTGAGTAAACGAAAGGGAAACATCTGAATGTTTCAACCCAGGTCATTCCCTTCCTCATCTTGTCAAGGACATAAGTTTTTCCAGAACTAAGGACTGGACAGAAGACAGTTTACAATAATGACTTAAGAGAAAAGTCAGTGTACGCATTTAACAAATTCTGATGGAAAAAACCCACAAATATAATTAATTTCTGTATTTGATCTGTGGTCTAGCCCAGTTCTAAAAGCTACAGTGCTCAGGGAGAAGGAAAGGAAACCAGAATGAGCATCTTGCTTACAAGAAGCAAAATGCTGCACCTCTACTCACTAAGTCTCTTGGAGGGGAAAAAAAATAAAATCCAAAACACCTCCTGTGAAAAGTGTCTGGTCCTGCTATCACTTGCCTCTCTGTTACCCCAGCCTGTAACCACAACTCTTCTACATAGATGCCCCCAGAGCTGTTACTCAGGGAACCTTCTGCTCTCAGCATAGAGAACCTGCTTCAGCTCCTGCCTACCTGCTCTAGCAGCAGAAAGACAGCTTAGATTTGTTGACCGAAGAGCATGAATTCTTCACTGGATCTTACACCCCCATTCGTCCTGTCCAAGATGAGCAACCCAATTAACGAACCTTTACATAATGCTTGTCTGACAGCATGTTGTTTTCCATTTCATGTTTCACAAGTTATGATATGCTAAGAAATCTTGTTCCTCAGCAATAAAAAGACTATGTAAACCCAGTTTCTTCACAAATATTGCAGTATATTCAGTTGAGCGTATTGTAATAATTCACAGCAGTGGCAATTTTCCACTTACTTTTCCTTGCATGCTTGCAAAACAATAATATTAACTAGGTAAACAACTACATCACTGGTTTTGAAATTGCAATACCCAGTCACCTATTACAGAGTTGCCAGTTTGGAATGTTTATCTTCAAATAATAAAAGGTTTCTGACTTCACTAAAGATGTAAGGAAAAATAAATGCAACAATATGACACCATAGAAGATAGGGGAGCAATTTGTCTGTTTCTAATATCAGACATACTAGGCAATTTTCCAGCAAAAGGTGCAGGAGGTACCTTTGTCTGCAATACTAGCAGCACTCCATTATATGAGAGGCTGGAATTGCAGGAGGATCTGGCTGTGGCTTTTAAACAAAAAAAATTCTGGTTTTGTTTTTCAGCTTAATATTTAAGTGTTGATTGGTATGTGGGGCTGAAGTCCTAACACATGACATAGACATTGATGTGCAAAGCTTCAAGCATGTTTTTTGAAGAGCATAGATAAAATCCATTTGAGCTTTACTTGAATTCTACAAGTAAATTTCTACTTTGATACCGTTTGGGGTCCCTGCCAAGTTTTGCTGAAGTCAGGGTTTGTTTGGTTTTTTTTTTTTTTTTTTCAGTGAAGAAAATCACATATCTTTTTTTGGCAAATATTGTTTAACACCATTCTTACAGTGAAGGGAGCACCCTGAATAATTCCACTGAAACCTGATCTGCCTAAAACTACCTTACACATAGTTCTTGCAGAACTAAATACTATGCAAGGGTCTAAACTCCACTTACGGCATTTCCTTTTATCACCTGATCTCTTCCAAAGCTTTAAGAAATAGAGAGGTAGTGATAACCAGAATCCTGTTGAATGGGGAGCAGGGGGCATGTTTGTTTTTCCATATTCTGTTGTCAGACTAATGCAATCCGAGTTTCAACACCTGCAAATAAAACATAAAACCACCAGTCTGTAACATCTGTTAATGCCTGCCAGCATCACCACAATTAAAGAATCTTATCGCAATGAAATAGGATAATTTCAGTCATGAAAATTAAATTCATATTCTGCATTTATAAGTGTGGTGGGTTTTTTATTCTTTCCACCTTACATATTAAAAAAAAAATCCAGTTATTGCTATTCAAGACAATTTGTAGTTTGTATTTACTGTACAGCTATTGGAAACATAGTCTTTCCTGGTCACAAATCACCAGGGCTAAGCTATGACAACTAGCAATGGTATATTTGAAGTAACCAGGCAATTTTCAGTATTTATAATAATACTTAGAGTCTCTCACTCCCTATATGAGTTCTGCCAGAGTAGGAATGATCTGGTGTACCATATGAAGCGAGATAGAGACCATTCCCCAGTTCTAAACAGTGTCAGCACCAATGGACAGTGCACTGCAGCCATTATATTTGTCTTTCATTTAAACAGTCAAAAACGTCATTGGCATCAGGACTGGCTTCTGCTGTAGCAATAGTTCTTTGGCGTAATTCCTTTACGTCAAGGTAAAAGCCATCTGTGAAGCATGCAGGAAGCCTTACTACTGTTAACTCCCAACAGTGTTCTGAGACAAGCAGAAACATCCAAGTTTTATTCATTTCATACCTTTTACACACAGTGAGTAATCTCTACTTTTTCCTAGAGAAAGAACAAAGAAAATTATTTAGTGATAAGATGTTCCTTCCTGTTTCTTTATGCAAATATTTTGCATTTTGAATAGGCATCTTGCATATCTTTTGAATACTCATTGAGTACTTATTTAAAGGATAATGATATTTGCTGTTACATTTTTAATAGTACACACTGGACATTAACTGAGAGAAGTTGTTGCATTTTCTGCAGTGTAAATCCACGAAGAATTTAAACAGGCAAGAGACAGAAGAGTCACCGTGTTTGGGTTGTATCAGATCAGACATAGATTTGTGTCTCAGTGACCACGAGGTGGGGCACTTCGTTAACATACTGCGGGTGAAGCTGCTCTAGCCGAATTGTTTATTAACTTAGAAATGTTTTAAAGTAACATTAGAAGAGATTAAAAAAAATAGATATATAGTTCTAGTATTTTGTTTATTTTATTGCCAGGAGTGCTAAGCACAACACTGAGTAAGGCATCTAAGAAAAGGTTTCATACCCAAACATTTCAAAACTAGATTTAAAAAAAAATAATTAAAAAGTTGGCACAGACAGATCTAATAACTATAGAAAGAGCAACAACATTCTTAGAAAAGTAACAATTCAGCTTATCATGCTTTCTTCCAGTTCACCCTTGATCGCATTCCCAGAAGCCGTGAGGTTAGACAATCTTGGACCTCCTCTGTGGTAACAACCCTGTACTCCATGCTTTACTCCCTTCCTTTGACCTACAAATTGAAACCAGATTTGGTAGGTAAAGTACATTTTAATTTATTGAAAACTTGCTGATCTGCACCGTAAAAGCATTTTGAATATCAAGACATTGCAGACTGTATCTCATACGCATGCTTAGATTTACAGTTCACAGGACAAGTATTTTTGAATGTAAAATTAAAGCTGAAAGAGATATAGCAGCAATACACCAAGAAGGAGAGAACGGGTTGCTCTGCTGGTGAATTAGAGTAGCAAATGCCAGTTTTCCCCTGTCAAAGTCTGCAGGTAACATCAGTGTGTGTGTCACTCCCTTGTTAACACTGGTAGAGCGAGCACAAACAAGGTTGCAGGTTCTTGATAATATCTCTTCAGGACTGCAACAGCACAAACTGTGCCTGAAAGCCTGGTTATCCTGTTGACTGGTCTTGCTCCTGAAATGGTATGACCAGTCTGGAACAGGCAGGTTCAGACCAGCAGAAATATATACCGACTTGGTTCTTATGCTTACAGGGACTTTTCAGCTACATGTGTATTTGTTTAGTCACCTTTGGCTGACTGACATTAATTATCTCATCTAATGACCAAAAAAAAAAAAAAAAAATCACTGCTAAAGTGGTAGCTCCTTGTCACTTTAGTAAGTTTTTCAAGCTCTTCAGAAAACTGCACTCTCCTGCTAATTACGTTTGTTTAAAAATGGTCCACACAATCAAATCAGAAGTATTCAGGCTTGTTAGGTTGCAGAACTAAACTAGAGATACCTGTTCAGTAAAGTTTTGTGTTAATGCAAGACTCAAAAGGTAGTGCACTGGACTCCCAGGTTTAAGTACTGCAATTCTTTAAGGGAAATTTAGGTTAAAGCTGGCTTTTTGCTAGAATTGTTGACATCTTAAAGAGTCAGTTATCCAAACTGGAGTTTTTTAAAAATGCATTATTTTAGCAGAATTTCAAATTAATACTTTATGGGTTTTTTAATATTTTAATGAAACCTGTAAAAACTTGTGCGGTTACAACATATTTTTCCATCATTTAGTTGTAGCATATATACACCCACAGAGGATATTTCTAAGCAGACTTTTTTAGCTCTCACTATGAACTGTATGGCTAATTCTAAAAAGGCTCATATGTATTTGTGGTATTTTGAATGTTTAGAGAAGCTGCTGTGAATAATTTGATCTCATTAGCTTCAATAGTACTGGTCAGTTCCTATTAGATCAAAAGCTACTTACTTGCTGGAGTTCTCGGGGCAGTTGAGTGTGCAGAACAACAGAAGTAGCTTTTTGCAGTTCTTGTTTTTCAAGCCCGTTCTGAAAACCAGAGATAAAGTTCAGAGGGAGGACGAGATGGCATACTGTTCTTTTTACAGTGATTTTAATTTTCAGGGGGGAAATATTAAAGGCATGTTTACACGAAGCAGACATCTTAGAGCAAAGTAAGGCTGTAAAAGGCAAGTAACAGATATTTAGGAGTCACTTTGCTACACTGCTGGTTTCATTTAATGTTTTTGTTGTTGTTGTTGGGGGGGGGGGGAGGGGGGCGCGGTGGTGTTTGTTTTTAAACCTTATTATCACAAAATAAATTGACTGGAAAACCTCAGGGTGTAGCTTCATATATTATGAATTAGCTATATTATAGCGTCAACAGGACACATCTTAGAGCAGGAAGTTACTAGTCTAATTCCATCGTTTCTCTGTTTACAAGAGGAATTTAAAGTGACAGTGGGATTTACACATGGTATTATTAGAAATGATGTTGGAGTTGATAAACCGTGGTAAGCTGTGAAAAGCCTAACACATTTGAAAAAAAAAAACACTTGTCCTTGTAAAATTAAGAATACATTTTAGCAAGGGCTGTAAGTCCTTTATTTAAAGGAACCATCGTCTCAAAATGCTATCCGAAGAGTCCTTATCCATGATTAGAGAAGGGCTGAAGGGGAGGGTGTTCCCAAATATTTTCTTGCCAGGTACCATTGTCAACCACAATAGCAGCTGGGACTGCCACTAGCAGAAGCATCTCTGGCATTATGCCAAAGCTTACACCGCTTGAAAGCTGCTTGCATACTACTACTTGTATGCATATCCTAGTTTAAGAATTCTGTAAAATATAATAAATCAGTGCGCTGTAAAGGTTTTAAAACACTCGTCAAAGGAGAGTGATTTGGGGATTAAAATGTCTCATGTTGCCAGTGAAAAGAGTCTGTGTGGTATGTGAAGCAACTCGTAGTGTTTAATTGCCTGTAGAAGAAAATGCTCGTGGTAAATTGCAACTACCCCTACTCTTGGGAAAACGTAATGCTTGGTAGTTTAAAGAGCTAGAAAGGGTGGGACAAATGCTAGCATTTACAGAACTCATCTATAACTTTTGGCATGGAAATCAACACTTGAGTTTAGAAACAAGCACAATATTACATCATGCTGAGAGTTTCATATTTTTTAAACAGTGGAGCTTACGGGTACTGTACGTTTTCAGTCTAGGCAACTGCTGTTTTTGTTTAACTGCAGGAGGGAAAGATAACTTTGAATTGCTTTCAAGTCATTTGTATGTTTGAGTGATCCCCAAATCCTTACACTTGCTTTTAGGCTTGTCAGAAGCATGTGCATGTTTGAAGGAATGACTGAAGTCTTCTCCAGACACCCAAATGCTAGAGAAAAGCAGAAATGTTGTAGTTTAAGGAATGCAGGACAAGAGGGAAAAGGAAGCCTGAAACCATTAGGTGCACAAAGGCAAGATTTGGAGCAGATAGGCTTAAGTTAGCATAACTAGCATATCTGTGGAGCTAAAATAGCTGTAAAAGGGAAGCAAACCTAGCTGCACAGGAGTTACTTTATATGTGCTTATTTACATGAGCACTGTATCCCCTTTGTATCTCACACTGATCTTCTGGCAAAGCTTCTTAGTTTACTTTGCATGAGAAAGCAGTTCCATCTGACCCTTCTTCAAGATAGTGAGTTCAGAAAGAACTGAACAGCTTCTAGGAGACCTTTACTGTCTTGTAGGACTTGACCCACACTGGAAATGGGCCCCCAGAGAGTTTAAGAAATGTAAAAGTTAGCTAAGTTGTTCAGTTTGAGATCATCTTCAAGAGGCCCATTTCTGACTTATGAACATCTGCGCTCTACAAAGTTAAGTCCCTTTAGAGATATCAAACCAAGTAACAAAATGAAGACGTCAGAAGTGATGATCGGCTTTGTGTCCCTATAGACAAGAATTATAGAAATATAGGTGTCAGAGTTTTTTGCAGGCTGGGCTGTTTTTACAACATGTCAACCTTAGAAAGGCTTCCTATGCAGAGGCCTAAAATTCCAGGAAAGCAAGGCTTGTGCTAGCACACTCTGCCTACACCTTCCTTCTCCCAGAAATGCTGTTGAAACCACTCATCAGTTGCAGCCAAATTTAATATGCAGTGATGGCCTCAAAGACTGCAGATTCCTACTATGAAAACAGGCAGCTAGTCAGAGAAGGGAGACTTTTATTGCCTTCCTTGGGAGAAAGGCTGGGAAGAAACATAAAACCAGAACAAGATGTTAGAAGATCAACCAGTTAGGGAAAGATGCAAATCCTTCTTAGACATTTACAGAAAATTGCACAAGCTGCACAGAGATTTTTCCCAAAGATAGAGAAGATTACTGAACTTTATGTAGATTATTTGCTGTCCAAGAAAGAATAAACTAATGTTGTGGCCTCCCTGTAATATGCTTGAGTCAGTCAGTAGGTACAAGTTCAGAGGAAACCAGTCTTCAGTTCTCTTGTTACTTACAGAACTATTGTCCTTGTCTCTGGGCTGATTTGCCAGCCCTGAATCCAGGTCTTCAGGAGATCTAGCCCTTTGGCTGGGTCACGATTATTCCAGTCATTCTGGCATACCTGGAACTGAAAACAAAGGATACACGTGTACCACATAGCAGAAAGCTGTGCCGAGATTGCACCCGGTCCTTGTTTTCAACTGTAGATGGGCTATGTAATTGGGTCAGCGATTTGCTCGTCTTTAATGTAATTAAATTTCACCGAGAAATGTGCAGAAATGCTGCATAAAGCTCCATTCATTAGTGGATTGTGCATCCTGGACCCCTAGGACCAGGCTTCTTTTGCTTTTCTGGGAACACTTCTCAGCAGTCCCTACTGCCTCAGTGCTCTACAGAGCCTGAAATAAACAGGTATTTTCAGATCACTGCTATTTGGAAAAGCCCGGGTTAAATCAGGGAAAGAAGGCAGTCCTTCCACATCAGGGCCTCCTTCCCGTGGGAAGTTTGTAGTAAGAAGTTTACATTTGCACAGCAAGTACAACAAGCTCTGCTGTCTCCCTCCCCACCAGCTGTCAGCTGAACGAGTCTCTCCTTTGTAAACGTCCTTCTAGAAGCATGAAACCCACACAGCTGATTGTAGGAGACTCCCAGTTCTTTTACGGCAGCATATCCCATCACACATGCCTGGTCCCCCAGCTGGTTAAATTCCCTATGACAAGCTTCCAGAGTTGTTCTAGAAGTGTTCGCACAGTAAGCTATATGAAAGGAGATCATTATTTCATTTCACTAAGATTTTCCATTCTTTGTGCCCTGCCCAAAATGTCTTAAGTTCATAGCACTTTAACCAATTACTATGACAAATAATAAGTTATTGTCCTTTATATCACAGTTCTTATTAGAACTTTGTGGAAGGCTACAAAATCTGGGTGGTGGCATTTTCTCTCCATTCACTTCATAACAAGTGAACTTTGTATAATGCAGTATTAAGACTATCTGGTGCATTCTTTTGTACAGTGAATGTTTCCCTACTATTTATAATTCTTTTGGACCAGATTGATTTTACAGTATGTCTGATCTACTATTGTTCTTCTAGGGTCAAAACAAGCACGAGAAAGAACATCAGATTAAGACTATTAGCGATACAAACTACGTAGTCTAAAAAGAAAACAGTGTTACACCATCCAAGTTGTGTTTAATTTCTCAGTATTAATGAAAATACAAGTCTTACTCACCCCTCATCTACCTTGTGTGCTGTGTACAGCTACCCTGCAGCCACAATGCAGAATTACCCTCTGCTGAGCACAGATAAATGTCTAAAGCTATTCAAATCCACGAGTTTATAGCTAGGTTGGAGCTCTGCTTTCTGTGACTGCCTGTTAGACACTACATTTCAGAGGGAGGCTAGAAGTAGCAGCAAACCCTTAGCTTAGGCTTAAGCAGGGTTTAAACTAAACTGATCAGTCTTAATTCGTCAGCTGTCAGGTTCATTATGAACCTAATGAACATCCTGGTCACACTTGAAATGCTATAAAGCATGGTGTTAAGTAAACACTTTTGCTAAATCTGACCACTGAACCAGGCCACTGGTATGCAGATACAGATTGCTAACACCTCTAGGTTTTGCATTGTGAAGACATTTCAGACAGGTATATGATGCAGATTCTTGCTGTACCAACTGCAGTGATTAGGCAGTAGCCTCAAAGATGTTTATATACATATAAACTAACAGTTTTTGCTAACCTAAAATACCACTTTCAAGTTCTAGTTAGATGAATGCTTGACTAATGAAAGACACATTGAGATTTGCAATTAAAGGCTCATTTTAGGCCACTGTTAGTAATATGTATGATTATATTTAACAGTCTTTGGATTTAATTTCTCCTCTTCTTTTGAGTAGAAGCAGGCTACTGTCATAAGCAGTAGTTTTTGATATCAGGATATGAGATTAGCTCTTATTTTAAAATCGACTCTAAAAGGTTAGATGGTATTTCTCACAGTGCTCTGACCAAGAGACTTCAGTCAGGTTCCAACTCCACCAAGGTGACACTTAGCACACCAACAGCTTGCTGTTAGACAGCTAGTACCTAGTGTTTGTAGCTACAGATGTAGTTCGGTAACTACCATTTCATTTACTTGGCCTTGTCCTGAATTGTTTTATGACCAACTTTTTCATCCACATGAAATCAAGTTTCCTTTACTTCCTACTAACTTATCAGCAGCAATAAACCACAGACCTGCTCCATGGTAATGTAGGTAGGGAGTTAGTTTGTTCTCCAGCCTGCATTTGCCTTGGTAGTCTTGTTCTTTTTTAACCAACCTTCTATCCGTCTCCCACAGTTTCTCACAAAGCTCACTGGTGCCACTATTTCTTGACACAAATTTCTGACAGAGATCATGATGTTTGGTTGGTCCCACTGACAGCCTAAGTGTTAATTTAATGTTTTAATAACAAACACTAACACTCCAACAGACTTGAACATTAGTATCGCTTTCATACCTGTCATTTGTTATTGTCAATTGATTTGTTCTATGTTTCTCATTTTACATTTGGCAGCTAGGCTGGGGAGCACGCTTAGCTCACATCCCATTCTGCTTCCACATACGTGCAGAAGCATCATGTGTATGGATGGAAACTACCACTCCAAAGACCTTTGAATCCCAATGACAGACCTGCCACCTTTCATCGGAGATTCAGGGGCAGTTAAGTAGGGTGCCTAAGGTTAGCTTCATTTAAGAAAAAAAAAAAAGTCAAACTTGCAAGTTTCTTTATGCATCCAAATCTAGATTCTTAAACTTCCCCCAGTAAGCTGTTGCCTAACTTCTGAGGCTCTTAATGACCCCAGTTATCTTTCTTTTCATCAGTAAAGCCTCTAGGCATACCCAGAAACAGACCTGAGCTGTTTGAGTCTTTACAGTGTCAAATAGCCACATGCATAGCCAAATGCTTGACCTCTGCTTCGATTCAGAAACTAGGAGCTTCCCTCACTACTTTGCATGTGGATGCTGCTCCAGATCACATCAGCTGGGCCCCTTCCTTTGTCTCTTGCTACTGAGGACACTGGCCTGGTAATTCAGCGTCTGGCCACTAAGTGCCTAGAAGGCAAAAGTGACAATGCTCGGTGCTGTTACAATTACGTCCTGTTGTTGAAGCTACTTCCTAGTGGTTCTGTGGAACCTCTCTTTCTCTCCCATAGGAAAATCCACTAGGTAGGATTTTTGTCTTCCTCTCCTCAAGCTTTTATATAGCGAGAGCTGGGGAAATGAGGGATTTGGTGATGCTTCCCAATACATTTCATTCTATCATGAAAATAATACTCAGGAAAAAGAAGTAGTGCACATTAGAAACCCAACTGCACAGTGTACTAATTTAAGTCCTTGCTTTTCCACTTCTCTCTTCCCCCTTCTGACATTCACTGATCTTCGTTATCCTGGTTAGATAATCTGCCTGTAGGACCACACATGCCCCTGCTTGTTTTGAAGAGCACCTCACCTACTGTGGGTATTGTATGATAACAACAACAAACCATACCAACAAGATACACAGAAGTGGACTGGAAAGGTTTTCACAGTAATGCTGCAAGCTATAGCTGCTGACCAGCCTGAACACAAGCTGTTGCTATAGAACACTATAATTATATTTTTGCACCCCCGATGATTCAAGCGATTTAGACAGTAGAAGATGAAAGTGTACCCAGGTATAATTCAATTTACCTTAATTACCCGATTTACATCAGACTACACATCTAGATTTTTTTGTCCTAGCCTGCATTCTGCAGGTAAGTTCAAACAACGAATAGGGTGTGAAGTTTTAGCTGGTTTTAGGTACCGGTTGTGGAGGGAAGTGAACTGGATAAGATCTTCGGTAAGCCAGTAGGTAGTTTAATAACCTTCATATTGTTCAAACAGAACCTGAAATGCTTCTTTCTCCCGACCAATAGCAATAATAAGGAATTGTTGGAAAGGGTTCCTGCCTTTTTTTTTTTTAAACCTTAAAAAAAGAATAAAAATTCTAAACTAGATTTCCTCAAGGTTCAAAACTTGAATTTTCAGACATGCTAAAGAGCTAGACTAGCAAAAGTTTTAACAAGGACACTCCCTCTTCACATGCTTAAGTATTTGAGCTAAAGAGAAATCCCTTTCTCTCTTCAATTCTCAGATTTCTCTTGTTTGATTACCAAATAGATTTATATCCCCTGGAAGAGAGTTTAGTTCTATTGTAACTGCATTACCTCCATGTATATGAATAAAGTGTCTCTTGAAACTTTTTAAGAGTTACTCATTTGTGTAAAAAGCAACACTTTTTTTTCCTCTGTTTGCCATCCAGGCTTAAGTTGCCATCAAAGTTAGCAGCAGAAATCAATTCTCAATGGATATGGCGTGCTATGTCTGCACATATTAAAAAACCCAAACCAATTCTATTCAAAAGAAAATAGCACATACATTTTGTCTTATTCTCAGAGTATGCTACTCAATCAAAATGCATGCTAATAGAAACAATACTCTCCACGCCTGGAGATCTTCACGGAGAAGGGTATACAAGGATCTCGATGCGTCCTCTGTGAGGAGTAAATTATGGTTCTCCTGGTCTTAAAGTAAAAGATACTGATGTGAGAGAAAGTAAGAGCTGTGCCCCAAATCCTGTGACGAGTCCACAACCCTCATTTCTTGATTCTCCAGGTTTGCATCTTAGTTATGAGCTCCTAAGGTAAATATATTTACAATTAAAGTTTGGGATATTTGTTCACCGATGCTTTTGTTAGTCTAATTTTACAGTTAAAGCATCTCCAATATTAAGAGAGCTGCACCCACAACTGCAGAGCTGTAATGCTTGCAAGTTGTATTCCTCACAGGCTTGGAGGCTGTTCAGGATACACTGAGCAGTCAGCTGAACCAGGTCTTTGGGAATCACGGGGTGGAAAATGGGAACAGCTGAGACCAAGAAGCCAGATTACAGCTGCCTTTGTGGGTAGCACTCCACACTTCTGTAGGTGAAGGAGAAAAGCGTGCAGCTGGATACTTCACCTTACAGGGCATTAGTGTGAAGTTTTTAAGGGAGTAAGATAATACTAAAAACAAACAAGCGCTGATGGGCTCATGAGATGCTGTAATTTACATAGCAGAATACAAATTAATTCATTACAGCTTCTCTCTTCTTGTGCCACAGAAACAACAAACCTCCCCCCAGCAAAACAGAAATCACACGAACAAAAACATTTGTTGTTACACTCTGAAATCATAACAGGCAATGAAACTGTGAAATCTCAAAACCCCTAGCTCCTACCTGATGAGTACAGGAGTCCAAAGCTAGCACTGAAATAAAAATGAGTATGTTATTATGGTTTTTCTTTTAGTTTTCCTTTCAGTGTCCAAGGACCCCTACTCAGCTTTCACTAAATATGACTGTTCAGTTTCCCTGACACTGGAACTATTCTCTGCTCCATTTCCCTTATTTCTGAAAGATCCTTGAGGTTATTCTACCACCAGGTTTGTACTTTCATGAAGGAGGCTTTCTTTATGTCAAGGCAGTATCTTCTGCCGCCTGTTAGTTTTCTGTATTTGTATGTCATTGAGTTGTATTTATTGTTACTTCAGCTACCTTTGTGAAAAGTTTATTATTTTTGTCTGCCATTGTTTCTAGAATGTCTTAAAACTCGGGGTTTTTTTTTAAGTTTTCCATGTATTGTAACTTGCTATGGCACTTAATTTTTTTTTTTTTTTTTTACATTATGAAAGTCCAGCTACCAACAACACAACATTTGGGTGTCTGTCATCAACTTAAGAATGCACAATGAAAATCAAAATATATAATACCAAGGTTATAATTCCTTTAGCTGCTTTCTCTAATTGATGCATTTCCTTCCAGACCTTTGAGAACTCATTCCAATGCCAGAATTCACTTTGCCTAGCAAGGTGGAAACTTTTTTTGTTTTGTCAGATATCTAGAAGGTCCAAGTTGTTCATCAGAGCTGAGTGAGATTGATTAACGCTCCTCCTTTTTCTTGGTAAAGGAATTTAAGGGATTTGTTTTGGGGTCTTTTTTGTTTTTAAATGAAGATTTGTAAGTGGGCAAGCTTTTTTCATAAATCTCTTCTACGATAGTACAGCAGTGCAGTTATGTTTTAAAACTCCTTTTTCCTGCGTGCCAACTTTTCGATTATTTAAGTTGGTTTCCCACTTCCTCTGTCTTCCATGCTTCTTTTTTTATCCCCTTTCCTTTTCCCTTCCCTTCCTGAAAATATCAGGAACAGCTACTCAAATTTCCTTGTCTTTCCTGACAAACCTCAGAGATATCTTCTGGGCTTTCAAATCTTAACAGGCTGAACAGTTATTTTTTGTTCCCAAGTGTTAAATAGCCAGTGAAATGAAGCATTTATCAACAAAACCTGAGTTCTAGCAGTCCAGCAAAAATACAAACAAAATAATTTTATTAATAAATTACTTCTTTTAGGCCCACACTTGTTCCTGAGAAGCAGAAAATGCCTAATCGGGGTTTTTTTTTCCTATACTGTTAAAAAAGTAGGTCTGTTTACTTGTGTAGATACACAAAGATCGTGCAATTAACCCAGCTTAGACCAGTTTTGTGTCACTCTGCTTACCTTTGCTTCTTTTAGTAGTTCTTTATCACCACCATCTATTCTCTTATTCTTCTCTTCAGTTGTTTAGCACTGAAGGGAAGGGAGTATTAGCAGTACTGAGGAGGCCTGAGCAGCATCCTAAGCATACTCCAGGAGGTAGCTCCGTAGCTGGAAGGCAGCACAGTCTTCAGTTCACACGTGTCCACCACCCTGCAGCAACAATCAACATTCCCACACCATAAGCCAGCCCAGCCCCAGAAAGCTGGGCAGTTTTTCTGCTATTGTCCAGGTGGCAAAGGCTAATGTCTGTGGAAATCATTAAGGAGAACAGCAGGTGTTGACAGTTTCGTATGCAAAGCACATCTCGCATTAGTTTTCCACTTTCTGCTAAGTTTAGGGGGACTTATGTCTTCCTCCCTTTGATTGTTGTAATTTGGGAACGTGAGCAGTACTCAAATACTTGTTCATTAAAGTTATACAGCAAAGGTATGTTTACATATTTATGAGAAAAACTGCAAGTTTTCTGCTTTACTCATTTTTGTTTTAACCAGTAGCTTGACATTTAATCCCAGTGAAGCTGTGAGCTGTGCTTTCAGTCTTTTAGCTGGTAAATGTCACTCTGCTACAGTACTGCATTCACCAACTCCAAAGCAGCTTTTATCAGCAGTGGTGCTATGTGCCAGTGTTCCCAGAGTGCCCGGCTGCTGGCTTAGCTTGTTTTCTTTCAACAGCTGTAGAAAACATCTGAAACAGAAAGGCAAGAACTAGTCCATTTTTAGATGAAAGTGCTTAATATTAAATTAGATTTATAGAGAGAGTTACTAAGAATAAATGTTATATTCTTATCCTTTACTTTTACACCTCCGTTAATATGCAGATTGATTAGTTTATTGTACTGTTTAAAAGTCTGGTTACATTGAATTAGTAGAGGATTTTAGTATGTAGGATTTAGTTTATAGGCCTAGCTGTGAAGCCAGGCAGCTACTGAGCCAATTTAACAGTTTCTTTGCGTTAGAGGAGAATGTAAATGGTGTAGAGAGACCTGAAGCACTGGCTTCTGGAACGATCCCTTACAGCTTGTTGGAGGCAAAGTCGGGTAGCCCAGTGACCAAGAAAGTCCTTGGGCACTTGCAGGTCAAGAGGTCACAAGGATGACAGAAAAATTGTCTTTGGCCCCTTCTTTCCCCTTTTCTGCTGCCTCACCAAGGAAGGCTGAACCAAATAAACTAGCGATCTTCAGAGCCATATCTCGTGCAATGCAGATATTCTACGGGCAGCCTTGTAGCTAAAGTAAACAGATATTGGGAAACATTTACCCTGAATAGCCGGTTGACCTTGTAGAGGTCCTGGTCCATCCTTGCCCAATAGATGCCTGCTTCTTCTCCACAGCATACTAACGATTGCCGCTGGATTCCCCGAGAGATACTTGTATTGTGCTGGAGGGGGAAAACAAAAGCCTCCGTCTTTTCAAGGTTGAAGACATCAATCATTCTCCAAAATTTACGTTTGAACGGTGTTTTGAAATTTGCTAGTAGGACAGCTCACCTTCTCTTACATGTTTAAGGAAGGCTGTAGATGATTCAGTTCCTTTCCTCCATCAAAAAGTTTGTATGCTGGCAGGAGCTGAACAGCAGCATTTCTAGCTTACAGCTTCCTCAGCAGTTCCTCTTTTTTATAAGGTGCGCACTTGTTTTCTCAGAAGTGTCCCATGTATCCCTTGGTGAATGTATGATGTTGGATTCCAAGCAGCAGGACCGCTGGTCTCTCTCCTTGCTGCCAGTGTGAGAGGGAGTAAGTAGAACTGGACAGACCAGATTTTTGGAGGGGAATTGCCACTCCAACACGTGAGCAACTGCACCAGTTCTAGGTAGGACATGTCTCTAGACACGCACTGAAGGTTAACTTAAGGTTAATTTTTAATGATCAGAAGGGTTGATTAATGGTTCTGACTTAGAGATCACAACGCCAAATTCAGATAGGGATCTGTTTGTCTGTTGGCTTCAGCAGGTTAATACCAGAGTCTCTTTCAGGGGACAATTCCCAAACCCAAGCATGTTAGAATAGGAACATCTATAGTCAGAGTATTTTATGGGCATTTTGCATACAGAGATCCCGTAGAGCTACATCTGTTTTGTCTCATTTGAACAGGTATATAGGGAAGGGGAAAGAGCAAAGGACACGAGTTATGATCAGATCATGTTTTTTCAAAGATGTCTACTCCATAATTTTCCTGATCCTTTTTCCGGAATGCAAGTACTTTTTCATGAATCGAAGGTCATCTGAGAAGCAGCTTGCAAGTTCTAAACAGTCAGTAGAAGGTATAAATTGAGTGCATCATATCAAAACCTGGGTATTGTAAAGGTATTTTTTTTACTATTTTAATTTTGATTACTGCTTTTCTGGTTTGCATCTCATCAAAGTAATAACAACTCGGTGTCACCTTTAAAGCTACGTCTAGATTCACAAATAGACCTATTTACTATTATTTCATTATGTGATCTTTTGTGAGTACACTTAGTTTGGAATTCATTCTAGCGTTTACCTTTATGTGTGCATCTGGACACAAGGATACCAAATACCAAAAAGACTGGAGCTGCTAGCCAAGTTTAATAAAGGGGGGAAGTAGGTTGAAGTGTATGGCACGGTGGCTTGATAAAGACCATGATTGTAATAATCCAGCATTTTATAAAACCTGTTCTACCATTCTTAGCTTCCGAGATGTGAATATTAGGATGTCTACCTGGCCTAAATCATATCTATAAGTGGTATTTTTGTGTGTCAGACTGTGGAAAGTAGAGGATCAGTGTGAAACTCTCTCCTTGCTTTAGCTGACTGGGTTGAGCTTTCATAGTAGATGGAGGCTGAAAGAGTGCCGAGCCAATGCGAGTCCAGAAAGAAGACAGGTGGATGGGCTCCTGGGAATAGGGATGCAGAGGGAGACGAATAACAGAGCTCACAAAGAAAATCAGGGAAGAGAGAGGATGGATGGGAGATACCTCAGAGGGCTGGGTAGAGTACAGAGAAACATCGAAATGGAAGACACCGAGGCAAGGACAGGGGAGAGGACTGTAGTACGACGGAAAAAGGGCTTGGGGAGCAATGAGGGTGAGACAATGTTAGTACTGCAGGTAGCCCTGCTCCAGGAAAGGGAAAGGGGAGTTCCTGTTTAGCAGTGGCACACAGTTTTATCTCACCACTTAAAGCCAAATTTTGAATCTGAAATCAGCAGTCAGGCTGAATATTCAACTCATAAGAAAAAGCAGTAAATAATTTTTGAACTGTTTAGGTGCTTCTCATGCACTTGTCTGAAACAGACCAGATTCTGCAGCAGGGACCCTGGTGGGTTTTGCCTGCAAATGCAGAACACTCGCGGTTGTTTCCTATGGCTGTTTACTGCAGTAACAAATGTTATTACAAATAGAGACACCTAAACATGCTTTAAATTGAGGTATCAGCAGCCACATGCCAGTAGCAGAATCAGTATCAGTGCAAATTAATCAAACTTGTCAAGAAATAGGACAAAACTGCATGGTTTGGTTCACAGGTACGGAAGGGTTTCTTTGAAATGCTAAAAGGCAGTGTGTGCGGTTGGTTTATGTCCTTCCTTGCCAAGCCAAATGTATTAAAACCAGATTTTCATTCTCAGCAGATTGTAGAGTAGGTTTTAAAGTCCCAGCATGAAATCAGTCCCATGCTCAAAACTGGGTTGAGCAGGAGGTTTGAAATCATAGTATGTTACTCTGATTTAAAAAATCCAGTATGCAAAGTTGATGCGTTCAGCCTCTTTGCTTTTTAGCTGTATAATTGCTAATGTAAAAAAATTACAGTGGTGCAATTTTCTTATGCAAGTATTTGTGATTGTTGATACCCTAAAATTTCAAGATTAAAACAGGATACACCTTGTTGCTTGTTGTAAGGGACTTTAAGAAAATGTCAGCAAGTCTTGCATGACTAAACACTTCAGTTAAGATAACAATAAAATCAGAATAATTTTGCATGCAGTATTATGCTCTGGTGATTCTGGTAAGAAAACACTGCATTACAGTTATCACGTCCCCAAACTAGATTTCTGGGGCCATCTTAAAAGCAAAGGAAAGTATAGGTGAGAGTTTGGAACTCAGTAGCACCAAAGCTGCTGCTGCTATTAACTGAGGCAAGGTGCTGTTAGCCAGTTTATCAGAGGGATCTTGACATGAAGCAGGGAAAGAAACATTCTGAAATGTTTGCTACAGCCCTGAAACAGAAACTCTGATTATTTCCCCCCCCCCCCCCCCAATGTAATATCTTTCACAAGCTGGTGAACTTGTAACAAAAAAATGTGAGTTCATAGGATATAGGGCCATGATTTTATAAAAGAACTCTTTATTTCCACGTAACCCCCAGCTGTGCAGAAAAGTGCTGATTACATGGTAGTAGTTAAATTTAGTAAGAAATTCCTTGCCTGAAATCAATTTTGATACCTCAGCAGAGTGCCTTATATACCCTGATTTAAACTTTTTAGTTTTAAGCAATCTGTTTTTCAGTTTATCAATGTCTAAAATTGAAAGACCGCTTTCTTTTACTATTAACATTTATAAGTGAATTTGAGATCCTGTGCTACAAGGACACGGCATGTATTTACTGAAACGCCTTCCTTCTGTATGCTTATTTCTACATACTAGTGTTCATTAAAGGAAAAAAAACCCAGTCATGCGTATCAGCTAGTAGTCTGATGAAGGTCCTAATTCATCAGCACATTTTTGCTGAACTCTTTAAGTGTTTCGCTGACTTAAGCCACAGTTCAAGAGGTTTATAACTGGATCCCAGGTTTAGTAATCCTCATTAAACTTCTTTGGCCTTATTATGCCTTAATCTGTCCACAAATCTCATGATTGATACAATGCAAAGCTGTGACTGAGAGCAGAAGCTGTTTTAGTTATACATCCACGAGTCAAGGAATTCTGCTTCCTTCATAGAAATTAACTGTGCCATCTCAGAGCTCTTTTCCTCCACCTTGACATGTAAAGAAAGATGATCTTTTTTGGCAGCTACTTTGAAATAATGTCTTTTGTTTGCCCTGTTCCCCCCCACCTTTCTTTTTTCTCCATATTCACTTGCCTCTTGTGTTTTTTAAATTATCTTTGGAAATAATTTTTTTGTAAATGTAATGTTATATGAATATACATGCTTTTAATTCCTTTGCTGTATGAAAAAACTCACGCTTTACTTTTGTAAAATGTTTCATCTCTTCTAGGTATTGTGCAATGGACCAGGAACATGTGTTCCTGTCTGTATATCTGCTCTTCTTCTTCGGCTTCTAGGAATAAAGAGAGCGATCATTGTGTATGTAGAGAGCATCTGCCGCGTGGAAACTTTATCCCTGTCTGGAAAGATTCTTTATTACTTTTCAGATTACTTCATTGTTCAGTGGCCTAATCTAAAGGAAAAATATCCCAAGTCAGTATATCTTGGTCGAATAGTGTAACAACAGAAAACAGGCTTTACCTAAAATAAACTCTGCAATAAATTCCTCACTGAAGAAATGCATTCATGTAGCGATTTATTTTCAAGGATTCCTGTTACGAAATTATGCTGGTACTGGAAAAGGAGACAATAATAAAGATATATCTACATTTAAGTACATTTTTGTGTAGTTGTATTTATTGCCATCACGTAGGTCTGCTCACCAGTACCCCGTAACGGCCTTAAGTCTATGCTGTCTCTGTTTTCATCTAGTTTTCCTGCTGTGTGAATGGCGATTTTTGTCTACAAATAAATACGGGAATTTGCATGAATTGTAACATTTCCTGTAAGGAAATTTTGTGCAGTTTTCTAAATTGTAAGAAACAAAGTCTTGTTCTAGCACAACAGACTTTATTTCCTGTATGCTAGCAGTGAAGTCCCTTGTGAATCCTCAGAGTATAAAGGAAACAGTTATATTAAGTTGGCTTCATGACAGTTTGTACTCCACAGTCTTCCAAACCCCCCAAAGCATTAAACTAGTATCATTTTTCCTCTGGGCTTGTCAAAGCTGTCCTTATAATCTGTAGTGCACCTTTTGAAAATTGTTGCCCGCTTCTTAAGATAAATAAAAAGGTGACAAGTGTCATGCTACAGGCACGGTACTTACAGATTTAAGAAGTACTTTCTTCAAAGCTTATGTGCAAAAATCCCTAGCAGGTTTACAACACGGAGAGCAAACTGTCAATTGGGAAAATTCAATTGGCTCAGGCTCTAAAATATAGAAAAGAAGAAAAAAGAAAAACGTTACTGTCAGTAATAGGAGAAGGAATAGAGTTTCCCTCTCTTTTCCCGATACAGTGAATTTGCCTTTCAGTATATCCTGTTTTCTCATTTTAAGCACCTTACTTGCAGCAGCTCAGTACACACTTACGATTTTGTCATGGAAAACGGTATTCTGTAGATCAGAAGAACTTTTACAGGGTATTTTGTTGGAGCTAAGTGTGTGAGCGTCTACTCGAACATTTCACATTCATCTGGCAAAACGTAATTCTACACACTGTTCCACCCATAAAGCGATATAAACACATCTGTCATCTGTACACACACAGAGCTGTGTGCCTGGCTACGGAAACATATACAAAGAAGAAAGCGCAAAGGAAAGTGGAAACGCTCTGCAGGCTGCACAGCCTGACTCTGGCCAAGCCAGGAGCAGCTCCTCACGCTGCCGCAGGAGGAGACTCGCTCTCTGCAGCCTTCTCCTCCCTGTCGGACGTCAAAATGAAGGAGCAGCTATTCTGGTAGGGAACAGGGGCTGAAATATAGCTGAACAGAAATGGCGGTTCCTGCTGTTAGGAAACAAGAGTCTAGAGGAATAGTCTACTTTATGCCCGAAGTCCTTAGAAATCGTCAGAAAACATTACGCAGAAAATTACTGTCGTGACATTGCGAGGCCCTGTGGGGAAGCCAGACGCTATAACCTGTCCGACAGGCTCAATAATCCTCAGCCTAAGTAGAGTCCCTTGATGTGGTCACATGTGAGCTCAGAACAGAGCGTTTTTGTGGGTTTTTAACCTAGATTATGTCTGACATTAAAGAGCAGTTAATAGCTTAAGACTACGTGGGAAGGACTCTCTGTGCAGCACATACTCGGGTCCTTGAAAATGACCTGGCTGAAGTAAATCTGACGTGTGCGAGGGCTTTTTTTGTCCCCAGAACTGGGGTGGGGTGAGGACTACCTTATCAGGACTTTCTGCACAGTTACAGATAGTTTGGTAAATTGGAGATACGTTGGACTTTATTATGGCTAATGGTTGTTTAGTTTAGATTAGTGTTCTCCGTGCCGCATCTTGCTTTCTGTTTTGTGCGGGAAGTAGAGTAGAGGGGAATGAGGACAGAGGCAGCCTCTTCCTCTGCGCCGGGGAAGGGGCAACAGCCAGGATCAATGACCAGAGGCTTAGAGAAGCATGAGAAGAGAAAGGCAATGAATGCTTCCATTCATCCACTGCATCCCGCGCCTGAATAGCCCGCTGGCCTGGCAGGGAGGCAGACTCCCAGACCGCCTCATCTGTAAACACCGCCAAGGCTCCATCGGCGCTGAGTTCACATGCTGCTCCTGTTTCGAGCAAAGCAGAACGTCGCCCACCCTCATCCTGCTCTAGATTTACGCCTCGGTGAAAGCATTGCTGACTGCTTGGTTCCGCCCTTAGAGCCCTGCCCAGGGCGGGATTTGGGGTTTTGGTGTGCTTTCAAACTGTGGGTTCATAAACTTTGTGGGCCTGCCTTTGAACGCTGGGGAGTTCCAGGGATTTTCTTCTATCTGTCACCTGCGTGGCAACGGCTACTGCTTAAGGAAAGCACTTGCCTGTTCAGACTTGTAGCCTCCCATGTAAACGGTCTGAAGGAGACGGTAGGTTTCTTCACAAGAGGCTGTTCTGAAGAACTGAATGGCTTCAGGCCATCTGATGTGGAGGAATCTCATTTTCAAGGGCTTGGGAAGGCTTTTCCCCCTTTACTTCACTGCCAGCCTTTTGGGGGAGCAAAGCCAAGAGAATCTCTACCCGGGTTCCCCCAACAGCACGTTCTTTACTCTGTTTGGGCAACCTAGGAAGCACAGGTTCAAATAGCGCATATAAAGTGGGTTTTTAATCCAGATAATCAGCTCGGAGAGAGTGGGATGGTACCCATTTCCTTAGATCTGTTGCTGTTTCCTTACTGGTTACTGGCTCAAGTGCCAACTTGAGTTAAGGAGACTTACTGTTCGGCAGTCTTAATTAGTCTTAGTAAGTGAAAACTTGGATTAGAAATGAACCAGAAGCCTGTAAAGTTGAAGCAGTTGCAACTACTCTAGAGAGCTCAGAAATGGAAAGATCACAACTCTGACCAAAGCCTTCAGCAAAAACTGCCTCGCTACCATAGGGGATGGAACGCAGAAAAGAGTTCCTGGCTTGAATTCTTTTAAAGGAAGTTTTGCTATCAACTAGATTGACTTTTCCTTGTAAAGGTTATCTCAATTAACTGCTAGTTCTCTCTCAAAGCACTGGCAGAACCCAAGTAAACCAGCATTTTGTTATTGAGTAGCTCTTATCTTTTGTTTGTAGTAGGTGGGTACAACCAGACTGTCATTGTTCTAGGGGAAAACTGCATTCTTCCTGCTCCCAGCATGGAACAGGGATCGGTGCTCCCAGGGTCTGTCCAAAGGCTTAAAGGTCCCTGAGTGCATTCCTTATGTTTAGATTCTTGGATTTTGCTGTGTGTCATTCTTTCCCTTAAATATTACCGTTGAGGCAAACACGTTTGCGTGATGTGTATAAGGGACGTTTGGAGTGAAATACATTACCTCTTTTTTCTCCATTTCCAAAAGAGGAAAACATAATACCTTATGTATTTAAAGCAACATAAGGAAGAAATATATTCCTAGAGAAAACAAATACAACTTTATGGAAATATCATAAAAATTGGCAAAGATTTAAGAGAGCAAAAGTCATCCTAAAATTCCTTCCCCAAGTCCTAGCCTAGAAGCCAAATTTTAAATGAGTTTTAGTTATGAGATTGTTTTATCTAGATACGCATTATTTGACAAATATTAAGTATTGACAGTTGCTTGTCTTCTAATGGAGAATATACATTGCCTGTCCATTAAAAAACAGCTTAATTTTATTTTAGAAAAGGACGAAGGGAAGATAAAAGAGGAGCGCCAGTTGGACCATAATAAAATAACAATATGAGAAGAAGGTTGACTCCTGATAAAACCACCTTAGAAGATTATTTCCAAGTTATGCCAGAAGAAAGCTAAACAGACTGATCTGAAAGCTAAACGGACTGATCTATTTTCAGCCAATGAACCAAATTCCTACTATTCTGCAGTCACCATTCCAATAAAGCTATGCCATTCTGTAACGTTTTGCAAGCCATTAAGGATTTCTGGGGACAGTAGTCAAAGTCTCAAAAGTAACTTCCGAAGTTGTCCTCACACAGTTCTTCAGACACCTGCTTTTCATGCCACAACACCCTGTCATAACAAACCACAGTTAATGCCTTGAAACAAAAGATTGCTGTGTACAGGCAGCACATTTAGAGCTACAAATGCAAATCACATTTGCAAAGCAAAAAGATCCTTTTACATCTGTGCAAGGGGCCACCGCAAGAGCGTAAACAAACCCAGTGAGACCATCTTTCCCATCCTTTTGTCACCCCCAAGTGAGCGTGCCTTAGCCAATGCACTACCACACGTTGCATGCAAGCAGCAGCCTGTTTTCCTGGGATGGAGAGAAGGCAGGCTGTCTACGTGGGGGAGTATCTGAGGGACAGTTAGGTAGCGGCACTTACACAAAAACCTGTGCTCAATTCAGTGCCAAGTGGCACAATGCAATTTTGTGCCATTTTTGCCCTGCGCTTCAGTCCTTGGCAAGCGGCACAAAAGGCTGGCTGTCACAATTCCTCTCTGAGGACTGTGTCTCCTACGTCTTCATGATGGAAATGAAGGGTTTTAACAGAGCCTTGCTAGATGTCTGCACAGTTGCTCAAACAAATTGTATACACAGTACTTCCAATTTCCCTTCAAAACATGTTTGTGGTGCTTTTGCCTCTACTGATCATCATGCTTGAAGCCAAGTCAGTGTGGTGGGCTATAGAGTCACGGTGCCGCAGCAGATGCAAGCTGCTGATCTTCCACTGCTTGTAGTTCTTCTTTAAAGGGACTTTTGCTCTGCCAGCCAGGGGCAGTGGGAAGGAGCACAAGCATACACGGACTGTAGCCATGGCCATCCCGCTTCACCTCTGGTAGTTTTGCAGTGGTGCGCTTAGTGAAAGCCTGACTACTGCGAGGTCAAGCTTGCCATAAATGTTGAAGCTTTAAAAAGGTTGCTTCTTTCCTTTGATTTAAAACTTAGTGTGCAAATCAGAAACACACCTTTTTATCTAACATTGGCTATTTTAAGACATTACAGCAGGGATAAGCAAAAATACTCTCTTCATAAGCATTTCCTACAAGAGATTGCAGTACCCCTCTCAGCCTTGTATAGATCAGAGCTGATTGCGTTCCCGTTGTCCCTGTAACACATTCACTGTTAGTGTGGACACAGATAGAGTCTTCCCTTCCAGTCAAGCAAGGGACATCAACAACCAGCTTTGATCATTGAGGTACGCGTCAGGGACTTAGCAGCACTAGAAACAGATCGTGCAACCCTTAGTCTGTGTTTTGAGACTGACTTCAGGAAACTAGTTCACAAAATTAATTACGAGCAGGTTGTCGAATGTAGTGTTTAAGACAACCATTCCCTAGGACATTACTTTTTAATTATCATTTCAGCAAAAATAATCTGCCGTTCATTAGTAATGCTATGTGAGTGAAGGACAGCTTGCAGGAGATGAACACAGCAAGATCATTTCACTGAAGCTTATTTAATTGTCAGTAACGTAATGCACTGGGAGGGTGGTGTCTGCGTTAGGGGACTGAAAAACACAGTTCAGAAATTTTACAACAGAAAATGAGAGTTTTCAAAAAAAAGGTACATTTAAAGAAAACTGACTCATAGTCTTGTATTAGATCTGACAGGCACAGAATTTGGCAAACCGCACCGTAAGGCAGAGCACAAGCAAGCGCTGTGTAAGGTGTTTGAAGAAGCTCCCTGGCTCTCAGTCGGTACTTGGATACTCCTCCCCTTTTGCCAGCCCATGCTGAGACCAAGTACTGCACCAATAAATGCCTAGGAGGTGGGTGAGGATCTAGGAAAGTAAGCATCGAGCCCTTCCAGTTGTTTGCAGCACAATTTGAACGTAGAACTTCCTGAAACTTGGATCCGAGTTGTTTTTTTTAATCACTGTACTTCCTTATAGCATTATGATAGTCTCGTGACCAGTACTGCTGAAATCAATGGGAAGTACTTGGAGGCAGAGGTCGTCTTGCAGAAAGCAGCTTCACATGAGGGACAGGATTTTGCACAAGAGTCTAAGAAAACGAGTAGTTTTCACTGTAATAGCTTCGGACAGCATTTTTCATCTGCATTGCTGTTTCATGCTGCAATGGTAATGGAAAAGGCAGAGAGAGCAATGTGTGATAAAGGAAGATTGGCCTTTCTTGACATGCTTATTTAAACTCAGGTGACTATTCTGCACAGTGTGAAATTTCACATTTGGTATTCCTTATATCTTTTTTGCTGCCTTCCCCCCCAAAAAAAATTAACATGTTTTATAATCCAGTTAATGAGTCAGACAGAAATATGCATGCAAGAGAAATAAGCAATTTCCCTTTTAGCTGTGCCAGTGATAGGCTTTAACCATGCATGTATCTATGAAAAGATGGATTTGTTGATTGATAACATCAATTTTACACGCACCTTTTGTTATCTTTGCTCATACCTGAGGAACAAAGCTAAACAAGATGTTTGACGTGTTTGTTATTCCCTAACCAGAGAGAGACAGGGGGCAGCAATAATATTTAACAGGCAAAACCAGGGGAAGTGAGGGGTCTCTGCAAGGAACGTTTCATGTTTCAAAGAAGCTATAGCACTTTATCAGTTCAGATATTATGCATATTAAACAAGTATTGTAAATTGATGCTTCATGAATGGCAAGATAGACATTAGTCCAGTATTACCAGATCTCTTGCTGTTCCACCCAGAATGTTCCATTTGGGATTTGGAGGGCGCTTTTTTTGGGGGAGGGAGGGAGAGACGGGGTGGGAGAGGGGCGGGGAAGCAGGAATGCTCAGGGGTGGGGGTTTTTTGGTTTTGGGGTTTTTGTTTGTTTGTTTGGGTGGTTTTTTTATTTCCAATAATGAAATCAGGAATTCATGACTATGCAATGAGATGACCTTCTGGAAAGTACTGGATTTAGACTTCAGAAAGAGAGAGAGAGAGAATATTCATAGGTAGATGAAGTTGTCCTTGCACTATGCGGTAGATAATTTTTAAAGGAGTCCATAACAAAAAGTTACAGGTGGTTTTTTTTATACTGAAGAAGCATTCTAAACCATGCAGTGAGGCTGTTGTGCATAATCCTGCCCCTTCTACACATGGTGCACACTAAGTTCTCAAAATTAAAAAGCCTTCTTACTTGGTTTAAGAAAGAGTGGATATTTGTAATGTAATATCAACAGTCAGATCTGCTCAGTTAGCATTACTGTAAATTCTACTTTCGCTGCCAGTAGTTTGGCAATTAGTGTTTCCTGCTTTATTGTTATACAGTCCAATTGAACTCCACTGCTTTTCATTTATGATCCAGCTTGGGATGTCAGCTGACGCCAAAATGAATATCCCAACCTCCAATTCAGTGGCTTAAAGGATATCTCCCCAACATTCACTGCCAAGATGAAGTCCAGAAATTATTATTCAGCAGTGGTAAACGGGGCCTGTTTTTGCAGGCAACCATTTGTAAAAAAGCAAGCATGACAGCTGGGAATCACAGTTAATGATCTTTCTACATCCACACTGAAAAGCAAAATATTAAAAAGCAATGCTGCAGTACTTCTAAAGCAGCACTTAAGTGATACCTCTACATTAATATTTGTAATAATTCATTAAAAAGGTGAGCTGGCTGCAGAAAGTCAGATTTTGCAGTGTAGTTAGATACTAAATAGATACCTTCAAAAATTATTGGTGTGGGGATCTCTGCTCTTCTGTCACTTGCGGGCAGAAGTTGGCCCCTGACAAGCAAAGGCAGTTACCTCAGAACACAATCACAACTCTAAGCGTATTTTTTTATTTCAGTCCAGACTCGAGATAATTCCTGAAAAATCTTCATCTAACTTTTTCCTTGAACAACAAGAATGGGGGTAGAAGAAGAAGGCTGAGGAAATACCAAGAGCTGCTTCCACGTGAAGTACTACTTTAGGAAAGCTTCAACAAGATAATTCTGAGAGGAAAGAGAGTATTACAGATGCCTTGCCCTCATACTCCCAACTCCTCCCCCCACCACTTCTTTCAGGTTTATTGAAGATTCAGAATATGTAATACCCAGCAATTAAGGTTTTATACTGTGTAGGCTAAATTTACTACTGCTCTGTAACACTGAGCTGTGCTGGCTGTGATGTAATGAATATTTCTAGAATATCATGCTCATTTGCCAAGCTTTTCCACTGAAGAAAGTTTGTTATACAACGCAGATACAGAATAACGTTGTCTCTCTTTACTTACAGTTTTTAGCCTCCATACCTAGAATCCTCCTTTGTGTTCAAAAGTAAACATTACCAGTACTTTCTACTTGCACGCGGCTCTCCCTCCACCCCCCCGCACCCCTCTTTCAGAGATTTGTCAACAGTCAAAACACGTGTGAGAACTGCACGTAGGGAACTGTACCATCCCCAAGCCCCGACACTGCAGTTACTACCGAGTAGGCACACCTAGCACACACAAAGTACATCACATTAATATCACTGAGTTTTAAACAATAGGTATTACTTCTATTAAAACTCAAGCAAATAACTACTTTAGCTATTAAATCTTTGTTCCAGTTTGGGAGAGAGGGGGGGAAAAAAAAAAAAAAAAAGAGAGAGACTTCTCCACAGAATCAAAAAAAATAACAAAAAAAAAAAAGAAAAAAAAACCCCCCACACTCAACATCTTTTGGAAATTCTGAAGTTTTGTGGGATGCAATACAAGCATAAAATGGACAAGATTAATGATCTGGGATAAAGTGGCTAAAAAACCTCAGGATTCTGTATTCCGGTACAGTCTCGGTTATCTGAGCATCAGCTATTCCTAATTCCCTTCTCCCCCCCCGCCAAGTCTGAATCACATCCTCTGACATCTACTGAAGTACATTAACAGTGACACGGGTTATTTGAAACCTCTCTTATCCAAACAGATTTGGGATCCTTACTATTGTAACAAGGGAGTCTCCACACCGCGGTAGCCAGCCTCTGGCTAAATGCCACTGTATCTCAGCTAGTCACTCATGTGCAACGCTCAGCAGCCTTCTCTCTTTTGCACCATTTCAGGCCCAAATAACCCTATAAGGCACTCTGAATATCACTTGCTGTGTGGTGTTGTGCTCTTGAAATTACCCTAACTTCTAAGAAAAGCTTTGCCGTGGAAGTTCAAAGGAGGATAATGAACTAAAGTTAACAACAAGGCAAAAAACACCACCTTTTCCCAAGCTTGTAAGAATACCATGTCAGAGGTGGGGAATATTCCTGGTGAGGAATTAGTCTTGTTTAGACAATACTGATGAGATAATTAAAACTGGAATAAGTCACAGAATTAGGTAGCAAGCAGGAGGTTTCCATTCCTTTTTTTCTATATTCAGGCTCTGACTATTAAGAGTACAAGAGTATTACTGGATAATTACCCAGCCTTTTAAAATACCAGCACTGCTCAAGCATAGTCTTGTTTCAAGAAGTGAGCATGAAGATTTTAATCATCAGAACCTATTCATAGATCAATATGTTTTAATTATTTTGTGTTTGGAATCCAAATACATAAGTTTGAATAGTGCAACATGAATTTGAGCGAAAAGTTACCACGTACCATTTTAAATCAATTCTGTTCTGAAGTTATTATCAGGGAACACAATGGAGGATGAAGAGAAAAATTGGTGGAACACACTGTTCCTTAAAATATGTGAATTTGTCCAGACCCTGTTAAGAGTTGCACTCAAACAGAAGCAAGGAGAACACGTTCAGGTGGCATAAAAATCAAGTTTTGGGATTCAGGGAGGGAGATAAAGTGCTCAAATCCATCTCGGATTGTGCTGAGTGGGCATCAGCCAAATAGTAAATGTAACAGCCTCTATCCACATCCTGGTGAGCCAGAAATTGCCTCTTCAAAATATATGCACACCCTCTGCTCCCTACCACTGGGAGGAAAAGTTCTGGCGTATGCCAGTCCGTCGGTCCAGGCCTCTGCTCTCCAACGTCCAGAACTGCCAAGGAATTGGCCCAGTGAATTCAGGAGCAACAGTGTGACTGATGGGAAGTTTTAAGAAGATCCACCAGAAGCAAAATAATTCAGAAAGAAAAAGACACCATTTTTAAGGGGTCTAGTGTTCTCTTTAACAGGAGCACGAACATACGGTGCCAAGTTATTTGCCTACCAAAGTCTGCCTTAAGTAGAGGTATGAAAGCTGAGGGGTTTTTGTTTGTTTTTTTTTTTCCTTCACAAGTATGAGAGAAAACAAAGAAGGAAGACACAAGTCTCTCCCTCACAAGGAGCAGTTGGGGTAACACACATTGTCCCTGCAGGCATTTCCTTTGTGTGTTTTGCTATGTTTGTCCCTGTAGGTAAACATGACTGCGAAATAAAACTGATGGCTGTTAATATTTAGCTTGTTGACAAACACAATTGGACACTCCAGTACAGGTATGCTGGTGGCACAGACCATCTGCAGATGTTTTGGCTCCTGCTGATGGAGGAGTGAAGCCTACCAAGTAGGAGGGAGAAATGACTCTCTGACCTACCTGCTGCAAGCCAACACACTTACTTGCTGTTACGACGCTCAAGGAAGAAAATTGTGAAATATGTCAGGCATTTTGATTGCACAGCAAGCCATCTGAAGTCCTTTGTTGCCTTCTGCTTGCGTACTGGTTTTAGCAAGTTAAAAACCAATACCAGCAGCAAGCCTTTCACTTAGTGGGGAGAGAGGGGGGACACATCCCAACACAGGACCCCCAATACTGATCAGGTTGCAGCTAAGTTATGTTGTTTGGGGGTTTTTTGGGTTTTTTGTTGGTTGGGGTTTTTTTGTTTTTTTATATTAGCTCTATCCAGGAACATACTTTGGCATTCAACTGTTTTCTAGCTATACCCCCACTGATAAGAATGCAACTATCACATTTTAAGGGAAGGTCATGAATCTCAAATAAAAATAAAAAAGCACTAAAGGCTGCCTTAAGCTTATTTATCAACAGCTAGCACCACCAAATAACAACCCCCCCCCATTTTCATAAAAGGATGAACGACAGAGAAGACATCAATGTCAGAATCAATGAAAAAGTGATGGATTAAGCAGCAAGCATTTAGATATTTTAACAATCTGAATATATTGTTTTGTTTTAAATAAGAGCTTAATCTCTACAAATACAAACATTTAGATAAGATAACTTGCTGAAGCGACTTATCATGAATGTGAGTTACATTTATGTCCTTAAAAATTAGACACAAAGGGGAGTCTTTCCCAGAAATGAGACTTGGGCTCCCAGTCTTACAACTGCCACAACTGATGCTTAAAATCCCTTCTCAAGTCAGGAATTTCCACCACCCCCTCCTTTCAAGCAAAATCCGGGTTTATACTTCTTTTTTTTCTACTGCCGTACTTTAGGTTTGGGCCTGTGCAGTTCTCTGAGCATTTTGGCATCATGTGCGTCTCTGAAGACATCTCCATATAAGGGAATTTACTCAAGCAATACCGGGAAAACACAGATAGCAGATAATAATTCCATCAAGGCTGAATTTGGCCCCATGATTCAGTTTGTGGTATTTGTAAGAAGTCCATGTACTTAGTTTTTCCAGATGTTGATTTTAAGACACTTGCAAGCTGGCCTTTTAGGCAGAATTAATGACTGCCAAGAAAATGTTGTCTTCTACAGTCTGGTACAGAGGAAAGAGGAGTGGGCTACAAACACCTCATAGGGCTCGTAACTGCTCTACAAGGCAAGAGGCTCTCTCATGGGAGAAGAGTAGTCTGTTAAAGTAGTCAAGAAGCAATATAGCGCACATATAGCATTGCATGTTTAATTAAAATCCTGGGGGCAGTACTGCGTACCCCCAAAATCTTCCAAAATAATTAGCAGTATGAGCACAGCAATGTTTTAAGTAGGTATTTGAGGTAACGTATGAACAGATGTTATACAAGCTTACCTTGGACAGATGATTTTCAAAAGCATTCCTAATAAATGAAAGAGCAGCGGCAGTTTTGGGTCCTGCTAAGGCTCACCATTGGCTCTTCCATGGAGCTCTTACTTTGCTGTTTCTTCAGTGCTACCCCACGCTGTACTAACATTTGGTCTTAATGGGCATCAACCAGCAGGAAGGTGCAAATCTTACAAGGGTCACAAGTTCTGTCTATCCCACAGCTGTTTTAATGACTTCACTCACATAAGTTAATTAGGCTAAAACATTACTGCAGGACAGTGTCACCAGCACCCCGGGACAGGACATTTCACAATACCAGGACTAGTTAAGACACTGAGGTGGGACAGGACAGCCTGGGAAAGACTCTCTCAAGTTTAAGGGAATGGCCAAAGGGCTTAGTTAGCTCTTTGCCCCTTCGCTGAAGCACGTCAAAGGAGAAGCGAGCAGCACAGCCTCCTCCTTGCCTCACCAGGTCAGTATTTGCTCACTAGTATTGTTTCTCCTTCAGCCTTAGAAGAGGACATAGTTGTGACTTAGAAAGCTTAGAGCATCCTTCCCTTCCGTAAAGCACCAGGTTATTGGAAAGCACTTTCTTTCCCCAGCTCCCCTGTTGGTTACCTGCAGGCTGGTGAGCTCCATTGATGGCAGTGCAGTGCAGGACCTGCTCCTCACCAGAGCCACCCCCTGCCCCTACCAGCAGCCAGCACCACTCCCTGCTCCGGTTTCCTCCTGAACTCTGGTACTTAGGAGCACTGTAGCTCCCACCGTCCCACCCAGAAGCCTACTCCTCAGCTCCGGGCAAAAATCACACCCATATCAGTGACCACAAGCACACACCCAGTGGTGCATTTTCTCCACCTCCTCCTTCCCAGCCCCCATGGCTGGTACCACAGCCCTCCCCAATTCAGAGCCCTACTCCCCTCCCTCACACCAACCACGCCACTCAACAAAGGCTTCCTCCTTCCCTGATATATCACCCTTTGGAGCAAGTCCTGGCAAATTAACTTCCTGTGCACGGTTTATCTCTCCCAAACAAACTCCCTCTATCCTTCAGGGAAATCATCCCACTCCTCCTCAGCTGAGCTGGTTGATTAAACCGAGGCCCTTTATCAGGATCAGATGGGTAGGAACGAGACAAGGATCCACCTCGACCATGGCTAGGCCCGATTCCACGTGTAGGACTCACCAGTCGCCCCCTTACACGTCTTCAATCATCGACACGCAGCATGGCCCTGACACAGAGCGGAACCCGGGAATCACAGCGCGTATTTGACAGTTTTCCATTGAGCCACATTAATTCTATAGATTATGGTGGAATTACACAAGGGATAATTTAGGCTCAGGGAGTTCAATAGGACTACACATATGCTTACAATAATTCATGTGCAAGAATGTTTGTAAGATTATTGTCCGTGTTTCCAAGAAAACAGACTTTGTCTCTTCAGAGCTCTTTTTTCCTTAGTTTCCAACTGAAGTCATCAGCACGTGTTTATGACATTACATGTGGTTGCTGAAGAAGTTATTACAATGTCACAAAGAGGATTATGATTTCAGGTGGGGAATAATTCTCGTACAAATCCTCTTTCCATACAAACAGCCTTAGTAATAAGGAATGTAGAAAAATAGGGCAAAGATAAGAGATTTGCACATAATGAGCCAGATTGCCCAGCACGCTCCAGCTGCTTTGTACCGCACTGATGGGTTTAAATTTGCTTTGTGTTGTCGGAGTGATGCAAAACAGAATATGTTTTTAACTATGCTCAAATATTCCTTAGACAACCTTTTCCTGCGGGGTGTGAGCATATTACTGATCACAGAACAAATGGCAGCAATCGCCCCAAAAGATTGGTAGCTTTCTCATCAGATGTTCAGTAGCAGCATAAAAACACCAAATGGTATTTGTGCCCTGCTCAGATGAGGTAAAAAACTAAAAATCCTAAACGATTTATTTGAGGATAATTTAAACCTGATTGTCCAGCAAGAAAATATTATGCCATATTTTTGTCTGTTACTAATCAGGACCATTTATTTCAAAATTGACTAAACATATAATTTATGGAGCTGAGAAAAGCATACCAGTTGTAAATGTCTCCAACTTCCCAAGCCACTGTGTATTGTAGCAAAAATGATTGAGAGCATTAACAAATAAGGTCCTGATCCAACTTTACTTAAGTCAATGGAAACATTTCCAAGGACTTCGGAGGATATTGAATCTAGCCCTAAATCATACGTTCGCTGAGGCCATGAAAGATGTGTTTATCCCAACATGAATGTCTGAAAACTAATGAACTTTCATTATGTTTACGTGAACCGCCATTTCCCTCACCCCATTCTTCAGTTTCCTGCTTCTCCTGCACAGTTTCCTTTTCCCAATGGGTAGTTCAGGCAGTTCTGCTTCCTTTAATTAGGAACAGTCCTGGCTGTTTTCGTTAGAGGCTGCGCAGCGGTGGAGCGGTTTGAGCTGAGTGGATCCCCAGCACCACAGTATGAAACAACCTCCTGGCTGCCCTGCGCGTCCCTCGGGACTGCTGCAGCCCGACGGGGCTCCCACTGCAAGGTGCTGGAAAGAGCCCCCATGGTTTCAACCGGAGTTAGACCAGACGCTTAGTCCTGAATTTTCCGCTGTGAAACAGGAACGCGGGCCAGTTATTTCCAGGGGATGGCAAGTGGGTGGCTAGGTGGGCCCCAGCTCCAGCAGCCAGGTCTTACAGTGCTGTACCCAACTGGTCCCGTCAGCGGATCATCTTCTGATCGTTATTTTCAAACTCGTTAAAATTTGACTGTGCGGGAAAGGCTACTTTGTACACCCAAGGCTACAGCGACGCTGAAGGAAACGCAGCGCCGTGTTTTCGGGTCAGTACTTCCCTCAGCGAGCCAAGTGTGGGATCTGGACTCGCTTCCCAGAGCGGCTTCGGCGCTGAAGCCAGCTGTGGCCCACCGCTCCGCTGCCAGGAACCGACGCTGCCTGGGCTGGATCTGGTGTAATCCCACTGGAATGCCCAGCATGCAAACCTTACGTGCACCCTGCGCTTTCCAAGGAGGGACGGGACTCGCTGCGGAGCAGACTGGCCACCCTCCCCAGCGGCGGCCAACACAGCCCCCGCGCCGGTTCCCTCGTGCCTTGAGGCAGCCGGGGAAAGGAGTGACCCCCACCAAAATCCCAAGGCGCTGGCTCTCGCGGGGATTCCACGGAGCAGAGGAACGAAGAGCTCGAGTCGGGCCCGCCGTCCTGCTCCACCTTCATCTCACTGACACCACCTGCGTGGGCGCTTTTTTCCTGCCCCCCCTTTCTGCTGTCTCCCAGCCTTTTTTCAAAGTTCCCGGTGGTTTTGTGACGTTTTTGAGGAGCTCCAAAAGTAGCTGAAGCCATCATGCCGTGCAAGCAGGCCGTTTGCGTGAGTGGCTGAGGCCTTTCCCAGCGGCCGGCCGGTCACCCTTCAGCCGGGCCCTCCGAGCCCTCCTCTCCGGCCTCGCACCTCCCGGGAGGAGCCTGAGGGAAAACCCCACGCGGCATCGGAGAGCCACCACCCTCCCTCCTCCCTGACTTCCCGGGACCCTCCGCTGCTTTCCCAGCGCTGTCAGCCCGGCCCGGCGGGGGCTTCCCACCGCGTCCCGCCCCTTCGCGGCCCGCCGTGAGCGGTCCGGCGCCTGTGTGTGTGTGTTGGTGTGTGTGTGTCCGCATCTCCCGCCCCCCGCGGGGGCGCCGCATGCGGCAGGAATCCGCGACGGCGGCGGCGCATTCCGCGGCGGCTCCCGGCGGCGCTTCCCCGCGGCGGCCCTCGGTGGCAGCGGATTCCTTCCCGCTGACGTTCCCCCTCTCACCTCCCCGCCCCGGCCCGGCTCGGCCCGGACCCCCCCC
>VZSF01006093.1:60481-198314 GCA_013398295.1 Chionis minor | reverse complement strand
CCGGCGCCTCGGTTGTACCGGCGCTGACAGCGGCCGCGGGCATTGTTCCGCCGGGCTGGGGTTTGCTGAGCTGCCCGGGGCTTTTTTTTCCCCCCCCTCGTGCCCCGCGGAGCGCGCGGCGGCTGTGCGCGTGTGCCGGCGCACCGGCAGCGAGCCGCCACCGGGCCCGCAGGAGAAGCCTTCGGTTAAAACTGCGCCGGTGAACGGCCGGGGCCGCGCTCCGCCTCTCCGTTGGCAGGCTTAAACTCTGACCGCCTGTTCAGTAACCGGGTGCTTGGCGCACACACGTCTGGTCTCGGGCTGCAGCAAATCCCCAAATCCTGTTTTACTTGTGGCTGAGTAGAGGGGAGGGAGGGAGAAGAGTGGTTCGCTTTAAACTCTGTAATTTATGCAGAAAGTCTTAAGCCAGCATGTTGGAAACTTTACAGAAATACGCTTTTTTTTTTTTTTCCTGGATCGGCTTTCTGCAGGATGCTTGTGGGGTTCTGCTGCCGCGGGTGATGACGTCATGTAACCAAATGTCTTCCAGAGAGGTTGCTCCCAGTGTCTAAACTTAGATTGTAAAGGTGTAGAGAAAGCACTGAAAAAAAGACAATAAAACATACCTTACGTACTGCTGCATCTGGATTGGGAAGAAAGTAAACGCTCTTCTAACTAAAAAAAATATTGACTGAATCATGTAGGCTTAACAGTGATCCCTTTACAGGGACAAGACGGGAAGAAGTTCTTTGTTCTTTCTTTCAGTTTTTTTATTGTCATCAGCTTCCTTAGGGCCTCCTGAGAGGAAGGGTTCCAAGCCCCTGCGTTAACACCGGCTTTGAAACTGGTGTGTTTCACACCTTTATGCAAAGGGCCTTCTACTTCATCTTGCTGAGCGTCTGTTACTTTACTCACTTTCTTGGCTTTCTTCAATGCAAATAGTGCAGAGGGACAGAGGTTCTGTGACTTCGCTTGTGTGCAGGCTTCTGCTGCAGTCCCTGCAAATGTCAGTGCAGCGGTGCCATAAAAAAATTTTTCAAATGCCCCAAAGACAGATGAAGTCATCTCTTTAAAAAAAAAAAACAAACAAACCAGCAAACACCACAAAAAAAAAAAAAAGACAAAAACTCCAGCAAAAGATACAGCTTTGAACTTTGAGAATGTTGTTCTTACTGCAAGAAGAGATCAAATTTCAGAGTAATTATGTTATAGACAGATAGATGACATACCTCCTGTCTGGTATCTTGCATGGGTCTGTTTGTTAGATATGTTTCTGTTTTCTCTGTATAATTGTAGAGGATCAGAGAATAATCTCTCTGTAAAGATCAGAAATTCCTTTTTCCAGATCCTTCTGTCTCATAAAGATTTGAAGAACAACATCTAGTTTCCAGCTCCTGGTGGATCATTTTTTGGTACTGATCTTAATCACGCCTTCTAAAACACTGACCTTCATGCAAACTGTTGTGTTACGGTTTGTTTTTTGTTGTTGTTTGGGGTTTTTTTTATGTGGTGCTGGTGTAATGTTTGTAAGTAGCTGCGGTACCTCCCTGCTTGAATGATGGTGAACGTCAGATACCCTGGTTTGAAATTTTCAGTGCTAAGCCCCAAGCACTGTTTTTCTGTGAAAAACAGACGTGTTGATAGCTGCGCTGCCTGAGAGTCCAGCTGTGCTGGGCAGAAAAGTCTCTTGGTTTTGTGTTTTACTCTTTTATTTTCTCATTTGGTATTGTATTAGTGTTCAGAGAGACCTTTGTTTGCTATGGTATTTGAATAGATGAATATAATATGTCCTGATGCTTTACAAGAATTTTGTTTAATTGATGTTCAAGATTCCGTCTCTTAAGCTTAAAATCTTTGTTTAGCTTGGTATTTAGGGCTTTTTTTTCTTTCTTGTCCTTTTTTTTTTTTTTTTTTTTTTTTTTTTTTTTTTTTTTTTTTTTGTCCTTTTGAGGCTCCACCCTTCTCTTGTTTTGCTCCTTACCTTAGTTCACATCAATAAGGTGTCTGGTCTCTGTTAGGGATCTCTTTTCCTCATTCCTGCGAAGAAAGGATGGAATTTGTGTACTGGTTCCCAGCTGTAAGGAAGCTCATCTGCATGAGAAGTGTGTAGGTAGTCAAACTAGTGTAATCCCTTTGAAGCTGATTCCCTGTTTACTTGAGATCACAGAAGATATTTGATCCAAAACAAATATTCACTGAGGAGCCCTTTAAGCTGATTGAAACGGATAGTTTCTTCTGCAGGCAATAAATAATCTTCTTGAGCAACGGGAGAGTTTCTGCAATCTGTGTGGTTAGCATAGCTTGAGATGGTGGTGCAATTAGACAAAGCTACAAACTAATATTACGTTTGTCCTTGATTTACAACAGACGTAGGTAAGAAATTAGCAGAAGCTTTCGCTCCATTGTCTCTCTGCGTAAGGTGTGGAGCAAACAGGAATGCTGGTCGGGAGGAGAGGTTCCAGTTCATTCAGCTGCTTCCTAGTGACTCCACCCTTCCCATGGAAATGGTATTTGCATCGGGCAGGCGTTTATCTTCTTCCTCCCTGTACGCTTGATACGCTGCCAGTTCCATCTCCACGTGAAAGGAAGGATGGGCAGAAATACAGTCTGTATGGGGAATCAAACTTTGCATGGCGTTTATCTATCCCATGTCTTGACTCTAGTCCCTGACCGGGGACATCCCTCTGTCAGGAAGATCGGTACAATTTTCCAAACTTTGTAAGGACAGCAGAGTGACTGAGGTGAGTTAGTTTGTCCCTGCAGCTGCCGCCCTGAAAGGTCAAGCGCTAGCAATAAGGAAAAGGCAGGCAAACAAACTTTTTAAACTGGAGGCTGTTAGACAAATGAAGCCTGTAAACAAAATATCTCCTATTTTGCAAATGTGCAGGAGGGCAGTGGTACTTCCTGCTTTCCTTCTCAAGGGCAAGTATGAATTAATGAAAAAGAATTGAAGTCTGTGGTGAATAATACTAACCAGTCCTAGGTATGATTATTGTGTTCCTCCTGAAACTGCTGAGGAGAAAATTCTTGCGCTGTATTTCACTTGCTACAGGTCAAATAAACAGATTTAATTGCTTTGTCCAGAAATTACTCTTTCATGAATATTTTTAACTGGGAACGAGATTCAAATCATTAATTTTCAGATTTTTTTAATAAGTGATTTAATAGATAGATGAAGTTTTGGCTGCCTGAAGTAGTTGGACTGTTAGGCCCTCTCCTTCCTCTTTCTCACCCTTCCTTTCAAAACAGTAATAATACCATTTTCCTTCTTAAAATGTAACTATTCCTACTATATACTCGCTTTACTCTTCCATAGTTCCTGTGGACTATTTTCCTTTTGCAAACCTTTAAGTTTGCTTACTGAATTTTATGAACCTTTGGTAAGAAAGTTTCTGCTGATAGAGTGTATTTCTATTAATGTTGTCTGAAGCGATGTAAGAAAAACAGAGGCTGTGTTGGATAAAGGCAGTGAAAATTTAGAGTTTGAGAGTGCAGGTGGATATCTTCTGTGATAGTAACTGACAGTCCAGGATCTCTGCATCCCCATTCTCTTGTAGACGTCTGTGTAGCTTTTAAAGAAGCATTATCTTTAATTTACAAGTTTTGAATTAAATTCAGAACTTTAGTTTAAAATAAAATCAGCCTGCCTGACCTTTTCAATGATAGAAGTCTTCGGTTTGTTTCATGGGGAATAAATAAAAAATCCAATATTTTGGTGCTGTCAGAAATATTATAATAGAAATACAGACACTGAGATTTTACAAAGGGAATTTCAGAGGAAATAACTGAAAGATTTTACACAATCAAGCTTAAGTTTGCTCTGATTAGTTCATGATTTCTGATAGTTGATCATAGCTCTTGAAGTTAACATTTACTAGCTGAATATCGGTTTCAGTGTGCCTAGCACTGAAACTTTTCTCTTTGTGTCCAATTTCTGTTTTTTTCCTAAGAAACTGTGACTTTTTTCCAGCTGGACGCAGACTTTAGTAACAAATCTACAGTTCAAATGAACAACTTCATAACTGTGTCTTTTATATTTATTGTCTTCCAGAAATCTCTCAGTGTCTTAATCTTCAAGCATCCTATTTTTTTTAATAGCTGTTTCCAAACCTCCTTTATAATCGTAATACACAGAGATGAATGAAATGCTGAGTGAAAACTTCTGCTATAGGTTTAGGCAAGAAATCTATCAACTAGATGCACAGAATGCATTAAACGTAAGAGAATAGTACTTAACGGTACGGTTTTGGTAACTGAATCAACAGCAAAACTGTCCACAAAACGTAAATGTGACAGGGGATTAATTATGTAGCTAAACTTAAGAGTCAGTCAATGTTTGGCACAATAACTATACATATCACTTAAAACACATTGGTGATAGAAATAATAAAAACTTGAATTTTGTCAGTTAGTCTTGATGCCTTTTTTAAAAATGTGTCAGCAACCACATGAGAATTCACCCACTTTTTTGCAATATCCCTGCTGATTACTTCTTTCTGATGCTCAGTTTTACCTTGCCTGCCAATTTCAGTAACTTGATTTGAACAACACTTCCTAGAAAATGGTCCTGCTGCGTGCTTCCCTCTGCTTCCAAATCATGCAGGATTCCTTTCGGGGCAGAAGCTTCTTGCGCTTCTGAGAATGTATGTGCCACCTCAATTGCTAAAAAATGAATTTAGCCTTCTGCTGGAAATTCTGCAGAGGATTTTTTTTTTTTAAAGAAACGCAGTGAAACACTAGCTTTATTGAGCTGTAATAACCTATTAATTTGTATTCTCCTAGCGTCAGATCCCATGTGTGAGGAGTTCTGATAATTGATTGAGAAGGGCTATTAATGCAGTAGCCCTAATCAATAGCTACATGTTTTAGTTTTGTTTTGTTGGTTTTTTTAAAGGAGGAAGGTATTCCAGCAGTGGAGAATACTGAGTGCAGTGCCTCTATTCATTTTCATCCATTACCGTCTACGTCATTGTGTCTGCTCTGTCTATCTGGATGTGTCTAATCCATTTTCCTCTTCCACTGCTACTGTCTCAGGACAGGTCTTGCTCTCCCGAGCATGTATCAGGTACAGGTGTCCAATTCTCCGGTTCCTTCAATAGAAGTATTAATACCACAGCAGTAATAAGTAAACCTACTAACGGGTACAAACCCATGGTGATGATGAAACCTATGTAGCATTTGAGTTGATGGTTCATACCTACGATACATCTCTTTTTATGATCAGCAGAAGCAAGTAATTAGCCATCCAAACGCTTCCCTCGCCCAGCAGCTTGGACGTTAGCAGCCCTGCTGTCTGCTGAAAGACTCCTGTGTTTGTCAGCCAAGCGTTGCCCCTCCTGCACGCCTGCCCAAGCCCACGAACAAGGAGACTTGCCTTGGGGCGCCCTTGCAGCACCCCACCAGGTAGACATACCCTATATCCAGTTTCACTGGTCAGTTGCCCTTGAGTAGGTGAGACAAAACAAACCTGTGAAGGTGGCTACCCTAGTGACGCCTGGCAGTTGTTGCTGCAAACCACAGACTGCAGGAGCTAATTTCTTTTTCTCAATGGTTTAAATCCCCAGTAAACCCTGTAGCACCATTGCCAAGTTGACAGTTGTCTTTTGGAGTCCTCATGTGTCTCAAAACTGTCACTTGGGACAGCGCGCAGCCATTCTTGGAACTGCGAGATGTGTGTCGCTGCCCCGTGTTAAGCCCTGTGCGAGGGATGTAATTTCCAGTTCTGTCTCTCAGCTTATGCTGTTTTTTTTCACTGGGAGGAAGGTGATGAACGGCATGGCGCAGCCAGGATTAGCTGCCGCTGCCTCATGAACATCAAAGCAGAGGTGGAGCACTGGACCAGTCTGCTCCTGTGCCTGCGTGAGGACAGCACAGGTAGAAAGCACCGGTGCTGCTGCCAGGAAAGCACGGTGCCCAAGTAAATTAGCAGTGAGCATGTTCGCTGTAAACTCTTGCTATGTTTAACCTTAGGAAGCGCACTGTATCTGTGCTTTCAAATTTAAAGCACTTTCTGTGAATTTGTAAAATGTATTATCATTACTTTGTTTCTGTAATAAACTTTCAGCAAAACTTACTGTTGATAGAGAAACGTAAAACTTGCTGAGGTTAACGTTTACGGCTGTAGGGTGAGTATCAAGTCTTGCATCCTTTACGTGCAGGCTCACAGTATAGCTCCTGTGGCCAGAACACCTCTGAAGCAAGCAAATAGAGTTTGACGGAGTCATGACAATTAAATGGGATTAGTAGTCTCAGAAAATAAAAAGTTTAATTTGCATTACAGTAATGCTTGCTTGTTTAAAATGTACAAATGAATGTGCTTTTTGTGTGGTTTCGGAGTTAGACTTGGTTTAAAACTTAGAGAAAAATACCTATTATGTTCCTGTTGCTGAGTCAATACACTTAAAGAATAGATGGATGGACGCATGCATTGTTTTGGGATAATGGCATATCAGTGATTTCCCCCCCACCTTGGCTTTTTTTGCAAGAAGGTTAATTTGAGGCTTTTTCTTGCCTCCGAATAATTTATAATTTGCCTTGGAGAATAAAGGATAGAAACTTCTTTGTACTCAGAACTGTTAGCTTCTGTAGCTATGTAACACCGTATACACTGTGCATCTGACACATCCTTTTAAGGCAAACTTTGTAGAGATTCCCATCCCCTATGGAACTGTACAGGAAAGGCCTTCAGTTAAAACGGGCCCGAGGCCAGGACACGTAGGGCAATTTGAAACAGATTTTTTCTAAGTGAGATCATGTGAAAATCCTTCTTTTTTCTTTAAGAGGGACTCTTTTACTTAAAAATGCTTTTTGTAAGTAAACTCTAAACAACTATTAACTTGTATAGCTATATTCAGCAGCAAATGCTCTCTTTTGGGTAAATATTTTTGGTTTTGCAGCAATGCCTCAGACTAATTTGTGTTATGTTGTTGCTTCTATTTGGTGAGATTGAATTACAGTATTTTTTTCTCAAAAATAGTTTTGACTTTCTTCAGGTGGGTGTTTTTAAGTATGGGGTTTTTTTTCTTTTAAAAAAACCCCACAAACAAAACAAACAAAAAAAACCCCTCAACCAAACCCTTTTCTCTTATTTTGTCCCTTTTTTTTTTTCCTCCCCTCTCTGCTCCCCCGCCTTAAACTGGTGCAGAGTTTAGTAGCTATTAGGAGGGGAGACATGACTGAACAACTTGTTGCTTATATAAAACCATCTCTTAACTGAAGCAGACAGGATTCTGGATGTATAAATTACAAAGACCTGAAGGCGTTAGTCACACTGAGGGAGCTGGCAGCAGGAGAGGACCATTACAGCGAGGCATGAAGTGCTGCTGTCACAGCCATGGTCTAGTGCCCTGTTTGGACTCTGGCCAGACTTGCCTTACCCAGCCCCAGTGCCGGGGCCAAGTGCGCTTTAAACCTTGGGAATCTGAACTAGCTCTGCTCCCTAATCCTCGCTCGCTCCTGGAAACTGGACTTTAACCGTTCAGTGCCTTTGCTGCTTGCCCTTCCAAGTCTCAACCTGGTATTCTGGGGTCAAAAGAGGATTTTTCTTGAGGACTTTATTTAGGGAGATCTCCTTTTGGTTATGGAGTAATCCTTTTAAGAGGTATAGGGAAGTGAAACTGTACGTGGCTTGTGCATACACCCTGCAGGACTTGGAGCACAGAGTCTTTTCCTAGATTTGGGCAAAAATGGAAATACTTCTGCACTTTTGTGCTGTTCTGAAGTGCTTTCATGAGGGTGGGATCTGATCTACTGCAAGTCCTAGCTGGCTGAATTTATAGATGGATTCTAAACAAACCTGCCTACCCTGCATCGTGCGTTCAGACTGTAGCTCTGCCCAGAGTAAAACTGGAATGTTACTACTATAAAAACCTTACTTTACTTTCCTGCTAAGAAAGCTTTCCTGTTGTATTGCTTTGCTGTTGATATTTCCACTGCTACGGTCTCTTATTTACAGACAGCATTATCTTAGTATTTCTGGGTTTGCTTGAACAACAGTAATTTAATTGAAAAGTATTTTTATGTTGTCCCTCATCAACTTGAGTCAGTGCTAAAGCCTTCCCATAGAAGCTAAGGCATAACAGGCACATGCATGTGGGAGGGGATTTGGTTATATTCAAATGCTCATGGTGAAAGCCAGCTCTGACCTCGCTGCTAACACAGCCCCCTCCAGAATATTTCCCTCCTGCCCTGAGCGCGAGTTGGAGCTCAGGCTGGGACACACCAGGCAGAAGGATGTGCTGGAACAGGACCTGTGCTGCAGCTCCTGTCGAGATTCCCACCGCCTGACCAGCCTGAGCTGCCACTGCTTTCGTTACCTTTATAACGCTGCGTGGGATCAATTTGAAGTTACATTATGTATTGTCTCTGAAAGTCAACAGAGGCCCAAGTCAATGAAGCGTTTGTAATTCAGACACATACCCGGTGTTCCAAGACTAAATGTTCTTCGCTTATTTCTGCAAGAAGCTGTTCCCTTACCTTGCTGACATCATTGTATTAATCACACCCCAAGAAAAGTAAAAAGTACAAGTAACTTTCTAAGAAAATAAAAGACTATTGCCTTTTTACTGTTGTCTGTCTTGATAGCATCCTTTATCATTAATAAATCATGGTATGAAAATGTTTGTGATATGGAAAGGTATTTCTATGTGAAAGAATCTAGTAGGTTTTAGTAAAAAAGGAACAAAAAAGGCTGTGAGGTTAAATATCGGTGATAAAGAACTGGTCTTTGAATGGATGGAAAAGAATTGGAACAAAACATAACTAAGAGTTCAGTCAAGGCATCCGAGCATTGTCTTCTGCAGAAGAATAATGGAACCTTAAACGCTTTAGGATTGGGACTTCTCTCACATGCCATTTATAGTACAGCATTGCCCACACGTGCTGCTGCTTGCTGTTTCCAACCTACAGTGAATTGAGGCATGCAGTGTAACGGGACGACAACTTACCTTGCGGTGTCCAGCGTTTTGGATGTCGTGCACGCGTCATCCCCTACCCACCCCTAGCAGTGCTAGTTCTGCTCATGCTTAATTGCTGAAAAATGCTGGTTTAGAAGTTGCTACGGGGTGTTTAACCAGAATCTCTTACTTAAGAGTTTGACTGTCTTTCCTACTTCAACTACTTCAGCAGTAGTACTTTCTTTTATAGTCCTATAAACTTCAATATAGCAGGCTTATGGCTTGATTTTTACATAACTTAAACTATATTTTCATCAAATGAAAAGTTGAGCTAAAAGTTTATCTAATTATAAACTCTTTAAAATAAATCTGTCCAGCTGTCTGCTGGGGGGGAAGGGGGGGCAAGGAGCAGCAGAAGCAGATTATTATGTTTGATTCTTTGTGCTGAATTCAGTCTTCCGTATTTTTTTTGGGGGGTGGTGGTGGTAAAGCAAAACAATAGTACGAAGCAGCTGATAGGCAAGATCTTCTAAAGCTTGGGGCATGAAATCTGCTTTTCTTGTGCTTCTGCTAAAAAACCGTGGATATGGGGAAAATTACCTCAACCAGAAGAATGTGCTATATGTAAATTCAGAGATTTTGATCTACTACCTGTATGAAAGATGAATCTAGGCAGACTTCGCTATCTAGTAGAAGCTAAGAAACTTCTCAAGAAATCATGTCTTTCACCTAAATTACAAAAAACACAGATTGAATCATTTTGTGCAAGGATGAAGTGATGGGAAGAAAGAGAAAAATCTGTATTTTCTTCATGAATACTTATCACAGGCACCTCAGTTCGCCTGTTTGGCTCATGTGAGTTCATGGAATTAAATCGGAGCAGGCAGACGGGCAACCAACCATGATCAGAGCAGTCTGCGAGAGACACTGAGCACTATTAACTGGGAAATGCCTGTTACCTTGGGATCTGCCATGTCACCTGGTTCATTTTTCAGTCAAGCCTTTGCCTGGAAGTGAGCAGTCAAGTGTCTGAGCTTGTTGGGTGGAGGCAAAAGAGGGGTGAAAGCAGCACAGTCTCAAGGTTTTTACCTTTGAAAAAGTTACAGAGAAAATGCAGTATGGACTGTGCCTTTGCTGGAGAGGCAGAGGGCAATGTGCATTTTGAGTAACATTTAGCAAAACTTGCATTGACGGACTTTGGTTCTCTTTAGCTGACGTTTTTGAGAGGTATGTTTGAGTCACTAATTAGCTGCTTGCAGCTATAAAACAATTCCTTTGCTGTTGGTAAGTGAAGAGGGTTTGAAGAACAGAAAAAAAGGTGTGGAGAGACTCCGAGTAATCAGATTTTGTGGTCCTGTATGGAAGGTGAAGATGGAGGACTTGGGGAAGGTCTAGAGAGTCACAGTACAGTTTGCGTGTACCCTGATACATTTTAAAAGCTGCTCTGTCAGGGGAGAAAAGTAAGTAAACTTGAAAGAGTATATAATTTTCCAGATTGCTGTAGTAGCAATAGATGAGAAAAGTACTCTAAGAAGGATACAACAATTATTCATGCTTCTGTTTGCAGAGAGTTCCACCAGAGTTACACTAGAAGGTGTGTCGGGAGACACTTCCCGGGTTAACACTAGGAAAACTAGGTTGTTTCCAAATTTTTTGGGGGAAGGTTGCTGTTTATGCACCAGGTTGTTCTGTTAGAATTTCTCCATCCCTGTTCCCGTCCCCACCAAGAGCAACTAGGTATGGGCGAAGTCTGCCAGTACAGTGGGTTACCAATATTTCCATTGCAGTGCTCAGCAGGTTGTTTCCGAAGCCACCACTGCTAGCCATGTCGGACCCTGGCCAGGTTGGCTGTGTCGTACCAGAGCTCAAGCCAGCCACGCCGGGCAGGTTTCGAAGCAAGGAGAATCTATTCTCCCTAGGGAATAACAGGCTTTTGTGATTCAGGTTGGATCAACGCTGTCTTAGCTGAGAAGAAACTTCACATCCCAGCGCTTTTTAAAATGAAAACAACAACCATTTCAAAGGACGCATAGTGAATATTACTGAAACCGTATTTGGAATACTGTGTCCAGCTCTGGAGCCCCCACCCAACGTAAAAAGGACATGGACCTGTTGGAGCAGGTCCAGAGGAGGGCCACAAAGATGATCAGAGGGCTGGAGCACCTCTGCTATGAGGACAGTCTGAGAGAGTTGGGATTCTTCAGCCTGGAGAAGAGAAGGCTCTGGGGAGACCTTGTAGCAGCCTTCCAGTATCTGAAGGGGGCCTATAGGAAAGACGGGGAGTGACTCTTAACAAGGGCATGTAGCGATAGGATGATGGGTAATGGCTTCAAACTGGAAGAGGGTAGATTTGGAATATATATTAGGAAGAAGTTTTTCGCTCTGAGGGTGGTGAGGCCCTGGAACAGGCTGCCCAGGGAAGTAGTGGATTCTCCACATCCCTGGAAGTGTTCAAGGCAAGGTTGGATGGGGCTTTGAGCAAGCAGGTCTGCTGGGAGGTGTCCCTGCCCACAGCAGCGGGGTTGGAACTAGATGATCTTTAAGGTCCCTTCCAACCTAAACCATTCTATGATAAATTTAAACTGTTCGGTAGCATACAGACCAAAGATATAGTGCAAAGGGACTTGGTATCAGGAGGTACAATGTATGGTGGCAGGACCAGAAGGTGCTGCAGTTGGAAAGCTGATGACCGAGGAGAATTGGAGTTACAAGCCAGCAAACCGTGACTATGAGAAGAAACGATAAGAACAATAAATGTGAGGAAAAACTGCAAGAACAGATTTGTCCGAGCGAGAGCGCTGCAGTAGTGCAGCTGCAGGGAATGAGGGGGAGCCGGTGTTCAGTCCAGGGGCCGGCGTACGTCCGAGCCCTCAGTGCGCTCCGAGGGCAGAGATGGCGGCGTTTGCTTCTTGAATAGCTTGGAAGCTGTCACAAAACCACACTGGGCAGCCAGGGAGTAGAACACTGAGTTCTTCCAGCCCCTTGATCTGGCAACACGCACCATGCATGACTACAGGTGTCTTACAAGTAAGATGACTTGGAAACTTTGAGGCATGGCTTGTTCTTACTTCACAGAGTGTAAACTGGTGCCTGTGGGAAGAGTGCTGGGAATTTTGGATTGATGCTTATCCATCCCTCCTTTAAAGATTGTAGCCTAAGTTTTGGTTTACAGAGAAAACAGTGAGATGTTGGGAAGTTATCAATTATGCTACACATAACAAAAAAAACCCCAAAACTGTTGAATACTTAAGCAAAATGGATACAGCTGTAAAATTCTTGTGTAGTATAGTGGGATATAGTAAGATCTTTCTCTGCCTTTCTGTACAACAGTCCATAATGACAGAAAAAAACCCCCCATGTTCAAACACCAGCGCATACATAATGGTGGCTTTCAGCTTTCAAAGTCACTGTCTTCCTTGGTTTTCATCTGGACTTTTACATTCCCTGTATCCTTGGGTTTCTCATGCGCAAATAGGCCTCCTCTGACATGTGCTTTTGCATGCAGTCCTGGTTACCCTACATGAAATAAACAGGGAATTTTAACTTGCTTTTATGCTGAAAGGTCATCGGGTTGGTAGCTCCACTTGACAATAACCTTGGTATCCTGTTACTCCCTCTTCTCACCCACTTCCAGTAAAAATCAAAACCTTGTATTTTCCTCACTGTCTTAGGTTCTCTGTCTCAACTTAAAGGGTACGCTGTTTATTTATTCTGTGACTGAATAACCACTCTGTTGGCAGACAAGTAGAGCTGTTCTGCAGAAAAATACTCTCCCTCACCTTTGAAGCTGAAGATTAGATATGTACAGCAATCTATTTACACCATAGAATTTTAACCAGAAAGTTTTAACTCAGTTGTATAATTTAAAAAAAAATCTAGAAAACTATTCTTCCTGCTTATGAAAAGAATGCTTACTGTTCTGTGCCTTTTTCTTGGTCATTTCCATAACCAGTAAGCTCTTAATGCTTTTTTGTCCCAGAGGTTTTGCTGCATACATTTTAGATGTGAGATTCAGAACGGTGTTCCGTAACAGCAGGTGAGGAACGTAATGGGGCAGCTCAGCGCCAGTAGCTGGAACTCTGGAGAATAATTAGGGAGTGTCCACGTAGTCTGCCTCTCTCCCCCTTCTAAGGAGTAAAGGCTTCGGAAAGCTTCTGCCTTGATACCAGGAGATAACTATGCTTTCATCTTTCCCCATACCATTATAAAGCCTTAAGAAGGCGGGGAGAAAAATCTCATTGCAAACTAGTGCCAAGCAAACAATAAAGAAGTATCAGCATTGGTATCTTTGGCCTCTGCAAAGCAAATCGCTCTTAACGGTTGTAGCATTGCAATGCAAAGGATGTTCGTAGGCACCACTGAAACCATAAAAATTCAGTTTCGCTCAGTTGCAAATTAATGAAAATAGAAAAGTTCATATAGGAACAAATTACTGCTAAAAACTTAAACTGTACAACTTTAGGTCTTAAAAGCTTGAGTTTTTCCTTTAGTTATCGTTATTTGTTTTCAGTAGTTTATGACCTAAATGTGTAAAAGTAAAATTAATATTAAAACCCCTAGCTAGACCTGGATTAAATTCAGTACAAGATGAAAATGACTTGTTAGAAATCCAGTAAGCCTTCTCAATCTTTTCTTGGAATGAAAAATGAGTAACTTTGTGTCACTGTAAGCAAGGATATGGTGGCCACACCAAGTTTCTCCCTGTGAAGAATATTAACATCTAAAACTTAGGGCTTTATTTATTCTTCTATTCACTTCGGTGAAAAAATATGTGTATAACCTCTTTATAGACTATCTTGGAGTAAAGTCCTAGCTATTTCTCTTGCTGTACATAATTTACCTGTACTTAATCTACCCTGTACTTAATTTACCTTGGAAAACAATGACATACAACCTATTTTGCCGCACTTTTATATGTATATAAATCTTAGGTTTTGTCAGCAAACACAGTTTCTGTGATACTGTTACTCAGTCACTGTGACAAGCACATTTTTATTATTAAAACTTTTGACCAGAGAGCAGTTTCTTCAAATGCTTACTAGCACTTTAAATTTAGTGTGTTGCACATTAAAGGTTTTACCCCTGCTGTGGGGGCATAAAGCCTGACACTTTAGTCAAAAGTTTGATCAGAACTAAGAAGCGCGAGCTGTTGTGACGCGGTGGGTAACTTTGAAAGTTTTATCTTTAATTCCTGCTTTTTAACTTACTAAGTTTTCTGTTAGTCCCGGTGACTTGTTAAAAGCTATGCAGTTTGCTTAAACTCTTTCTTGAAGTACTATTACAGTATTTTTCCAGAGTAGCCGCAATATAGATAGCTGAACTCTTAAACTTGGAGATTTGGCATGCGTGTAGCCCTTAGTGTACAGTGTGTACTGCATAATTTGGAAAAGATTAGTATAAAAGGACAATTGAAAGTCCATATGATATCATTTACGCTGTGAAATGCTGGTTAACATCATCACTCAAACTTAACATGCTACAGGCGCATTGAGTAACTTCAAGGGACACAGACGGATCATTGAAGTTGGCCAGAATAACTTCGTTTGTTTCCAGGAATCCATACACTTGATAAAAACAGTGATGATGGCTGTTCTTGTACTACAGATGGAGGGAGGGTTTTTACACTCTTAAGAGGTCCCAGACAGGAAGGTCCTGCCTGAACAGAACAAGATACAAGAATCGGGTGTGAAGTTGCCAAAGGAATCAAGTTTAACCCAGGGATTCTAGCCTGAGGCATACATTGGCATAAATGGATGTATATCAGCTTGTAATAGGCAAGTAACACCCACTCTTTTCCTCCCGCAACCTTAGATCACCTATAATTTTGAGCACTTGTATAAACTTCACTTTCCTTTCGAAGATATTTCTAACTATTAAATCAGTTATCTCTGAAGCGTCGACAAAGAGCGTAGCATTTACAACTATTTATCTTTCCAGATTTGTCAGAACATAGTAAAGAATTAACAGTTGGCTTCCTGCTATCTGGTTTTAAAGTTTTTTTTAAATTTTTTATATCCATTGCTACAATTAAATCTTTTCCACAGTGTTCTGAAACCATAGCTTTTTTTTCACGGCACCAATGACGTATACTTTGAATGAAGCTGCTTAGCTACTGCTTTCATCTTTAGTAGACGATGTGGTTTTTTTGCTGTGGACTTGTAAGATTTAAGTATCTTTCATGAAAGTTCAGTACTTAAAAACGATCGAATGTTGGCATGTTGATTAGTAGTAATGGAAAAAGCCATAAAATTTTTTCATTTGTATCAAAGCTTCCAGCTTCCCCTTCTAGATAGCAATCAAAGGAAAACTGGAACAACTCTGGTGGACATGTGGAAAATATGAAATATTCACTAACTTAGTGTTACATAACTTCTGATTGTGCCATCGGGAATAACTGAGGGAAGAATTCAGAGTAAGCATAAGGCTGCCTCTCTTCTGGTAGTACCTGACCTGTCAATCCCCCTGTTTAACCCTTTCTTGTCACATGTTTAAAACCAGATTCTAAAGTTTCCATGTCTCCAGCTTTTCTGATAGATTGAGTATAATTTTCGAAGAAATTATTACCATTCTTCACTTTTTGTAACCTGGTTTCCCACCAGGTCAGAAGTCAAAACAAAAACCAGGATAATTAAGGTGAACTGTACAGTAGTGAAGACAATTCCAAAAACTAGCAGATTTAGTAGTAATGCTTTCAGTAGCAATGTTTCCTTGTGTATAAGCATTTTTTAATTTCCTATTTCTTGATAAGCACTGTAGTGATACCCCAAGACAATTTAAAACCTCTTGAAAAACTCAAGAGTTGAACACATGGTAAAGTACTCCAACATAAAGTAAATATTTTTCAGGAGAAGTGATAAAATTCCGTCTGACTGCTTCGAAGTTCCCCAAGCAATGGGGACAGCAATTTAATATTCAGCTCAGAAGTAATCTCACATATGGAATGCACTTAATATTAAATGAGGAAAATTTTTTCCATTTTTTTCCTTTACGTGCTTGCCAAGAAAGATTAAAATAGCCACACTTGCAGAAGTCTTTAAGGTTCTCATTCTTACTGGCTTCCATATTTACTTTTTTAATACGGGGAGGCGGGAGATAGTGATCTTGAAAATATGTCTCTTGGTGGCATGATCACAGACTTAATTTCCTCTTTCTTTTAAAAAAAAAATAAATGATTACCAGTGCTTAAGAATAAATGAAGTTGTAAAAAGGCAATTCCAGTTGTATTCCAGACTATCCCAACTGCAGGATGGCTAAACTATGACTTAGCATTGTCTTTAAGCTACACCAAAACAGAAACTGCCTGAATTTTTGGAAAGCATAACATTTGTTACTTTTCTAACTAACTAAAGAATTTGTGGAAGAGATTAGCTTAAACCGCTCTCTGTATGTTAGAGGGTATATATGTAACCCCACATGCATGTTAGAACTGTGATTTTAACGTGGTATGAACTATCAGCATACAAATGACCAACCCAAATTGTCTGTTCTAACTGGAATATCAGATTTGGAACATACCAGGTTCTGGCCTTTCTACAAATCCTGTTTCTTCTTTTGAACTGGTGTACAGAAATATATTCTATCCTGTATGTCTGGTCTGTACGCATAACTTAAGATTTTGCAGGTGAGATCACATTTTTAAGATCTCTGTAGGTTCTCTAATGCATAAGGAGAGTACGATGCTATGTTTCAGTCTTTTTGGGGATGTTTTGGGATCTTTCTTCTTCACGTAGATACTTTCACACAATATAGTAACTGACTCAGGTCCAAGACTGCTGCTTTTTTATAAGTTTGAACAAGCTAGTTGAATTCTACCAAATGTTAGTGGGGAGACAAATTAAGGCTGTGATCACATAAGTTTTGTTTCCACAGGAAATAGAAATAGCCATGAAAAGTAGTTTGAGAGCTAATCAACAGCTTGGGAAGGAGAAAGATGATAACCAGCTTCCTCATGTACCATTTTCAAGACATGAACCTTTTTGGTAGCCCCTCAAAAAGGGGCTATTCACCCTTTATTATTATTACCATCACTATAAATGAAGAATGTGGTTGTGCTGCTTCTGATGCTAAAATGAAGGAAGGTGCAAGAGGACTATCTGTCACCCAGGAGACAAAAATGCAGTGGCTTCCTCTGTAAAGCTGTGAACTTCAGCTAGCTTTTCGAGTATGCTTCTCATCTTAGCTAGCCAATATCCAAAAGCTGTGATTTAAAAAAAAATTAAAAGTCATGACACTTTCCTCACACTAGGCAGTATTACCTGAACTTTCTTCCTTTTTTTCTTCCATGAGAAAAGGGTTATCTTGATTATTTTACACCAGCTTTGGTCTAAGCACCAAGGTATTTGTCATCTTGTGCAGAATACTGCACAAATTTTTACACGATTCTTAATCAAGATCTGAATAAGGGAATGCCTTAGTCCATTATCCTGATCTGTAACTAAGGCACCACAGCACCACTACTACAAATAGTCCAAGGAAAAGAAGTATTACTCAGACAAGTTTTTGAAGTAAAGCCAGAGATACAGGAATTTTCCATTCCCTTTAGAAGAAAAATAGAGAACGAAATACCATAATTTTCAGAGTTGGGGATTACTAACGCTCACCGAAACATAGCAATTGCCTCTATCCAAGTAATTCAGATAGGTTGGAATTATAATCTCCTGCAGTATAAATAGCTGCTAATATCTGGCCTTTCTGCGCTGAAGTCTAAAATTATATGTGAAAAGTCTGAAATTTACATTTTGATCTGAATGTGGATGGCTTTACATGAATTTCTTCTTAGGAATTTGTAAACAACTGAAGGTAGTCGAGCTGATTTTTCCCTGAGTTAGAAATACTGCAAGTACACTCTGTAGTTGCCTGTCAGGTTTCTCACGGTCGCTCCCTCCTTCCCCATCTTGCTCGCTGACCCACACGGGACAACTTCTAATGGTGGAAAAGTGTTGCCAACTGCCGCGCTAGTGGGGGTTATTTATGCCATAAAATCTTGTGCTCGGAGAGCTTGTTTTGTTTGCAGAGAAAGCAGCAATGCTTTCAATGATATAATCCCTTTTCTCTAGCTCGCCAATACCGAAAACTATTGCAGAAGTGACAGGTTTAGGCTGAAGGAAGTTTGAGCTGCTTTTCAGTCTCTTAAGAGAAGAGGAATGAAGGGCAGAGAGTGGAGCATGGACCCGTTAGCTGCCAGCGTCATTGATGTTTTTAAGCATTTAATTTGCATGGATTGATTTCTAGTGACTGAAGCATAAATGGACACGCTGAGTAGTGAAGTCTGAACATCTGGAAAGGGAGTTTTTAAGTCACCTTGCTAATAGCTCTGGGCCTCTGTTTGATGTCTTTAACTTCAAAGACCATTGCAGGTTTTTCTCTCTTTGCAATTAAGACATGAGATCACAGTTTATTCCATCGGAGTCTTCCAGCAAGGCCAAAGAAAAAAGAAATAACAGGCATACTAAAACTTAAGTTTAAAAAAGCCACATGCACAACCCCCAGAATCCCCAGCAAGATAACTCTTAATGTTGTAGCAACAAGGGAAAAACTTGCTAGGTCATCTCCATTAATCATAATTAGCTTAAAAAAGCAAACCCGCCATAATCTTTGGCTGAATAACTTAAAATCTATTATATAAAATCTCCCATGTAGAAATCTACATCTGAGCAGTAGTACTGGTGACATGGCAATTCAGAACTCTTGTGCTCATAACATACTATTACACTTTTTTACTTCCTGCTTGGGTAGAATTTTTTTTTTCCCCCAAAAAAGTCATCATTCCTCTGCGGCTGTTTAAAGACTGTCCACAACCTCCAGCAATTCTTACAGTAGGGAGAACTGTTAAGTGCTTCAAAGCTCTTATTTGCAAATGAACATTTAGTAAAGCCATAAACATTATAGTAAAAGGGATACAAGATTTACATCCATACTCAGATATTTAAAATACAGTTTAAAATCCGGCAATAAGATTACTGGATAAATGGTACAGCATACTCTTTGAATGGATTTGGAGGGGAGAAGAGTTGCAATTTTCTGTTGTGAAGTAACTTTATAACTGCTTGTGTTCCAGATTGCCCTGAAATACGACCCCCAGATAGAAGAAGATCTGCGTAACTGGATAGAAGAGGTTACAGGGCTGAGCATTGGTGCAAACTTCCAACTGGGATTAAAAGATGGCATAATCCTATGCGAGTAAGCATTTATTAAGCAACCTTATTTTTAGCAGTTTTCCACTTTTGAGGAACTAAGGAGGGACTTTCTGAAGACTCCCCTTCAAACACAACAATAATAATAAAAGTTAGCTGACAGTAGGGTGGGAGACAGCTTCTTTGACACTGTGGAAAAGAGTGAAAACTTAAATCTCCTTTATATTTCATCAAAGATTTCTAAATATTTCTAAATTTAATGGTGAAGCTCTTTTCTATAATAATCAGATGGCACACAAAAATTCTTATGGTGTGGTAGACTTGTTAGACGTGAGATCAGAGCTAGGCACTCTGTGTAAAACAAAAAAGTTAACCATTTTGATGAAACTAATGCAACTAATAAAGCATGAGTGAAAAAATATTATATAATGCCTGCACAGATGGTATAAGGATGAGATTTATTGTTTAAGCATTTCCCTTTTTTTCACCTCCCCAGGCTTATAAATAAGCTGCAGCCAGGATCAGTGAAGAAAATTAATCAATCAAAACTAAATTGGCACCAGGTAAAACAAAAAAAACCAACCCCAAAACTACACCTCTAACCCCTCCAACCCCCAAACAGTTCTTTTGTTCTGTATTAACAAATTTGCTGTGAATATGGTACATCGTAAATCTTAATAGCATTGAGTTTTTTATACGATACATATACAACAGTTGAGGGTACTATGTACATGAACAGCATTTAACAGAAAGCGACTATAGCTGAGATGGCTCATAAATGGCAGTTGAGTATACACATTTAATAGTGCCTTAGGTGAAATTTCAGGTGGAAGAAGAACATAGAGCCCTATAGCAAGGCCTTTCTCCAAGTTAAAAAAAGCTGTTAATTTTTTTATTAAATTACAACTGGAGTTTTCCATCCAGGCAGTGCTACAAGGTGTTAGGTCAGCAGCTTGCCTGTACCTGGACGACACTGTATGATGTGTCCTCCTGAGAAAGCAGCTGGAGAGGATGGGGAGGGAAAGGACCCAAACCATCTCAAAAGAAACGGTTGTGTAACAGAACTCAGAGAACAATATGGTGCAAACTACAGTATGTATTTTATTTCAGTATAGCCAGATTTGATTTTGTATGAGTGCTCTATACAGCACTTCTTCTCCCAAGGGACTACTGAAGGCAACGTTCATCTAGAACAAGCATTAGAAGGGTTGCTTGTTGACTGACTTTACTGTTGTTTCGTCTAGCTTAATAGTGCTGTGTCAGCCTCTTGGTTTTATTGGCATTGAACGCTTCTAAATACAGCGGAGGGGTTTTTTTTCTTTAAAAAGTTTTGATATAAGACTTCAGAGAGAAAGATGAGATTCAGTCCTTACTCCGACTCCATCTTGCTTTTCAATTTGTGCAGCACACAGTGCTAGAAAGTGCTAATAAACCCCAGAAGCTTAGTTGAATTTGTCCCAGCAGGTGAACAAGATAATACCTTCAAACCAAGTTAAATGTTCTTACTATCTACATAGTTACGTGTTTATTTTACTCAAAATTACCAGTTGCTAAAGTCAAATAGCATGGACACTATGTCAAATTTTGCAGTTCAAAGCAGGTTTTAGATGAGGATTTCTCTTGGAAGGGACACCGTTGAGGCAGTTTTGTCATCAAAGCCCTCTCTAACAAAGTATATGATACTCAACAATGGGAGAGATGCCAGGCTAGATAAACCCCTAGATTGATTTCTGAAATAAATATTAAAACTAACAAAAAATACTCTCAGACTTCCTACCAGTCACTCTTAACCACACCAGCTGTTTTGTCCAGTTTGCACAAGGCAAAGAACTTGTGTAAAACAAGCAAAACAAACCAATCAACCAACACTAGAAAACTTCAAAATTAGTTTCTGAATTGAAACACTGAGTAGAAGACTGGCTTTTTTGTTTCTCTTTAGCTGGAGAACATTGGGAATTTTATCAAAGCCATCCAGCTCTACGGCATGAAGCCACATGATATTTTTGAAGCAAACGATCTTTTTGAAAATGGAAATATGACTCAAGTACAGACTACTCTAGTGGCGCTGGCAGGTCTGGTAAGTATTTGCGCTCCTTGAACTGGCACAAATCCACGTGCCAGTCCCGACGCACCCTTACCACTCGTGCAAATACAGAAGACAGCGTACAGCCTGTCCGGAGGGGCTGGACACCACTCTGAGCCTGAGATACTGCAGAGGTTGCACTTCAGAGGGCTGTGTCCTACTGCATGCCTGCGGGAAAGGCTTGGTGTTCAGAGTTAGGATGCCTGGCTGTAGGTGGCCTTGCTCTGGAGCTGTGTGTGCATACACAGAACCTGGAGGCTTACAGGAGGCCACTAATCCCTGCAGAATATCCTTCTGACAAGATACTTGGGGAGCTTAGGAGTGCCACCTTCAAATGGCATGGGGAGCTCTCACCCCCCGACAGGGAGTTTCTCATGAGAGATAAACCTGCTTGTCACAGCTCTTTCAAGGCCAGGGTCAGACCCATAAAGCCAGTGTTCCAGTAGCAGAAAATATACTTCAAACACTGAATACTCTATTTTCCCCTCTCCCTAAATAGGCAAAAACCAAAGGTTTTCATACTACAATTGATATTGGTGTCAAATACGCAGAGAAACAAGCGCGCAGTTTTGATGCAGGAAAACTAAAAGCTGGTCAAAGTGTGATTGGCCTGCAGGTAAGTACGAAATTCAAGTTTGCAGTTAATCTGTCATACTTGAGAACACATTTCTTGTTTTGATTACCTGATACATTGTTTATGCAAAACCAGCTGCAGAATTACAATATATTTCTATTATGGAAGGAGGTGTGAGGTTTTAATTCTTGAAAGCAGCTGATTTGCTTTGTAAGTTCAAGTGACTACCTGGAAGATTTTTCTGTTTGCTTTACGTCAGCAGTAAGAGTGATAAGGAGGAAAGGAACAGCTAATATTAGCAGTATCTTCTTTGTCCACCTGAAGTGGTTTTAAAGTAGGAGTCTTTGGATAGCTAAAGCTCCTTAAATAGTAGAAGCTTTTTTTCCTCTCCACTTACTTAAATGGTCATGAAACCCAAAATAACTGGCATAAAATCTTAAAATTCCAGTGGTAGAGAAGCTGTGGCAGGGTAACTGAATCATTACTGTCCAGGGTAAAAGTAAAGTATTGCATTTTGATGTGTACGTCCATTCTAATTGCACACGCCGTTGGGCAGATGCCAGTCACTGAAATGCCTTAGGATGACAGTTCCCTTTATTTTTCCTTTTGAAGCTCAGTATCTTCAGCTCTCTCTCTTCAGGAGAAAGGGTGATTTATTACAGGTAGTGGTCAAGCTACATGAGGAAAGCATGCACTGTAATTACTTTTTCCGTCAGCCATCACAGCTACCAACTGTATTTGTTTCCTTTGACTGTGCTTGCTCTACAAATAAAAATCGCTTCCTCTGTCCACCTCTTCCTTCCCCCAATAAAGATGGGCACCAACAAGTGCGCCAGTCAGGCAGGCATGACTGCTTATGGAACTAGAAGACACCTCTATGATCCAAAAATGCAAACTGATAAGCCGTTTGACCAGACGACAATTAGCCTACAGATGGGCACTAACAAAGGAGCCAGTCAGGTAAGCAGGGCTGCTGGTGACACTTGTAGCGCGGAGACAGCTCTCAGCCTGGGAGAGCCCGGTGGGATGGGGGGTCTGTGCGTTGCGTGCAGCAGCAGTGTCTAACTGGCGGCAGCGAGAGGGTACAGTTCAGCTGTGCTTTTATGCAGTTATTGAAGAACTTATTTTTTTTATCACTCTCCGGTGTGTTCTGTGCTGAATATCCTAAAGCATAGAAATGACCTGATGCTTCCAGAATTGCCAACTGGCTGTTTTATACCAGAAGAAAACAGTAACAGCATTTCCAGTACTAACTAGGCAGGGTGAAAAAAGAAATTGCTTCCTGGGTGCTACCTCAGTCCAAACACTTGGTGTATTCTCTCCAAAGAATATGGCAGGGGCATGGCAGGGGCAGGCCCATGGCAGCGGGGTTGGAAATTGATGATCTTTAAGGTCCCTTCCAACTCTAACCATTCTATGATTCTATTCTATGAAGACGGAAATAAAATGGACCTTTCTGCAAGGACTTTCATCTATGATTTACCTAGCAGTGAACGCACGCTGCTGTGCTTTATTTTGTTATACTTTAATTCCTACTTTCTAGCACTTCCAGTAAGGTGTACTAATAGCAATTGTAATTCTAGTAATCACAGCTCTTGACTGTCTTACTGAACCTCTACAATGCTGTTTTATCAGGCTGGTATGCTGGCACCAGGTACCAGGAGAGACATCTACGACCAGAAGCACATATTACAGCCTGTGGATAACTCGACTATTTCGTTACAAATGGGTACCAACAAAGTAGCTTCACAGAAGGGAATGAGCGTGTATGGGCTTGGACGACAAGTGTATGACCCCAAGTACTGTGCTGCACCCACAGAACCTGTCATTCATAACGGCAGCCAAGGAACAGGAACGAATGGGTCAGAAATCAGCGATAGCGATTATCAGGCAGAATACCCAGATGACTATCACGGAGAGTACCAAGATGACTATCAAAGAGATTACCATGGTCAGTACAGTGACCAGGGCATTGATTATTAGCTTTGCATCAGAAGTTCAGTATTAGTCCATTATTTTATTCAGTAAGAACGAAACTAGCCTTGTGGAATTGTTACCTGTCTTTCCTACACACTATGCTTAATGTACCTAAAGAAATATTGCCTTACATACATTCCTTTTTCCTTTCTCTGCCCTTTCCCTGTCTAGTTGCCTTTAGTGCTGTAACAGTTGTAGTCTACAGCATAAACAATAACTGCATATGAAGTAAAAGGAATACTGTGAAAGGGGGAGGGCTCTTGTACAGCCAGGTTGTCTAATAAGGAGCTATGCATTTTCACAATCTCTACTTGAGGAGGTATTTACATACAACATTAAACCTTCATTTTGCATATTTACAGCTTTTCTGTTTTCCAGATGAGATAAAGGATTTTCATACTTAGAAGTTAAATGTGGTCTTTGCCAATTAAATCCAAGACATCACATTAGTGATTTAAATATCATTACTGTGTTTCTAAGGTATTGTTTGCTAATGGTAAGTCCTACATTAGACATAAGTGTGCATTTGTGATTGTGTATTCATTCCATTATCAACACTGACCAAACTTAGACATAGTTGTCTTACTAAAAAGGGAGCTTGTACAAAGTCTTGAGCCAACAGAAGTCCCATGATTGATGGTGCATTTACCTTTTATTGTGCCATAATATATCCATGTAGAAATGCTTTTTCTTCTTGAACTGTATTTATTGCCACACTTCTCAAACTGATCCCAGTGTATTTTTATAAATAAATATTTTTTCTTAAAGGTATGGAGAAGATCCCGTCTCATTTGTTTTGCCACCATTCTTAAAGATTAGATGCCACAGAAATTATTCCCAAATCAGCATCACCAGTGCCTGTGTTAAGGGTAATGTAGAACTGCTGTCTGTTGCAGTTTGGGTACTTTCTTTTCCGTGGGATTTAATCTAACAACCTTGTAAAAATCTCCTGGGAGCGAGTGACAGTGACTTAACAGGAAAGGAATGTAGCTCCTTCACAGCAGAGTTTGCTTCCCCTCTACATGCCTGGGAGGGTATGACCAGAGATCCTTAGCTGTTCACTAAATCCTTGCCCTTTTCTCAAGGCAACTGAGGAACTGCACATTTTTAACGCTGCCTCTGCTTCGGGCTATCGCCTTCATACCGTCACTCCAAGAACTCAAAACGCGCCTGCTCTACAGTATGTAAAGAGATATCCCAAGCTTTGCGCCTGCTGGTCTGCAATCCCAGTTCTTTAGTTACCAATAGCAGAGCTTTATTCCTAAATGAAAAATGCTTTCTTCCTCACCATGGAGCGCAGGCAGGCTGTACTAATTTACCTGGGCTGGTTTTAACAGGAGAAAAAAGCATGCTATCAACGGGGGCGCACTGTTGCTGATTCTAACTTTTGTTAAAAAAAAAAAGTATTTTAAAAGTATTTACTGCAGATTAAACTTACATTAATATAGAAAACGTTTCATACTTGCAAGTTCTGGTCTTGTAAAGGATTCTTCCCTCAAGACTATAAATTGATTGTGCTTTGCTCCATTAGTTTCCGTTGTCTTTGGGTGTAACATGGTGATGTGACTTTCAGCTGACCTCTTTGTTGAGTAAGTCTTAAGTTTACTTACTTCACAGAATTTAGATTCAAAAGGACCTCTGGAGGTCACTGGTCCAAGCCTTGCATCTGAGGCAAGAGAATCATTACCAAGATGGCTAAGACCTACTCTTCCTGACCTATATTATTTCCCCCCCTCAAAATAAGAGCATTCACCAATTTAGAACTATTGAATCCTGAAAAGCAGCGCTACCATTCACAACAAAAGCGTTACTGCTTTCATAGTTTGGGTGAAAGCAGGGTCTCTTTTTGAAAGCCTGAACCATCTCCTCCTGCTCTTTCTCAATCCAAAACTTGCATCTTAAACTTGTCACGCACATTTATTATGTATGTAATTGAACGGGCAACAAAACACACAAACTGTTCTCAGTATGCCTGTTTTGTTTGATCCACAGAGGTATCTAGCAGAACCATAACTGAATTAAATGAGAGTTTGAAGTAGACACAAAGCAAGACCAAATGCAAACCACCTTGCTTAAAACAATAAACTGTAACACTTAGCCATTTCCCGGTATACAGACACCAGTAGTCCCCAGCTTCTGTTTTTCAGGAACAGAGTTATAAAAGTACCTCTCATTCCTCTGAATCCAGTCTTCCATAGCTGCAGGAAAGAAGAGTCCGCACAATACCGGGCTGCTTTGCAGGGCAGATGTTGAACTAGCAGAAGCAGCTTTGACAAGCACCAGTATCAGCACTGGTACTAACTCTCTATTCACATAAGCTGTGCCTACGTCCAACCCCACCACCTACTTCCAGCCAGCTTTAGAGTTAGTTGCCTGACTCCAACCCTGCAGGAGAAGACTGCGATGAGAAATGAGTGCTAACGAGCATCAGCTTCTGCAGGGGTCCTTTATCCCTCTAACACAGGTGAGGTCTCCTGCCACACAGGAGGGGTTGTTGACACAATTCTGAGTGGAATGTATGTAAGATTGGGAGGTCCCGTGTTGCACCTGAAAGCTGTAACGCTATGCTTGGTGTACGAAGTTTTAATCAAAAGGTATACATTCCGAACTCGACTGTAAAAATACGTGTGACTCAAACCCACACTGTCACGACTGTAATTTCTGCACTATGGGCAGTATGGCACTGCTTAAGTTAAACACACTCAAATACAGCTTAATTGGGATTTTTCAGCACCTTCCTCCTTTAAAAAGCAAAGCAAAATTTGTAGTAAGCTTCTAAAAGTCCTTTCTCCACCCAGGAACTGCAGTGAAGGCAATGACGCTGCATCATAATGGCAATGAACAGCATCACTGAGATTGGAAAGGACCTCAGGAGGTCATCTAGGGTTTGTCTGAAAACAAGGACATACATACATAAAAATTCCCCTCCCTTTCTTCCACTGGGGAGCTCCTGAGTCAAGGCCAAAAACACAGAAGTGTGAATATCAAATACAAAAAGGAAGAAACCCAAATGTGTAACAAGAACTGATTATTTTAACTTCCAAGTGGTCAGAGTGGTATTGCTTACACAGCAGGATTTTCAGTGCCCACAGCATCCCCAAGCCCAGCACCAGAAGTACCCAAGTGTGCAGTTTTGAATAACGAGAGGTAGTGAGTCCCAGCCAGAGATGATCACCTTCAGCTGCTGAGCAGAAAGTAATTAATCTATTCCTTTCCCCTTTTCATCATCTGCCCCATATTCCTCAACTTTTAGAAGCAGGTGATATTAAAGTAGACAAAAGAATAAAAAGCAAGTATTTCTTAGCATTCCCTTGCAGAAAACTTATCTCAACAGCAGGAGATCACATATGGTGTTTAGCTGAAACGGATTTGTCATTCAGGCCATCAGTGAGCTTTTGTATGTCACTTCCAAGCTGTGACTAATCAAAAGTTTATCAATGTATTCCTTATGGCAGCTTATGAGTCACTTACCTGCAGTAATGTCTCACTTCCTGTACTGATGCCTACTTTACTGAAATCCCTGGTTGCAGTCATCGTCCCACCTCAAACCTCTCCTCAGACAAAAAGTTAAAGGAGCTTTTGAACAAAGAGAGTAAAACCATGTTCCACTGAGTAAAATCTGAACCTACCCCATGCTCACACCAAGGTGGAGCCCACAGACCCCGTAACCAGGGTCCAGGTACAAAGTTAACCAAACCTCAGAGTTCCTTGAAGAAAATGCTGTCAGAGTGCTACCAAGTTATATTTTTAAAAAGCAGCTACGCTTACGATGTCGCTCTTCTGACCACAGCCCTAACAGTCTCTTCTCTACATTCCTCCATGATGTTTTATATTTCACATCCATGTTACAGCTCACATTTCTATAAAGTATTATTTATAAGATCCTTTTATCTCATTTCTGTCCAGCCACTGCTCACCAGCTACTTGCTCAAGCTTTAAATTTAGATACAAATTTTTCTGCTTCCTTTGTCTTTTCAATTGCAAAGGGAAGGTAATTGTTTATTTTTATTTACAAAAAAAGGACTATTCCTCATCTGCCCTTTGGAGAAGAGCCAATGGATAGTTTACGATGCCAACTTGTAAAAAGCATTCCCAAAGGAGTATAATTAAAAGAAAGACACCTACCTCATAACCATTAATTATTCTGCCTACAGACAATTTCTATCAATGGTCATTTCCATCAATGAACTCAGCACGGTTCCTTAATTAGTTGCACTAGTTGGCTGTTCAGATATACAGAATAAATCAGGAAATGGTCATCTCAAGGTGCCTCCTCTACAGATGTTTCTAACGTTTACCGATCCAGAGATGTCTGGCCCAGTGTTCCCAGAGAAGCATGAAAAAAAAAAACCATTAGCTGACACACCAAAAAGCTAAAAAGGACAGCTTGATGACCTTGTCAACTTAGTATCTTTAGTCTGACAACACAGAAATTTACAAGAAGTGTGTTTATTAACAACTTTCAGACCATCATAACAAGTATATTAATAAAAATCAGATGTGCTGACACACAAAATACATTATTCATACAAACAGATTGTGTGTCATTTTACCAGTGCAGAAGGTGCAACAGAGATTTAAGGAATTAATACTTTGTCCTTTGCTTTTTTTCTATGACTGTTTTTGCTATTGCTGGTCTGCCTTCGTAATTCCTGGCGCGCTTCACATTCATGTCTACAAAGAGAGAAAAAAAGAAGTCAATGTGTAGCCCTAGTCCTGTTACTGCATTTAAATGTTCTAAGAGTAAACTGGGAAAATAATTAAGGTTCTTTTGTGTCTCAAATCCACAATCCTCTCGCAGGGAATAACACCCCCCCCAACACACACACACGTGGTATCTGTACTCAGCAAAAAGTGCTGGAAGAAATCAATAACACATCTAAGCAATGAAAAAAATCAAGTACAAGTGTAGCAATCAGCTGAAGCCAGTGCTCTGTAGCCTGACTGCCCACAGCAGAATGCCCACAAGATTGTGTGAGAGCTCCCTTGAGGCTAGTACCTCTCGAAAGCGGATCAAGAACCATCACCAAAGTGTTACGCTCCTGCAGGAAGCAGCTGGATACTAGACAAGACTCTAGTAGTGGTGTCCAGCAGGAGGAGGTGCCAGAGTAGCTGTTGCTGCAGAATCTTGCTCCGGCAGCCCTGGCTTGGCTGCCCCTTCCGCTGGGGGAAAATGAGCCCGATTCGGAACTTGCTGGGGCAGTTCTGAGGTTGGGCAATTTGCAATATTTTTTCAGATGTCAGCGAGCGTTTAGTCTCAGGACTTTCCCAAGCCTGGGTGTGGGGGAACACTCTTTTCTGGCACCTCGGTTTTTTCACCCCAGCATAAAACAGAGTAAATAAATACATATGCTGACAGACAAAAAAGAAAGGAAAAAGGGGGGTGGGGCTGGAAAGGGAAGGCCTCTAAGCTCTCATCTTACAGCTCTGGCACTTCAGCCGTTCCGGCATGAAATCAAGCAGCCTACTGCTCTTCTGACTTTGCTACAGCAGACATGTGAAGGACTATCCGAAAGCGACTTATCTCCCACCCCCTTGCCATTGTCCAGTCTTTCCCTTCCTCTGCTGGGCACGCTGGGGAATGGGAAGAAGAATGAGAACAAATATTTGATCTGTCCATTTTGCACCAGCAGAGGGTTTCCTGAGGAGGGAACGCAATAGAAAGAAAACCAGGATACTGGGTACAGCATGTTGGTTGCTGTGAGACATCAGGAGATACATGACAGCCTACACCCATTCTTGGGACATAAAGGCAAACGCGTTAGCTGGCAGATAAATACACATCCCACGCTCCTGTCTCACCATAGGTTGGAGTTCTGTCCCATCCTCATTGTCCTGGAAAGGTCGCATGCTTCTGTGTTTCTGCCCTTCTGTTAACTTGTTACTCTGACTCACAAAGGTCTACAAGCAAAAACCAAGATGAGATCATTTGGGAATGCAAAACATTACGTAAATAAAAATATCTGGTAGAAGAAGATAATTAGCCCAGGGCTAAGAAACTGTAGCTGGTTGCTAGCTGGGTGACACTTGAGTGATACCGGGAGGGACTCTGCAGAGGCAGCAGGGGTGATGAATGCAACTGAATCAAAGGAATCAAGAATCTCTGTTACATCTCCTACTACAGGAATGAGGACTGGCTGGCTGAAGTCCCTCACCTGGCTCTCCGCCCACTGCCACATACTGTCCTGAGGGCCACAGAGCCTCCCTTCCACCCCCAGCTGTTTGTAACCTGACTGTAGCACAGACATCCCAAGTCAAATGCCTTCATGTGTTGGGAAACTCGAAGTTCTTGGCTATGTGAGTAAACTTACTCTTGATCATGCAACAAGGAGGAGTTTGGATGTGTTGCCCTCAGTTTTTCCATACAAGGTTGCACAGCCTGCCCTGCTTGGAAGACTCCTTACCCCTGTGGGAAGTCCTGTCTTCAGCCAAGACCCTACGGCATGGCTAATTATAAGGAATTAAGTTGAGAGTTAAAGAGAAACTACCACAAAGTTTGGAAGTGGAGAAAGGAAAGCCTCTGTTTGTTTCATGATGGAGAACTGGCTTAAGAAGTATTTTAGCATTTGGCAAAGTAAAGGGAGAAGAACAGAGGTCAAGGCTTCAGAGTTTTCCATTCAGTAACTTATTCCTATCTGGAACATGTGCTTAAGTACTGTTCTGAATCAAGGCCAAAGAATATCTATCTGCTGTCTTCTGTACAAAGGGTTAAAGCCTATTCTTAGGCTGCTTTTTTGTTGTTTTTTGTTTTCAACAAAATTCTATGAACATTACAGGGAATCTAACAGCAGCATTAAAAAAAAAAACCCACAACAAAACAGTTCTTCTGACAACTGTCCTGAAGAAACCCATCCAGAAGATTCATATCATATGAGCTATTCTGGCTGCTGAGTTTGTTTTTCCTGAATCACTAATATTTTCTTTGTCGCATGGTTTATGAAGGAAAAGACAGAACTGGCAAAAATAGCATGAAAGGAAAAAAACATCTGCATCTTCAAATATTCCTTTAATATAAAAGGGATGGCATATATACATTCAAATGCTTCAGATACAGCTATTAACTAAAGCTTTCCATCACTATTAGCTACATAACATTCTCCATGGAAATGCCTGTAATAGAGTACAGTAGTTATGATGGTAAAGACACAGAACAGTCAGTCCAAAGGCAGAAGAATTCGATCAAGAGAGAGAAGACAGTGCTTTGGCAGAAGAATCTGTATAGGTATGAAGCAGAGCAACTCAAGTTCGCACAAAGTTTGTTCAAAACTACAACATCCGTAGGATGTGGATGGATACCTGACCCGCTGCCGGCAACGAGAAGCTCCTTGTTGTTTACTTTTGTTCATCACTGTACAGTAAGTCACAACAAATATAAACATCTAGTCTTAGAGCACCCTATGGATTGGTCTCTGCAGCTAGCTCATTTACTTATTTATATTTTTTAATTACCAACAATATATTGAACATCTACCTAATAAGGTCTAAAAAGTCAGCCATTACTTACAGGGTATGATCTAAAAGAAGGCAGCAGATCATGGCTAGCACACAGGAACCAGAGGGAGCCATTTACTTCAGTTTATAAATTCACGTATGATTTGTATCCCCAAGCCTATCCTGTTCTAAGGCGTTGGAAAGGAAATAGCATGGGTTGTGGGTTCAAATTAATAGGTCTTGGGGGAAGAAAGAGTGCCCAAAAGCTTAGAATGGCTCAAATATCTTTGCTGTTATCACTGAGGTTTACCAGCAGTTCCTGATCCACGAAGTATGGCTTCTCTGCGGATCCATCATTTGTTTCCATATCAACAGCAAAGCAAACGAACATGGCATCTCCTGTCACTTCAAACACTGACAGGAAGCTGTGGGACATCAGGTAGGCAAAAAATCCAGCCAGCAACAGAGGAACTACCCAAGCTTGCAACTCCCGATGGTAGTTAAATGCCATCAGTCCTCCAAAAACAGTAAAACATACAACAAAGACCTGTAAAAGGCAGTGAGAGAGAAATACAGCCTCCTGAATCATGTAGAAATGTTTCTTAAAAAAACCCCAAACCTCCCAAACCCTAAGGCAAATTACATTACATTATAGCCAGTATTTTAACAGCACATCTCATCTGGGAGATAGCTATGCAGTTTCTGGCATCACGTAGTCATCACACTTTGTGTTCATGTCAGGGTGTAAATTCTGTAGGACAGAGGCAATCTTTTACTATGTATTTACCAAAGATTCGTTGCAATAGGAACTGTACGAGTTCTCTATAAAAACTACGAAAAGGGTTAAGTTCCTTAAACATTATCTTCTCTCCCGAACTCACTTTACAGCATTAACAACACTGAGTTTAAGACAGACAAACCTTATTTACTTTAGGTGTAAGAAAAGAGAATAAACCCTGATGTTTCACTTCATTCTTACAGAATAGTACTTTTCTTACTCTTACCTTTCCTAGAAATAGTATAAAATCTCCAAAACAGCTAATGGATGCAAGTTTATCAGAATTCTTTGCCAAAATAAAGACAACATCCTTTGCTGAGGTACAAAAATTTGTCCCATTTATGGCTGTAGTTGTGTATGCATGCTGAAATAAGAGAAGATAATAATGCAGTGAGAAAGGAAAGACTTATAATCTAGATTTTTACCTCAGCAAAATGCAAAGCCTTAAACTTGATTTGGAAATACTGACTTTATGACTATAAAGCGTTATTTTGCATAACGTCAATTTTATTTTAAGTGACTATAATAAGTATGCTTCTAACTTCAAATAGATTTTCTCCATAATTTCCACCATTAACAAATGCTAGAATACTGACTAAATAAATATCTGAACCCACTTCTATCCAACTTATTTTAAAGCACCAAAGTTGTCTACCCTAATTTTTGTTAATGAATACGACGCACTTACCACAAAACACTTACTTACCTGGAGTCACACTGTCCAAACTTACTCACTTATTTTCTATGAATCTATCTCCAAGACTGCTGGCAAACTATGGAAGTGGAACGACTGAGTTATGTAATTATCAAGCCCTTTAAAAGCTGATGATTAAAATGTTTTTATATGTGGCCCTTTCAAACTATTCATATGCTACTGAAATTTAAGCTTATTACTATAGCTATAAAATAAATCTTTTCATGAAAGATGAAAACAGTTGTGGAAATGACTGGAAAAGAACAGCTAAAGAATCCTGGACTAGGTGAGTGAGTGTTATGTCACAAAAAACCACCCAGAATTTCAACATACATTAGGGGCACTCACCATTTTTTGAGATATTAAGAATTTTGCAAGATTCTTCTTTGTGGAAACTTGCCAAGACAGGTGGGGAGGACAGAACATTTACCATCATGGACTGGATTATTTTAGCACTTGCTGTGGATAACTAGACATACATGTCCCATTTATGGACTCCTCAACAAGGTTTTGAAACTGCGTCCAAAATATCAGTTAAGAAAACCAGCACTCAAGATACCTGAAATGTACGCTGAACTTTACCAGCAAGTCTTATGAGTAGTAAGATTAAAGTATACTATAATAATATATATTATAATATTATAAATGATACCATTTTAAAATATTGTATCAAGATTACAAAATATTAGAAGGTGGATTATGCCACAAAACATTAGTTACATCTGGTATGGTCAGTGTGCAAGGGATTACTGTTCTGAAGGAATTTATACACCACAACATGTACTTGGTACTTAGGTTATTTTTTGCTTCACCTGAAAGAGAAAAAAAAACCCCAACCAATTGGTTTTCTGAAAGTGAATTACACTGGCCTACTGCAAAACACTCCCTGTTCAAAAATCTGTTTTTTCTCGCTTACAAATCAAAATATAAAATAGCTTCAGGTATCTGAAACCAGAGAAAATTTCTTTCTGCAGAGTCCAGTTTTACCTCATAGCAATTTCTGTAACATTCTGTAGTGCAGCAGAGCTATATTGACATTATCTTAAACTATTACAGAGAAAGAAAGCAATTAAATGCAGTCAAAGATCCTTTGCGTCTTTATTGCGGATATTATCTATTTTATATATGACAAAGGAAATTTTTTTTCCCTGATAGTAAGCACAAAAAGAGTAGAAGTTAACAGTGACATCCTGTAAATATTGTACTTGCATTGTAGCAAATACATCCATAGATGGAAAAAGTATAAATAAAGACCATGGATTTATTGCCTACTCTAAGAAAAAAAATCAAAGACTCCAGTGAACTCTACAGAAACACGCAGAGCGTCTGCATAAAAATCTGTTTAAACGAGCAAGTTCGCTTCATTCCTAAATAGGAAAAAAAGCTTTTTTTGCTAACTTTCATTTATACTGATGCTGTTCCTTTCCCTGGGGAGTGCTGTAACAGGACCGGCAGGGAGGTGCACCCCTTGGCTTGGTCAGGCATTGACTACACCACCTTTGCCACCTCGGTTGCCTACACTTCTGGAAGAGAAGCATCCTTGTCCCACCTGCCTGTGTTTCCAACACGGATAGACCTATCTTTATAACATGTCGTGAGCCAAGTCTGTTTCATCATTCCCATTAACAGACAGGAAATTGAGATGCAAAGTGGAAAAGGGTTTTCTAAGTTTGTTTCTGTCCCTTAAGAATGAAAGTCACAGAGCAGATCCTGATCTGGTGAGGTCAGTATAAATTTTGCCAATAAATTAAGCAGAGATTCTGTCTTCATTATAAATAGCAAAAAATGTTGTGTTTTAAAAATTCAGAAGAATGTTGAAAGTGCATGTGCACTTGTACAAACATTGTTTCCAAACTTAAAATAAATAACCATTTGTTTGCACTCTTGAATTAGCCACTTTGGTATCCAAGGAATGTGCAACGAAAAGAATTTCTGGTATTTATTAACTAGAGCAGTTATCTTGGAAAGACTGAAAATAGCGCTGAAGACTGAACACTACCTGCACAGGGACTTGTCATATTACAAACCAGTTGATGAAAAATGGCATTTATAACAATTACAACTTCAGTGAATCATCCAAGTATCAACTAGTCATAACATCCAAGCAAGAAAGGCAGCCAATATTATAGAAGGAGTAAGAGACACAGAAATGAACAAACTGCTGAAGGCTACAAAACTAATCATTGACGTAGGTGAAGCAAGAATATTACTAGTACAAGGTGAAGACTTAGCCAAGCGATCTCTACCTTTTGGCAAGAAATAAATTTCTGAGGAACGAGGGGAAAAAAAAAAGTATTTGGGGGTTTCTTGGTCAGCCTAGACTGTGGCTCCATACACTTTCCTTACAATTCTCAATTTTCTCATACAGACCCCATAATCTGATCCCATCCAGCCACAGAGAAATCTACAGATTCTCACGAACAAAATACACGTTGAACATTTAAGCACACGTATGTTTCCATGAAACTCACAGAAATGAGCTCAAATGATTTCTCATCCTTACCCACCAAAGAACACCTGACACACACGAGCCACTACCAGTATTTGCAAATCATTTTGGACTTTGGACTAAGCAGCTTAGACATTCCATTGATTTTCCAGTAGTAGGGTATGTGCGACAAGCCAATCCCTTTCAAAGAAAAAGATAGTTACAAAGGCTAAAACCATAGTCAGATGAGACCCTGCTATCATTTAGAAATAGGTTATTTAAATGTGGTTTTCTACAGAAAGTATTCTCTTTTCCCACGCACAAAAGTGTTTGTGGACTTGAAAATGTTTGAGAGAAGGGCACCAGGAATGATCCAAAAAGGTATGGAATGTCTTCTGCCTGAAGAACAACTGAGTGCACCAGGCTCTTCCACCTGGAAAAGAGATGGCTAAAGGAGGTTGAGCTAAGAGGGCTACAAAATGATGGGAAATGCAGAGAGGGTAGCTAGGGATAGATGGCTCACTGTTTCTTCCAGAAAAAAGACTAGGCAGGGGGAGCACCATACAAAGTAGTAGGAGCCAAATTTGAAAACAGATGGTATTTCTTCTCACTGTAAGTCTGTAAGCTGTGAACTGCTGGACAAAGGATGCTTCAGCTGCTAAAAGTTCGCATGAGCTCAAGGGACACTGGGAAAGTTCAGGGAAAAGGAATCCACTGGGATTTACTAAACACACAGAAAACACACTCAGCTCAAGGAGTCCCTAGGCTGAAAACAGATTCAGAAACAGCACGGGAACAGGGAAATACACACTCATTCCACCTTAGCTTCACTCACAGCCACTGGAGACAGGATACTGAGCTAGACAGAGACTCGGTCTGGCCCAATGCAGCTATTATGTTTTTTATCTTTGCTTAATGAATTGATGTTCTACAACAGCAGCCTCTGCTACAGTGACAAGTAGTAATGGCATCCACAGCACACCATCGATCAGAAACTGTGGGAGGTGGTGGGGTTGGGAACAGTCTTTATTCTTGCACCAGCAAGCTGGTACTGTATCACCACCTTTGTTAACAGCACAAGCCTCCTCCAGCTTGGAGTCTGGGAACTAGACACTAGTTTCTCAGTGTCAGGATGAATAAATAAGGAATGTGAATGTTTACATATTTCAAAATACCACAGTATGCACACACACAAAAAAAAACCCAACCCAAAAAAACCCCAACCCCCCCCCCAAACTATTTAAAGAATACACCCTTCTGTGCCTCACAACCCAGAATGTCAAGGGTCTTGGAAAAACTGACCTGCTAGTTTCATGAGAAAGGCGCTGTGGCTCAGATCCAGGCCGTAAGTTCCCCAATTGTGGAGAATAATTGCTACTTTGTGTAACAGCTGAATTCAGTCCTCCATTCTAGCACTTGCCTTAATAAAACGAGCTTGGGGAAGAGAGGATTGCTGTAGCAACAGAATCTTCTTAAAAAAGAAGCAGGAGACATGCTGGTCCCACATCCCACTTCAGCTTTTTCTGCTCTGTTGGTATTTTCAGCCTGACCTGACCTTGTCGCTGCCATCCCTCTCGGGGGCTGCCCTGGAGAGCTACACCCAGTGCAATGCTGGGCAGCTCAGGCTGGACTTTAAAGCGTCCCAGCTTGCAAGTGTCACAGCTGCCAGTGGAATTCCCTCAGAAAAACAAAATCCAGCGGTAGCAAGAGGCAACGATGTTTCTGTGGCTGCCGTACAGCAGTTAGTGACCCAGTGAGAAAGATCGTGCCTCTTGGATAGCGGTGGGAAACCAGAGCAACGCGGGCCTGCGAGGCCCCACTGAAGAGACAAGGACATGCAAGACTGGAAGGGACTTTCAGCCACTCCAGTCTCTGGCTATTTCACATTAGCACATTATACAATCTCTTCTCTTAAGTGGAAAGCTCCCTCTTTAAACTACTTAGGGCTTTTCTCTCTCCCAGCCCTTACATTTGGAGCTATTCCAGACAGTTGTCCCTCTTGTCCCTAAGGAACCTTCTTCCGACTTCCAGACAACATTTACTCATGAACAGTTTACATCCACTCGTTCTGCTGTTGATCTTGTCTGGGCTCTTACCCCTCCCTGCCGTTTCTCTTCTTGATATACTCATAGCTGGCTAAGGGGCTCGCTCTTCCCCTTCATTTGTCAAAGCAGACACACCAGGATATTCCCATCCCTGTAAGATAAGCCCCATCACCTAACCACCAATTTGTCCAGTGGCATTTATCCCCCTCTTTCTGGTGCAAGTATTTATTCTCACGCCTTCCAGGACTGAATCTGCCCTTTCTGCAGCCTTGTTCACCAAAGGCTATTGTTCTGTGTTGACAAACACACAGAGAATATTCTCCTCCCCCACTTCCAACCAATAAGCACACAGCGAATACAGAAATGGTTATTTCTGATTCTTAGGTTAATTACAACCTGTAAGAAACCCTTCAATAGCCTCCCGGATTTTCCCAAGCAGTCCAAGCAGCACAACTTTCCTTTATTTCCATTCCACCTTATATCTGCAGTCTGGACGTACTGGAGAAAATCTTGCCCTTCAACTGTCCTCGCTTCCTACTCCGTGCATCATCTACTCTCTCCATGGCTGTCATCCCATGGGTAGGACCAACACAACTTTCTCCTCAGAGAGTAGCTGGGTGACCTTTCCTGCAGCATCACACTGCTGCACCTGGGCTCCCCTTCAACCACAGGGGCTGGACCACAAAGATTCTGCATCAAGTGATTGCATCGTGATTACATCATTGCTGGAGCTGCTTACAGTGGCTTCTGCAGTTAGTGCGACAACGTTCTTCTCATTTGGCACTTCTGAAATAAAACCAAACTGGAACATTTCCAGAGAATTGCTCATAAATTGCTGTGCTTAAAAGCACTGAATTATTGGTCACTTGCTTAATTCCCTTTTGTTTTCTTTTTTTTTTTTTTAAATGGGCTAGGGGAGAGAAGAAAGGTATCGAAGCAAGAATTAGTCACTCCTGTTAATCTCTAACATGGTTCACCCTACAGAGCAACTGAAGACCTAAGGAATTTTAGTTCCCGTTATCCCATACATAAAGCCTCTGGAGAGAAACCAAACATATTTAAAATACAATTTCACCGAAGATTAACATTTTAGCCTGCTATTTTTTCAAATGACTGAAAATTTAGCTTAACTTCTAGAAGCAATTTTGCCAGCAACATTAAAATGCAGTATTGTTTTTGGGAGGAAAAAGAAGTACTTGATGGGGTGAGGCACAATGCATTTGGCAGCGCAGAGGAGAACTGTACTTACATTAGCACACATGAATTTTGGTTTTATCTAGGTCACTTCTCCACTAGGCATTTAACCACAACCTCCTGATAGGCTTCCAGCCAAAGTTTAAGAGATGACCAACCTGGATATATGCATATATGACCATAATGCAGACTTGCTTCCGCTTTTTTCACACCAGACCGTTGCAGGCTTTCAGTACCAGGGAAGGGTCTCGGTACCAGCAAATGTGGGGTAACACACTGCCGACCTCACTAATGGCTACCACAGGGCCCGGAAGGCTACGCTGCAAGTAACTGTGCTGATGAAAATAGAGAAACCACACACTGCTCAGCAACTCCTTCAGAAATCCATGTGCTGCACTTCGCAGCGGTCGCCTGCCAACTGGCTGCAGAGGAACCCAACGCAGACATGGAAAAGCAAAACTATCCTGAAATAGATATATTGTTTTTTTAAAAAAAAAAAAAGTCGCTGAAACAAGGCTGTAAAGGAAATAAAAGCTAGCACTTTGATGTATCAGAAGTTAAGACTGCCACTACAATTTAAGAAAGCAGGAGACAGACAGACCTCGTAGCTCCCAAACCACATTAAAAAAACAGCATATTCTTTTTACGGAAGAGAAATTTCGATCTCCCAGCTTTTACTTGAAATGATTGGATATGTTTATCTGGAACACACTAAAACCATCAGAGCCAGCAGATGAAAAATCTGTGGTAATTCTGACAAGTGTTGGCAAACAGAACTGTCAAGTAAGGATAATGACTTTATATTCACAAAGCACTTTTCATCCAGATAGAACCCAGAGTGCTTTACAATTGTTACTAATGGATTATACACACACATGAATCACTTTGCCCATGACTGAAATGGAACAGCTTAAGGAGTGAACTGTTTAACAGCACATAGCAACACTACACCACAGTTTAGCACAGGATCCAGTTGCAAATCCAAGAGAAATTTAGGAAGGCAGACTGTAATTATCCACATTGCAATCTGTGCAGGACGCTGGGTTTGCGTTACCCCTCCTCCAACAACTGCCACTGGAAATACAGCGACTGCCAGCGCCTAGCGCAGCACTCGGTCACGATGGGAAGGTGACAGGGCACCTTTCTCGTCCTCTTTCAGCCAAGTTCCAGCAGAGCTGAAGAAAACTCAGCTGAGCCTGCAGAGAGCGCGTCGCTTCAGGAACGCAGGCCACTACCACAGGCAGTGTTAAATCCCACCTGAAAGATGGCACCTCAGCCCAAAAAGTACGCTTCGGCAACAAAACAGAGCACTCGGTTGATAACTGCATGGGAGGAAAGAAGCTCGCCCTCTGTCAGCACTGGTACTTCCTCCAGCACCTGTTTCTCATCTGCGAGCTCCCCGGAGGGAAAACAAGGGGCTCTGTTTAACCCTGATCAAAATTGCGAATGAAGGGGCAGAAAGAATTTAAATCATCTAAGCAATATAACAACAGGTTGAAGAAAATGGCGCAGAAGTTATGGGAAAGCTTTTTTTTTTTTTTAAACAGTTTCAGGTAATTATATCCTTATTACTACAGTAAAAGTAAAAAACTGGAATAAAAAGGCAAAAATATGGTAAGGAAATGAGCTTTGGACCAACTTTTATAACAGCTGTTCTACATTTCAGTAATTTCAACTCATACAAAAATCAAAACCTGAACTAAAAAATACTTTCAAAATATTAGAAACATAGGTACAAGCAATTTTTAACCCCTCCCAAGTCCGACTCTCAAGTTCATGTTCAACACGTCTGTGAAATTCCAAGGCTATACCCAGCAGCTTTCACTGATCTCAGAAAAACTCTTAAGGGCTCAGTACTTCTGCTAATCAAGCTGCTTAAAACTGCAGACTTTTCTCCCCCCTCCCTTTTCACGTTTCGCAACAGATTTTACAAAATTGAAGAAATAGACTTCAATACATTCTTTATAGGAAAAAAAAAGGAAAAACTAATTAGATACACTAATTACTCTATGAAATGCAATAATTTGAGACCAGCATTACCCCTTCATACAGATAAAATTTCTATTAAAATCTTACAGCGTGTTCTTGCTTTTCTTCTCCTCTAACCTTCACCCAAATTGCCCTGGATTTGGAGCACGTGGAACACCATCATCTTTTCCAAAAAGATGTTCAAACAAACAACTATCTAACAGCAAACACAGTATTATGATTGTTACGTTAAAAAATACAGCTCCTATTAAAACAGAAATTTGCCTACAATAGATTAGGAAACAGGAAATCTTTTAAGGGAACAAGAGCTACAATACAGCCTTCTGAAACAAAAGGAAGAACATTACAGTAATTAATTCTTCTTTTAACAATTACATAGCATACAACAGCTGGAGAAAGTAAACACTAAGATGCTGGATATCTCTTTGAAAGGCAGGAAGCCAAGGGGAAAGGGTGACTACAAATGGAAAGCCTGAAGTCAAAACGAACTCTGAGCTCCCTTACCACGTCAGTGACCATAAGACCTACCTAAAAAATGTAAGTCTGGAAAATTCATCGTCTAGAACCAGAGATTTCACTGCACAAGTATTTAATCTAGGCTGAACTAAGTGAAAAACTTTCTCTTCTTAGTTGTCCAAGATTAATCTTAATTCATGCACCTACTTTAGAGAAGTCAGACCCTTTATCAGAATTCTCTTGTTTACTTCACTACTGCCCTTAGCAATGAGAACAAAGAAAGCAACACTCAGAGAGTTAGGAATCGGCGTGAACGTGATTCCCTTTCACATTAAGAATACCACATCCATCAGAGATAACAAAAGGGGACCGACAAAGAGAAAAAATTTCTTTCTATAATGACGTACGTAGAGCTGGAAAACATTTTGAGAAACGGATCAGGACAGAAAAAATAGGAGTCAAGTATCTAAAAAACCGCTGTAGGTCAGAAATCACCCATTTCCAATAAAAACACTTTTGGAACAAAACTGCTAACAAAACAAAGATGTCTTTCAAAGAAAGAGAATATTCTATCATCTGACTTTTTCATCATGGATCATATTCCCAGATATATTGATAATGGAAATCATCCAGGAGCTCAAGTTTCTTTATTCAGGACTTTCAGGTGGAAAATGCTCTATCTAGTTTAATGACACGTCTCCAGGTGGGTTTCTTACTTCTTCATTGCTTCCTTCCACCTGGACCTTCTGTATTTCAGTAGTCTGCCTGGCACAACTCAAGAAAATGCTTAGTCTTCTTACCTTCAGAAATAGAAAGTGGCTCTCTGAAAGGGCCACCTCATACTCTACTAACAACTTTTCTAAAATCTTGCCCCTTGCACGTTTGTCAATTCCCTGTTTCTTTGCCACAAGTTCCATCTAAACTTGAAGATTTCTTTGTTTGTTCAGTTTAGGTAGCCAGCAGGAAACTTTGGCTTGCCCACCCTGGATGGCGCTTTAGTTGTGCTAAATCAAGCCAGCACACACACGGATTCGAGACAAGGTATGCAGACGGTCGAGTGACAGAGAGATGACAGAGTGTACCTGGTTAAAGTATCTTAAGCAACTTTCTTGGCACCAAAACCAGCAGAAACAGCACTTGAACAGGCACTTCGCACATGCACTCTCCTGCAATAAAATGAAACTTTTGGTTATTGGACACAGAATTAGACTTAAACAAAACTGCCATTTTAGAAAAACTTGGTCTACAGGTGACTGACTCTTCTAATAAATAATTCACTTGGGCAGCAGATACTTCCTTTTGGATTGCAGGAACTGTTTTTACTTCAGACCCTTCAGTATTAATGACTGATGAGCCAAGCATTTTTTTTTTCTTCCTGTAGATGGAAGATTCTTCTCTGGGAAAAGAAAATAAGTTCTGCAAGCAGCTCTGTGAGCTAACAGCTGCTTGAGAACAAAAAACACAGGCCAAGTCAGTAACCCTTACAGTACTTTGCAGTGACCGGGGACTACACTGACAGAGTTTTAACTTTTTTGTTTGTCAAATGACTCAAAGTTCTGAAATGACTGGTACCCTAATGAACAAAAATAAAAGAATGGGCAGGACGACTTATATGCACATACGTGTGTATTGACTGTGAGCATACATTCATTTTTCAGGATAGGAGGAAAAAACGTCTGTTAGAACAGATCTATATTAATGTCTAACTAAAAACAGAGCAGAAAAGCTCAGTGTTTGTGTGTCGTTGTCCCCTCCTCCACCCCCGTCACATCATGAGCTCAGAACTGTTCATCATATAAAGATTTTACCAAGCAAAAGACATCTAGGTAGCCACCGTCACCTTCCAAATTTAACTGGCTGTTTTTCTCAGCAACAGGAAATGCAGTTCAGTGATACTCGAGTCTTTTTAACCTTCCTTTGCCAGAGGTCAGAATGTTTTTGTTTTGTTTTGGAAAGCAGAGATCTTCCAGTCACTACATGAAAACCTCAGGTCCCCACAACTACCACTGCTCACACAGAAACCATGAACCTCCCAACTCTTTTCCAAAGAAGTTCTTGGAAATATTCTAGGCATAATTCCTTTAAAATGTAAACATGCAACAAAGTGCAAAAGCCCCACAGCAGAGAAATACTTTAATCTTGCAGTGTGTTGCCTGAGAGATGTTTTTACCAAAACTATAATAATCTCAGTAAGTCATGTTTATTAAAAACCTAGAGCAAGGGTCTTCAACTGCAGTCTCCTCTCTGATTCTGCTCGAAGACTGCTGTGTAGTAAACATCTGTGAATTTACCTGCAAGCTTGCAGACCCCTGACTTTGCCTTCTGCTCACAGAAAAGAGCAGGATTTTTTGCAGGGGTGGCAAAGTCCGGGTGAGCTCTACTTCTATGTAGCATCACTTCTCCATCGTTTAGTACCACTACTCTGGCCCTCAACGGTAAGAGCCTCAATGGAAATGGGCCATAGCCTGTCCTTTCACCCATGGCGAGGAGCAAGGTTACTTTGTGGGGGGATCCTTCTCTGGACTAGGGACAGGACACTACAGCCTCTTTAGGAGCAGTTACAGCTATGGGTCACATCACATGCTCAGCTGAAAGCTTGGCAACTGAACCAAAGGGAGCTTGTAGCACACTGCTATATACACAAATAATCTTTTTTTGCCAGCTAAATCTTCTACAGCTATTCGGATTACAAAAACATGCACCCAACAAGTCCGCTTACTCCGCTTCCTCTAGAGGCAGAAAATACTCCATCTTCTTTCTAGCACAACTCATTCCACCTATCATCTTTAAACAAAGGCTTTCTTTAGCTGACCCAACTCACCAAGTTTTAAAACCAAGGCTTTCATATGACAGTGACATAAACCCAGACACTTAAACATCTTTCAAGTATCTTATTACAAGGGGCTTTTATTTAAGCATTCACAAACTCTACCCCACACACATGCCTCAGAGGTACCAGGGACCGTCAATGTATAAACCCTGTCAGAACTATACGTAACATGCTTCAAGGCCAAGGGAAACCCCAGAGGAAAAGACCTACATTTAAACACTTTGCCCGAATCGTCCTCTAAAATCAGAGCTGTGCAGTCCTGACAGCCCTCTCTCCTTGCCAAAGTGCCAGAACTAACTGCAACAGTACGTTTCCAGCAGAAGAGATGTGGAGATGCACAAAAAGATAGAAAGAAGGCAAGCAACAACCAAAACAGCCCAGCTATACTTTTTTATACCTCTCAAAAGATGTGGTTTGCATCCTACACAAATCTCTGGAACACTTCTTATTTCATACTTTCTTTCTATAAACTCGTATTACAAGGCAGATGAAATCTTTTCTATATGTTATATGCAACAATAATGTTCTTAATTTTGATTTTTTAAAAATTTATGATGCAAAAATTTTAAATAGAGCATTCTGCCAATTTTTTTCCTTTCTCCTTCATCAAAGCCTTTATATATAAACACTAAGTAAAGGTGAGTTTTATTGCTGGTATTTTCTGCTTTTAAAAATATCTGAGTTGAGAGAAAAAAAAGAAAGCGCATGGAAAAATCTTTCTTAATGAAGAAAATGGGATAAAATATAAAATCCACATCATATCATCCACTTTTAAGCAAGAAGTATATTCACTTTTTTTTATGAATCTCACCTTTTAACTACTATTTTTATAGTGTTACAGAAGTATGTACCTACCTTTTGTTTTAGGATATTATAAAGGTACAAGAGAACAAGCCTTGGTATTCTCAGTATGGTGATTAGAAAAGAGCCTTTTACAGCAGTTCCTAGATGATAGCAAACAAGAACTGATATGGAAGACAGGACTGGGTGAGGTGGCGGGCTATTTTTATTTCTAGAAAGAAAAACAAACAATTTTAAAATGTTTTAGAAACTTATTTAAGAAGATATACATTGCATCTTTTCAACTTTCGGAAATTTAAAGAATTAAGCTTGGTATCTCCTTTCCCATTTGAACAACTCAGTTTTCCTACTGACTTCACCTGAACGTTCGCCTTAGTCCAAAGGAAAGCAGAAGTGATTCCTTCAAAACCTCTGTTATCTTGAAAAATTAATAGTTTGCACAAGAAACTAAAAAATAGAAAGGCAGTGATAAGAGAGTGACTGGTTGGGGCTAAAAAAACTCTACAAATATATTTTTTATTAAATACCCACTTCAGCAAGGATTTAAATCATACACACTATATCAAGATAGGTATCACAGTATGCAAGAATCCTGAAGGTATCACTGCAGTTCATTCAAAACACCAAATACTTTGCAGCTGAGAAGTTGTATTTAAATATGTGAATATACCACATTATTTTAAATAGGAAATTCCAGCAAAGCAGTTGCTGCATTTATTATTTTTGGTCTTCCAACCAGGGGACCAGCTTGGGGGATACTGGAATTTTATACTGAATAAGGTAGAGTTTGGGGTTTTTTGAAGTCATCAGGTTTCTGCGTTAGAAACACATACTTTGCAATATAGATGAGTTATTCTATCTATATAGTACTGTTGTTTCCTTCTCCCTTGTACACTACGTTACATATAACAGTCTCAGTCAGACCTCAGAATATAAAAGATTGAGTTACTGCAAATCCAATGTTAACCAAGGGTGAGAAATACAGAAGGGACAAAGTTCACTCTTGTGTTAATGATCCACTTGCTACTGAAGAAAAAAAATGAAGAAGGGTTTTTATATTTTTAACAGGACTGATTAATGAGCAAGAATGTCAAAATTTGAAGTTTAGATAAATTTCTACGCACTTGGATGCTTTTCCACACCTCCTTTTCCTAGCAAAAGAATTCTCACAAGAACAGGGTCTGACAAAGTTTCTTGCTTTGCTTCCAAAGAGATCAGAAAAAGAGCAAAGGTTTTCCTTGTAATTCTGGCTTGGGATAGGAAACATAGGAAAACAGGTAGTTAAGCACAACACCGGGTGATGCTTGTGACTCTAAATAAGCTCAAGACTGGCTCAATCATCTACCTACACCTAATTACCTTTACGGATGAAGTTTCACCCAGCTTTGTTCCTTAAATGGCTGCAATCCTGAACTGACCTCAGCACAAGCGCAAAGTCAGCCCTATGCATGAGGTTTTGTAGGCAGTTCACACTGTGCATTGAATTCTGTGCCTGTAGACTCCACTGCACACACATGAGCCACCAGGGAAAAACAGGAATCTCCCTCATTGAACTGGTTACAAGACTGAGCAGGGCCACAGCTCACTTTTCCTCTTTAGCATTCCTATTTTATATTATCATGGGATTGTTTGATTTACATAGAACGCTACTATTCCAAAAAACTGTGAACCTGTACTCAATACCACATCATCTTTTAATGATTTTCTTTCTTCACTGCTGCCCATTGTCTTTATTTTCTTGTGAGCTCTGTGACACTCGGTATCTTCCTTAAGACCGAGCTCCTTGAATGAAATGATCATACGTGCATCTCAGCTTTCATTTTAGAACAGTTTTTTGTGTGAAGAAAAAAAATGTAATCTTGACACACCCAAAAGACACAGACATTTGAAAGGGGAAAAAAGCACGTTTCTTTAAAAGGCTGTCCTTCTTTTCAGAGCTGTGCTTATAGTTCCCTTCAGTCCTGCCTCATCTGTTACAAAGAGTGCTTAAAAACAGATTTAATGTAAAATACCTTAGAAGTTCTAAGGAATTAATCATATATTCCTCAAGTAAACAGGAATCTCAGTTTTTAAACAAATATAGCAAATTACAAGATTTGTAATAAAAGAGACATTATCAGACTAACAGAGAACACACAGACTCTACTTCCAACTGTCCTTTTAGCTGCTCCCAAAACCACAAGGGACAGGTCTGACTACGTATATGCTGATGGCTCTTATACAGGGGTTAGGGCACATATAGACATAGGGCAAAGAACACTCAGAAATATTGCAGATGTATTTCAAAAGAAAAGAGGAATCCTTAAAAAATTTAGTCTGAGTTAATCTCCCAATGACTTCAGTGCAAATCCATAAACTTGGATTTTTGACTTACTGGGAGATGTATGTATTTCACCTCTCACTGCATCTATCGGAAGTTGTGGTACAGAACACCTTAGAGTCAGGTGGAAACCCCCAATCCTGCAAACACTTACATACTTCCCTAATTTCAACCCTGTGCAGTGACATATGTGCATCGGAATTACTGAATAAGCTCAAACATGGACAGCGATGCCTGTGACGCAGGTCAAGTTACCATCCCACATTCCTTTAATCCCAGAGAGGGGAAAGCCTCATCTCACTGAAAAGACAAATAGGCATGTAACACCTAACCACACTGAGATGAAAATAAACCCTCACGTAAAACAGCAATAGTAACAAAGATGGCATTTTAGAAGACAGCCCTTTTCACAAGTCACAAAAAGTAATAATTAAGCAAAAAATTCCATTTATGTTATTGAATTAATAAAACGTATTCGCTTTTCTTCTGACATAAAAGGCAAAATCCATTTGCAGTGGTAGTGCTACGGGTTAAACATATGTCACCTGTAAAGCAAATCCAGCTAAAACGACTCCCTACCCTCTCCATTTGCAACTGCACTGCGGCTGCTGGCCAGGCAGCACATCACTGCGTGTGCTGCGGAAGGAGATTTCCGCAGGGAAAGGCCGTGCCATTTCCTCAGAGCGCTTTACAGGCGGAGAAGAAAGCCTCTCTGCGAGGTACCATAAACAAACTCTTGTGACATGCCTTTATGATGCGGCCCCAGGGAATACATTAAAAAACACACAGCAGGCAAGCTCCGGATTGCTGGAACAGCTCGCGATAACCCCTGCCCTTGATGGTGCGGCTGTTCTTGCAGCTCCATCCTCGCCCCATTCCGGCACTGCTCTGCGCCTCTGCAGATCCGCGCTGGCAGCCTGAAGGCCAGGAAGAGGGATCGTCCCCGCAGAGAAAAGTTGCATTTCCCCCTCCAAGCACAAGGCTCTGGACACAGCACGTGTCACCTGGCAAGCAAGAGGAGGGCTCGGCAGTAGATATATAAAATTATTTCAATACAATTGGGTGCAGGAACCTTCTGTACTCTGCATCCAGTTCCTGCAGCTTTAAAAAAAAAAAACAGCTGGAAAGCAGAAGACCCTAACAGAGCAGTAGATGTCATCACAGCGGTTTCTACAGGTGCTCCCCTGGCAAGCCAATTTAAATGAACCCTTAGTGCCACAGCATCCAGCTGCTAAAACTGAACCAATTGCCAATGCTTGAGGAACGTAAACTTGCCTAGAAGAAGTGAGCAGCCCATTTACCCACCAAACCACAGCCGTGCTAGTTACTTGTGTTCAGAGCTCCAACAGGAAAAAGGAGGTGACATAAGAAGTGTGAGTTCCTCCCTTTTCAAGTCCTGTCGTGGCACGTAAAACAGTAGTGTGAGACTGTCTACAGACCTCAGCCTTTGGAAAAGCAGCGCCTTAGGTTTTGTCTGCTCTTTCACTAGCCCGGTTCAGTGGCACGGCTTTTGGCTGCGTAGAGGACGCTCACAGAGATGGGCTGCTGACACACGTGCTAAACACTGCCTCGCCTTGGATTTTTGGATGGGAAGACAAAACATGGCTGAAAACAAGGGTGGTGGGCACTGGCTGTTTAGCGGGTCTTCCAGTTTTGCTGCTTTGGATGGAGCAGAGCCACTGTCGGCTGCGGTGGGAAATCCTTATGGAGTCGCTCCTGCAAGTGAGGCCTGTGCTGGGTGGAAGGAGACAGACCCTTTGGAAACTTTTCCGCAGGAGGGCTTTCTATCAGCAGCCGAAACATCCAGGGATACATTCTAGAGACCATCTACAGAACCTACTACCTAAGTTTTGGAGAAGTCCAAAGCCTCCCTCTTCGGCCACCCCAGCCCAACGGTCCCAGGTGGCTGTAGCCAGTGCTCCAGCATCCTCGGTCTCTCTCCCACCAGGCTCCCCGGCTCACTCTCAGGCCACCTTCCTCAAGGGCTAATTTTCCAACAAATTGAGATTATCACTGTATTCCTCTAACACAAAATGAGGAAATGCCTTAAAATGCCAGTGTCTTTCACAGATCAGAAAATCTCATCACTAGATGTAGAGGATCAGCAAGAGTGAGAGAGCTCATAAATACTTATGAGGAAAAATGTTTACAGGTTACTACTCTCTTCATTGTCAAAAAACTCAACAATGTATTGTGAGACCTAAATCTTCCCCCGCAATGACAGGATAGCCCCACTCCATTGCGTAAAACCAATACAATTTCATTTTACAATACTGTAAGTCCAAAAAACAGTACAAATCATGAAAAGCAGAGAATTTTTTCTCATTTCCTCCACATTTACATTTCAAGGGAATATACAATCCAAGGAAGTTTGTTTACACATCTCTAAATTCTTAACAGCGGTGTTAAAGCATTTACAGTTAACTGAAAATACCGTCACAGAATGAAAACAAACAAAAAAAAAAGCAGTAGACTAGGCATTTATGCATCCAGAATAAATGGAAACCCGGAGCAGGGATGAACACTTAGGAAGAGGTCAAACCACCTATGAATACGTGAAATTACTGAGGAGCTATATATTGCATCTCCATTTGGAGCTCAGGCAGTCTCCTGGAAAAGGGTCAAATGCAGTCTGTGCCTTATGAATTACAATTTTCCCAGTCTCAGCTGAGCTCTGTTGGCTTGGATCAAGGCTCAGTTTGGTCCGGTAACTCCAGCGGTAGGGGTGAGTCACATTAATACCATACACATTGTAAACTCTTACTCGAGATCTTGCAACAAAGCGACATTATTAACATTATTTTATATTAAACTGGATTCCAAGATATTGACATAAATTGCACTCTATTTGAGACTATTTTGCCTAGAAAAAAATTGAAAGTAAATACTGGAAAATCCCCAAAACTGGATGGGGGCAATTCTGCACTCACCTGTTGAAGTAACAAGTAACCACTGCCCCTGCAATCGTCATTTGCTGACAGGCAAGAATGAATTCACTAGTCCAGATAAGGCCAGCAAAATGATACCATGCCATGTAGGAAATTCCAGACAGAGCTCTGTATTCTACCTGTCCTCCTGAAGTAGTCTGTGCAGTACCTGGAGTTGGGATTACACCACTGTATTATTATAACACACCGGACAAGGGGAAAAAAGGGGGGGGGGAGGACATTATAAGTGTTTCTGTACCCTTTTTCTTAATTTTTCTTCAATACAATTATAAAAAACATAAATTCAGGCACTATTTAATTCTATCCATTCTAACAAAGTCAGAGAGCCAAAATTTTGCAATACAAATAGAATTCTGAAAAATAAAATCTTACAAAAAGCAAAAGTTTGGGTTTAAATTGGGATTGAGACACAGATTGCAAATGAAGTCAAGAGGACAGCTACAAATCAGTAAAGATTTATGAGAAAACATTACTCAAGGTTTGAGTAATCAAATGCTTCAGAAGTAAATGAAATCTTAATTTTCTTCATTCAAATTTGAAATAAATGCATAGTTATGAAATGCTTTGGTTTTTTTTTTTTAAGCAGCAAAAGAGAAAGACTGCAGAAAAATGTTAAGGATGCACAACATACCATTGCAACAAAACAAAATTATTATTTTAATTACTATTACTAATTAGAACCATGGCAAATAGTTTCTCTTCTCTGTATTTTGCAATCTTTGTGCAAAATACAGGCACATCTGTAAGGCCGTATATATATGCCAATGTTACTACTCTGTATTCAGGAACATTGACAAATTCTCTTATTCAAGCTAAAAAAAAATTGCCTCCACTTCTGTTAATAACAAAGAATTCAATTGACGGCTTTTCACAAAAGGAGGGGGTAACTCGGATAACTCAGCAATCAGACCTTTTTCTATGCAATTCTATTTATGCCACTTGACTCTGAAGCCTAGTCAGGGGATAATGGCATCGGGACATTTATTCCTAGTGAGAAGTCTCTAGGTCTGTAACCTGCTATTTTTTTAGTTTACCAAGCCTTAAGTCTATTAACCTTAAAGATAAACACATTCACAGAATAAAACGATCTCTGGAGGTGAGCAGTTTCTTATTCTAACTCCATGAAAGAAATAACAAAGTGAGACGTAGGATTGTCTATTACCACTAGAATAGCATTATAACTTAAGCTTTAATAATTCATGTTCTCCCACAGGACAGCGTATCACCTTCAAGTTCAAAACTACCACAGATGCAAGGCTGCCGATGAAATGATTCATTTATTTCTGTTCTATTTTTCTATAGCCCAGAGTTCATACTCAAGAACAGCTATAAAAGCAGAAACAATAAAGATTTGCTTTCAGCGATACCATTAAGCTTAGGCAAGCTTTCAAAGTCTTCAGAATCAAGGTCCATTTGTCTGTAAACTATCAAAAATATTCATCTAGCCCACAATAACACTGAAAAATTATTTTAAAGTGCTTTGAAAGGATCAAAAAATACTACACGGATGCATAATTATGATATGGTTAGCTTAAACATGTATCTGCACAAAATAAATGGAATTATTTTACTCCTGTAACATTAGCGCTACAAGAAACTCATCCCTCTTAGACGCTCAGAGAAGAGCTATTTGCTGGTCAAAGGCAACAAGAGTAAGTCTATGAATACATTTATAGCATACAAACAAAGCATTCATCCCAGAGCTGAGTCAAGCTCATTCTCAGCACTCTTGTAATCAAGGCTTGCATCCACCAACACAGCACAGCTGGCCTCAAGGAGGAGTTTGTAGGTACTGTATCAGACCCGTCTTCAAGGCAGCCTTTGCTGAAACACAACCATAGACATATGCTCTAGCTATTTTATCATCTGAAAGGAAATTTTAGCTAATCTAAAGCAAGCTCTTTGCAATGCTGTACATAGAAATACTGTTGCTTTCATTATATTCAAATGTATTTTAAGCCTGTGAAATGCAAGACACGTGATGGCGTGAAAAAGCTACTACTCAGATCTCAGATCTCCCCTGGCTTTAAGTTTGGATGCAACTTGCAAGTTTGGAGGCTCTAGATTGCCGTTTTCCTGCAGCACACACAACTAGCCAAATATGACCATTAACCACAGCCTACAGCCCTTACTGAGGGCACTTACGCAAATGACAGATCAATGAGATACAAGAAGGTCTCCTACCTCCCCATTCTTATGAAGAGACATCATGCCATTTGGTAGCAGAATTAATCACATTTTCCACCACACAATCCACCTGAACGTTTCCCAAAAAAGGTCACATTTCAGGCTTTGCTTTTGTAGTTTTGACATGAAGGCTGACAAATGTATGCACGGTAAACTAATTCTGTTTGCTTTTTACCAGCCTGCTGAAATAACCACCTGCATTGATAACACCAATGGCTTGATGCCCAACCTTCCACATGCGGATGTGCACGGCGCTGCACTCTGCTGCATAGAAATCAGGCACATCCGCCTGTGAGTTCACCATTGATCACTTTGCTGTCTAGCTATGGTAAACTAGGTTTTTTACTTCCCAGAAATCTGTTTACCAATGTAAACACCTGTGGCTGACTGACTCCCTGTCTTCTGGTCCTACTGTGCACGCATAATTTTGTCAACAGGATTACATGCAATGCTATTTTTCTTATGTCAGTCTTAGTAGCATGGGTAAACTTTAAAGCTATCCTAGGTAAGTATAGATAAGTATATGCCATTTTCCTCACCACTCCACCGTGATCTCTCTGTTCACACACGCTAACTTTCTCAATAAAGCCTTGAAATATGGTTTAATTTGTCAACAGATAATTTTTCTCCAGCCACATAATCACGAATCTTTCTGGTGTACTCTACAGCTTGTAATGTAGAAGTCAGTAAAGAACTGGGATCCCTACAGCTGAATCGCCAGCTCTGAAAACCTCTGGTCAGTGCAAACAAAAACTTGATCTGCTGCAAATACTTCAAAGAAGCATTGTTAATGACAAAAAGAGGCACAAGCGGCCGCAGCAGAACCCAGAAGAGCCTCCGCATCGGACTCCGCAGCCCAGCGCTGCACCACGCTGCCCATCAGCGCAGCAAGGCAACGGCACAAAAGCCAGCGTGCTCACACGGTATCCTTAGCTACTTTTTGGCACTTCCAGACTTACATCAGACGCTCTTACTCGGCAACTGCTGTTGCAAGGTTTTGGTGATGCCCGGAGCAGTAGGCTGTTGCAAGGGACGAAAATTCCTGGGAAGTCTAGTTCAGCAATTTCCTTATCAGAAACAAAGAACCACTGACCAGAGAATACTGAGAGCCTGTTTATCAGTTCCTGTTGACATGAAAGTATGATGTGCCCTTCCCCCTGCTAAGTGAGGAAAAGGTTCTGGCATCATACGCTGCATCTCTGTGCTTCCTGCAACATAATTTATTGCGTTACTTTGTTTAGCTTTTTTCCATGTACTGGTATTTACAGCTAAGCTAGCTGACTGTAATTGGAATGTCAAGGACCCTGCAAGGAAATACATTTTTATTGCTGGTTTTGCCACTGCACAGCTTTATGTGGCAGTTTTATTGCTCACTTGCCTGTAGGATGCAACTTCATCACACGAAAATCTCACGCCGCCTTCTCATCCTACATTACAGTACTTATGCCATGCGGACTCCACAGCTCCTGCGTGCTGGAAAGTTGGAATACATGCCTTGCTGTGCCACATGGCCACTTCAGCTCTGCAGTGAAATGCCGCACAAGTTAGCAAACAATAAGGCTCAATAACCCTAAGACATAGCAGCTTTCCCAAAGCACAGCTGAATTCCATTCCTAGCCAGCTAATGGTTCTAACTGGTGCCACTGTTTGCGCTGTCACAAGTCTCGTGGAGTCTGGCATTTCTCCTAGTTTTCTAGTCTGGAATTCACTCCACCTCTGCTGATCTTACAGATTCTGAATTACCAAGGTTCCGAAGCAGGTGCCTACCTTAAAATGCCTAAGTAGTCCCACTGATTTTAATACGATTATCCATGTGTTTACAGTCAGTCATGTGCATAAGTACCTTTTCCAAGTGTGGGATGTAGTCTCCTACAGCTCCCAAGAAGTTAATCTTTTCTCAGAGTAACACTAACTTTTGGAGTGGATGTAAATAAGGTGTCTGTGTGGTCGCATAACGATCAGGTGCACCACAGCTGAAGTGAGGATTAAGGGCTCCAGAGCTGGAAGGTGCAGAGACACTATAAATATTGTATATAACTCATGAAGATTCAAGAAAAATGTTAAGAACAGGTGCAGCACAGCAGCAAGCCAGTTTCACTTGCCATCTCTCTGTATTAGATAAAAAGACTAGTGTCTTTGTAAACATTTCATTTTTCCAGCTTTCTTGGTATATTTGCATTTAAAATACAGTATGCATAGCCCCTGAAAAGATATTTGTGAGAATAAAAAGCCAAAGTGTCAATCCCAAGAAAACCACTATGTGCATTTTACAAACTGAATCCTGGATAGGCAACTATTTGTCACTGAAGAAAACAAATTGCTCAAAGAGAGCACACCTTGGGAGATCTTTAGAGAAGTACTCTCAGCTGTTGCAAAAAGTCCCCAAAACTCAAAATTAAGAGAAATGTCTTCCATATATAGGACAACTGTAGAAAATGCAAAGCTGTTCCGCCAATGCATTATTAACCATATAGTACTATATTTATTTATTTTTACAGGATGTGTTAAGTACTAGGCATCCTGGAACAGCAGAACAACCCCCAATGAGCTATCTTACTGTGAGCTGCTTTAACAGGCAGCACTTCAGAGGGCTTATATTTGGGTTGAAAAATTGAAATAAAACCTAAAGGAATATTCTCAATACCCCATCTAGTCTACTGTTCATTTGCCCAAGTTTTGAACCGTAAAACAAATCTGAGCTAGAGTATGGGATTGGAAATCCAAACAACTACCATACTTCTTGCTGACACCCGTGTAACAAATCTCCTCAACCCGAGAGCTGCATACAACAGTCCTTCACTACCTCCCCAGACCATTAAAAAGTTAAAATTGCCCTTGTTGTCTTCAAACTCCTCTCGGGAGGAGTTATTCTGTAATGAGAGCAGCTGTAAACAACTGCGCAGATTCAGAAGAAACTTTCTCACACTGCTTTATCGGCACCTAGCGGGCACGCACGCTGCTGCAGGTCATTTACCTGGTATTTACATAAACCCTCAGCCCCCGGACTGAGTTAAGAACTCGTTTTACACCTGTTGGGTAACAACCACCACCATTTAACACAGGCAGCTTAGCAAAAAGAATAATTAAAAATACAGATGATAAAATTAACAGAATCTAGTTTCAACCAGAAAAATACTCAAATACGCAGAGTGGCATTTTGCTATCTGCATTCACTTAGTCTGTAACTTAGAAATGGTTTGGATTTTACTTATCAAATGCACATTCTCTTCTAAACATTAACACGCTGTTAACAGAAAAATCTTACAATGACTGATGTCTACACTAGAAATATACTGGCAGAAGATCTCAGTCAAAACATGTTTTTTACTAGATTCCTCCCAGGAGCAATACATTGACAGTTAATTGCCTGGAAATGACCTTCTCCTCCTATGTTAAATCTGCAAAAAGTCGATTCGTTCAAAACTAAGAGCATCCTAAAAACTTGAACATCGCTCCACTGTGCAGCAAGGTTATGCTGCCTTCTGTACTATTTGTATCACTAGCTGGGAACATCAGCATTCCCATTATGCCACGGAGAAGACAAAAAATAAAATACTTCTGAGCCAGGAGACGTGTGCTGCACTATGAATGTAACAGCATGTCATAAACTGTTTGAATCCTACTCCCCAAGCAGGCAGAAAAAGGAAAAAAAAAAAGTTGAATGCAAATGTCTAGCAGGAAACAAGGAATATAACCAATGAAAAGAAAATGGCACAACATGGAAAAAGCATAAAAAGCCTCTCAAAGGCAGTTTTCATTGGGTTTTATTTCCCTGTGAATACATGTGGAATTTGCTTTCGGATATAACGCACAAAGTCTGTAAAAGTATCCAGGAAATACCTGACTGGATCGCCATCCTGCGCTTCTCATCAAGCTGTTTCTGTCATATGAGCTAAAATAGTTCTACACTTCTAGCGATCGCTGCATTTCCAAAAGCTTTTGAATACAACAGACTCAGCTGGCATTTTCTAAATTTAGATTTAACATGGGCAAGCTTCACATCCTTATGTGCGCATATTAAGAGCGTATAAGAATACTCCTGTAGATAATGGGCCAGCTCGGCTTAACATCAAGGATGTAATATTTCCTTTATTAGTTCTTGTTGATTATGGATTTAGCAAATCTATGTGTTATCATTAATTTTATTCACCCGCTACTAGATTTACTATAGTTAAGGTTTATCTTAAATTACATCTGATCCAAGCAGGTGCATGAAACGACCATCCGGCTGATAGTTCAGATGATGCTCCTTTCTTGGAAGGGCTGGTCTAAACCAGTGATAAGGTAGCCCACACGGCCAGTTTGCAAATTACTGCTGCCTGGCTCGGAGGTACATAAATGGGATGAAGATTTTGCAGAAAAGCTAACAATCACACAAAGCTGCCTCTAGCATGTAAAGCTGCCTCTTTAGGCAAAAGGGAAAATCACACTCAGAGGAGAGCGGAGAAGGGATATCCATGACACAAAGCGAAGTGAATCTGCTTGACTACCTAGTCAGCCAGGAACAACTGACAAAGGGACTGCACGTTGGACACTTGGCCGTGCTAGGTCTGACCATTTTGCAGGAGAAGCAGGTTATCGGCCAGAAAAGTGCTTCAGGCAGCCATCTCTGGCAGACACGAGCTACTGGGGGAGAAGCAGCAGAAATGGAGGGCCCCTTGCAAACCTGCGTGGCTCTCCAATGAAAGCTGGAGGGAAACAGACCCTACTCTAGCTTAAGCAACAGGCGAGTGATCTGCAACGCCAGCAAACAGGCAGACTCTCATGTTACGAGGGAAGCGGGTCTTGTACAGAGCCAGAATTATTAGGGTGAGATGGAAGAGGGACTTTTTGCAAGGGCATGTGGTGACAGAACAAGGGGTAATGGCTTCAGACTGGAAGAGGGGAGATTTAGATTAGATGTCATGAAGAAGTTTTTTACTCCGAGGGTGGTGAGCCACTGGAAGAGGTTGCCCAGGGAAGTTGTGGATGCCCCATCCCTGGAAGTGTTCAAGGCCACGTTGGATGAGGCTTTGAGCAACCTCATCTAGCAAGAGGTATCCCTGCCCATGGCGAGGGGGTGGAACTAGATGATCTTTAAGTCCCTTGTAACCCAAACCATTCTGTGATTCTATGAAGAGATGGAATCAGTTGTGATGGAAGAGGAGTGAGGTACCTGACCCATGGAGGTGGGGAATACTGACAGTTTTGCTAAATGGGCTCAGCTACGGAAAGGCTGGAGGCTTTTCTGGCCTAGCAGGGACCTGTAAGCCTGTACAGAGTTACTGCAGCCACCATCTCAACAGGTGGTTGAAACACAGGATAAAATGGTAACATAAGCATTTGAAGAGCTAGGCTGCATTTGGTTTTCCACACAGAAACCACTGCCAAGATTCAGAAAATAGAAAACTCAAGAATCAATGTGGGAGTGACAAAAAAACTGTCTCTCTGCATCAATTCTGCACCAGCTCTGACCCAAAAGACAACAACTGACTCCTAGCAGTGGCCCTAGACATTTAAAATGAAAAAACCACCAACCTCCAAATCATAACACTTCCTGTGTACAAAGGCTGATGTCTGCATGAGGAGTTATCCCCAGAGCTACGCAGTTTAGCGTCCCTTCTTTGGGTGGTGTTGCACAGAAGAACAACCTCCCCCTCCCACGGATGGCGTGATGCTGGGCCAAGGGACAGCATCCAAATTACCCCAGTTCAATCACTCACAGATCTTGTAGTGGTATGTCCCTCAGTAATACCACTTCCATACACAAAATCTGTTCTTGCAGATCCTTCATAGCAACTGACTCTTTCTACAGTCTCCCCTAAAACTGCAAGAACCTCTGGATTAATCCAAATACTGTTGTACCAGTCTAAACAATGATAGCAGTTGTCACTAAACTACTGCCTCCACGACGACTGGACACTGTTTATACTCAGAGAAGATTAACATACCCATTTGATAACATCTCCACCAAAAGCTGTCTCCTCCCTCTGGTTACTTTTTTCTCTATACACTCTATCTACCACCATCTAATGATAAATTAAGTAATTGAGAAAGAAAAAACCCTAAAGTCCACACACATGGGAGCAAAAATCTCTTTAGTACTATGACTCACAGAACTATGGCAATGTTGAAGACTCCCACAAGAGGGGAAAAAAATAAACAAAAAAAGGAGAAAGTAACACAGCTCTGTAATAGTGCCAGCCCACACTTCATACACCAACACCAGGAGGTCCCATATTTAAGAAATGAACTTAGGGAACAGATAGCATTAATCCAAAAACATGGAAAGCATATACTCACCTGCAGTGCCTAAGCTAAGTAGTACAGCAACCCAAAACACCCAGAACACAATGAGAATCAGAAAGGTCCAGAGTGGTTGGAACAGGAGGAAAGGAATTCTGCCAATGATTTTACCAACAATCCGGAAGAGTTGTACAGTGAACTGAAGCCTCTTTCTTAGTACCAGTATAAGGGAAAGCAGAACAACCTGTTACAGGAAATAAAAAGACAAATTGTTGGGGTTTTTTCCTTAAGAAAGGCATCAGAGTTGTCAAATATGGGATCACGGGGTACAGATTTCACAAAGACATGACAGCAAGGCATTGTGCACAAACTTACTGCACACTGGAAAAGCTTTGTGAGCCACAGCCTATATTCTTCAAGAGCCTGTGGATTAAAATCTGATTTTCTGAAATCACTACTACTGTTTCTTTAAAACAAAAGAGGATTCATAAAACTGTAATTCACCCAAAGGAAACAGTCTGTTTTGCTTTACAGCAAACAAAAACTTATGTTTAATGCTACATATCATTTTCGTGTACCCTGTACTGTCACGAACAGCTAAACTTTCTTCCTACTCAGGTCAGCTTGCCGCTGATCACCACAGTAGGAGGACCGCTCCTTTCCTGCAGAAAGGACAGTAGTGCAATCAAACTCATTTAAGAGCTGTGTATTTATGGAGGCAAAGCAGACATTACATGAAACCTCATTTACATAAAATAGTTTTTCCCAAAGTTAAAAAACAACAACCACAAAACCCCAAGTCCAAATCCCCACAATGTTCCCAGTTCTTTGTATGTGACAAGGAACTACGAACAGCAATGAAAAGAGAGGCTGGAATCCATAAAGTAATAAATGCAACCAGTGGCAGCTGCTTCGCTAGTTTTCTTGCCTGGTCTAGAAAGAAGCCACCAGCTCTGAACAGAAACGTAACCTGTAGCAGTGGATGCTCCCACAGTTCAGCAAACGACAGTCAGTTGTACCAGAATACACATGGATACAAAGGGACTTTTTCTTGCCCCTTTAGTAGCAACAGAAGTACAAAGGTTGTAACTTACAGAGGCTATTAAAAAAATCCAATCTGTGACACACTTGTATTTGTCACTGTAAACTGTCAGCCTGTTCGTATCTGATGAACTCCAGTCTATGGAGTTTTCTTCTTAAAGAAAACAGAAGAACAAATCACTTTGACAAATGTCTCATGAAGAACAAATTCCCTCTACACTCATATTGAGCAATGACTCCTTTAACATTGCAATATCAGCGGGGAAAAAAAAATCACTTTAAAAGTTGCAAGCCACACTCAGATTTTCTGTTGGAAAACTGGGTCAATGAGAGAAAAGCAGAATTTAACCCCATAACTTGAGGCTGAGACACTGCTTCCCTTGCTTCACTACCCCTTTCATTGTCTAAAAGAGCTGCCACCCTTTTCTCCTATGGACAGGGTAGGCTGAATCCACAGATCTTGTGTTCCTATCAAGCCAGTGTCCCTTTGTTCACCCTACAGGATTCCCCAGTTAGCTGATACAGAGAAGAATGGGGACAGAACACAATTCTTGCCTTTCTACGGCACCAACGCTAACACTGTTAGTACAGGGTTGAAGCGTGGCAGAGCCCTGTGCTGACAAACAAATTTCACAATGAAGGTACAAAGCTATTTAAATGAGTGTAAGCAGATCTTGTAATTGATTCTCACTTTCAAATTTAAAAGGAATGTGGAATTATGTTTACTGTTGCAGAACCACTGCAGTTCAAGTTTTCAAGTTACAGCCTCTGCCATTGCTTAGGGTAAAACGCTACTCACGGTAACTATTGTGGAGAAGACAGCATATCCAAGTAGAAATTTTACATTTTCCTTTTCTGTTTCCAACTCAGTGCTGGGGTCGTTCTTGTAGTCGTAATAGAGCCACCAGAGAACACCTGAGACAACTGAGCAAACAAGAGCAGCATGAAGGTGGGGGCAGCACTGCCCAGGCTGCAGCCCACCACCACTGCCACCGATGCCACCGCTGCTGGCAGGCTGGCATCTGCCCGGCCTCCCTCCCCAGCTGCTCGCCCTCCGACGAGCCCAGCCTCCGGTCCCCAGGAACAGTCGCGTGGTGCAGAGGCACAGTGTCAACCACCGCAGGGAAAACTCACATCTGTTAGCCTGGGGTAAAACCGCAGCCGAACATTTGGTTTTCTTGCAGTTACACTAAAGCTCGGGCATGTAATTTCATCAAGGAGGTACGAAGCTAACTTTTATGGAATGACGAGCTTCAGCTGGACACATTCTTATACTTCTCCCTTTCTAAAGCAGGCAATGTTCACTGAACTTTCTTTAAAACAGTAGCATTTTCCTAACTGCATTCACATGCCAAAAGAACTCCTGTTTCCAGGCACCTATAAAAACAATCAAAATCATCCTCATCCCAGCACTCGGCAGCTGGAACAGCACAGCCAGACCTCGGCACCTAAAGACAAGCAGGGCTCAGCCTGGAAATGACTGTGGTAAGCTTAAGGTTACTGAGGATCGCCATGGAGAAAAAAGAAAGCTGTTTCAGTTCAGCGAGATGATCTATTCCACTACGCATATGCTAAAAGGCAAATATACTTACATAACAGCCCGAACACCACCAGTGCAATCAAAGTATGGACCAGAAGGGTCCGAATGAATCTGAAGGCTAAAACCAGTATAAAAGAGAAGGCTGAAAAATATACAAAGTAAGTTTATTATGAGTGTTAAAACCCATTTAGCTTAACTTGTATTAACTTTAAAGATAAATTTAAGGTTCTGGCAGAATTTGGGCTTTTATTTTTAAACAACGGTCTCAAAAGCAACAGCATTTAGTGAATCTGGCAACCGCTTTAACAGTTAAAACACAGTTATGTATAACTTACTAATACCGAGCTTATAACTGAAATATTTCACCTTGGGAATTATTAGCTTTTCAATAACATTTTGTATAAGATTTAAAATGTTCATGCTGATTACTTTTTTTTTCCCCCCATCAACAATTTCTTGTAGTCCCTTGAAATGAGGCATATGATCATATTAAGGAACACAGAATCTGGTATTTTGTATAGCTGTATTTCATCAGTCTATTAAATGCCTCCCAATCGCTCTTTCTTAAAAACAACCCTGCCCAGAATATTTGAAAAGGATCACTTTTGAATTAAAAATACAAAGTTCATAGAAACATTTGCAACCTCACATTTTAACTGAATATTATTACTCACTTTGGATTTATAGCCTTACCTAGTGCAAGGAAACCCAGGCCTATCACAGTATCTCTTCCTGCCAATATTCCACTCAGAATTCGGTGAAAAACATCCATTTCATTCACCATGCTTATTAGGACAGACGCATATTTGGAATAGCACTCAGGATTTTGTGGAACGCATCGATTAAATAATGGAAAAGATTTACTGGAAGGTTAAAAACAGAGATGGTGAAAAATATTAATTACTGGGCAAACAGTTTCAAATCCACAGAGATGCATTTCACCATTCTCTTTCAAGCCCTCTGCAGTTCCCTGTGGGCGTTCTTGAGACAGTTTTGCAGCCACAGGTGGCCAGTCTGATCCGTAACCTGGCAGGCATCCTCCCCGCCCAGGAGGAGACCTTCCAGGTGGGGTCTGACACAGGAGGGCACTGGGCATCATGTCTGCATCCCTGTACCAGAACATCCATTCAAGATCAGCCTGGGAGAAAAAACAAACTAGTATCTCAATCCCCATCAGCATGTAGCTCCTACTCCCTTTCTAGTCTGGCTTCACCTGCTTTGATCCCATGTGTTTACGTAAAACCTAAACTCGTGCTAACATCGCTGTAAGCTACGTTGTCGTAGATAATTCTAGACCACAAACACTTCGCATTGTTTTCACGACATTTAAGTATTCTAAAAGCCACATCAAAACAATGTTTGTAAGGTACAGTTAACACCAACAAATTGTTACACATGAAATTATTTGGCACTGACAAACTTCTTGAACGCATTTATTGCCCCACTTTGGCAATGCTGCACTACAACAAAGACATAGTCATGCCTAAAAAGGAGAGGTTTGTTCACCAATAGTTAAAAACTTCTCTGACTAGCTTTGCTTCTACTATGCAATATTACTGTGCAAGATGAATAACTTTGCTGAGTTCCTTGCCAAACAGAGAAAAGCCTAAAAAGTCAAAGAAATAAGTAAAACATGCCCTATTTTTTCATGAATTTACATGCTCTCTTTTGATCCACTGTATGTAATGTTTTTATGCGTCTCCTGCTCTCTTCTGTATGCTTTTTTCCACATTTTCTCTTGTTCAGAGCAGATGACTTAGCTCTGCAAACAGGCAGATTCCAGTTCTTTGCTGTATTTTCATGACACAGTGGAATTTAAAATCATGGGTTTAAGGATTTTGACTCACAATGCCAAATGTTAAAGACAGTGCTATCCACAGACCTGTGCTTCAGGCCAGCTGGCTATGCAATTATTCTGATGGAAATTTCTGGGTTGAGGATAATAAGCAAGGCCCAAGACCGCAGCTCCTCTTCCTTGGCACTGAGGGAGATGGCAGAAGTCTGTGCAGGAGACAAGCTGCTCCTCTCATGGACTGCTTTTCCCCTGATTTGGAGAGGAAAAATCCCTAAAACGTAGAGGAATGGAGGGAACGCAGTCTTTGTTCATCCTGTGGGACAGGACACTGATGTGTTCACAGGCACACAGAAGAACGTGTAAGGATACACGGACGAAAAAAAAAAAAAGCAAAACCATTCTGACTGTAAAGCACCACATCAAATAGGAAGTGTGAGGAGCTAACAATCCTTAAGAAGCTGTTTGTACTCGAGGGCATTGTAAAGTTCTTACCTTGGCGGAACTGGCAGTGAGGGACACAGCTCAGCTGCCTTTGGATTTAACGTGTAACTGGAAATGTTCAGGTTGTAAACGCAAAGACAAGAACCTAAGAAGGGACGGGGTTGGGGGAAAGAAGAAAAAGACAACTTAATATTAGTTAAAGTTTTAGAGAAAAACACATTAAGTTTTGTTTACACTTCTGCTTTGATGCCTTAGTGGGCCATATTCATCCTCAATATTCCAGTGGGAATGTAAATAACAATAGAGTTCATTGGGTAAATCTAAAGCAACCTCTGTGGAATCTTTTGCCTGCAAGAATTAGCTATAATTACGATTTACTGATCTTCCTGGAGGGCAGGCACACTATTTGTTCCATGGCGTGATACTTCAGCTCTAAACTAAGGTAGCAGAAATGCCTAAAATGACAGAAGCTGCAACAGAACTATGCCCCTCATGATTGAGAACAGACTATGTATGTATCCAGAAACTTCATGTTTTCCGGGCTTTAGGCTAAATATTACCAGGTACTCTGCTAATAATAACACTCTGCTCCGTTACACAATGCTTCTGGGAAAAAAAGGCTGGATACATTCAAGCCATTCAAAATGCAATACTGCCCTCTCCCTCGAGATAAACATGCAAGCAGTTACAGCGTGTAGATGAAATTTCATGCAATTATGTTATTCAGTTACACTGAAAATACTCATGTAATATCACAGGTGTTTACAGCTTTTCATACATACCAAACGATGGCAAAATACCCCAAAATGAAATGAAAACAAATGTTGTCAATTTTAATAGCAATCCTTGCCAAACAAAACAACAAAATGAAAAAGAATGGAATTTTGACCTCCAGTAAAATCTGCCACTAATATTCATATGGCCTGCAGTTCACACATACCCTATGGAATAAGGGTTAGGCTACGGGTCATTTTATTTATGTGTCAGACATGAATGAACTGGAGCTGCCTCTTTTGCACAACAGACACTTCTGACATCATATCCATCTTGAACACAAGAATAAAATAAAAAAAATTGCTAAGTTGAATAGCAAACTTTGGGGTCTGATGTCTAAAGGGATAAAAACACTTGTGTGTCTCTGGAATTAATAATTCCACCATAGTTTTACTTAAATTTAAGAGAACTGGTCGGACAAGTTTCTCAAATAGCAGATGAGCTCTGTTCACCTACTGGCACCCCCACCAAACTACACTAGTTCATTCTCTGCAGCAAGCTTTCCGCTGGATAATCTCAGCATCGTGCAGGAATTAATCAACAACTTCTGAATTTGCGTAAGAGAGCTGTAACACTTCTAGAAACTATGGCTTTGAACTAAGGCAGAAACAAGACATTTTATTTTCTGTTGCCACTGCTCAGGAAATTAATGCTAAGAAATTACTCCCTAGTGTAGCAAACGTAAGAATAACAAAGTGGAAGTTGCTCAGCTGTTCTACAGATACACTAAGATATTCATATTCCCTGTTGCACACCATTATTCCTTGCAAAACTCTGGAGGTCTTCCAAAGAGTTGAGTTGCTCTTGTGGACAACTAGACACGCACAAGGAAACTGCACTGATTTTGAGGCTTTGCATTTCCAGGCTGCATGAATTCAGAAAGAACACATACCTAGAAAGAAAAAAAGATCCTCTTTTCAAAAAACAGGATTTCTGGCTTAATTATAGGCTTAAATTCTGAGCCTTCTTTCCATCTTTTTAAAGCGCTACAAAGAAAATGAAACTTTTGCCACATATAATGGAAAAAAATGGAGTTTGAAGTCAGAAGTTAAGAAGCAATTTGAGAACATGCTACATTTTTACACTTCATTTTATGTTCTTAAATGGGATCAGGAGCTGCGAAGGCGGGTGCCATTCTACAAGGACTAGTTCATAGGAGTCGATGGAACGACTGGGAACTTCAACATGGAACTTCCTTAAGTACAAAGGTTTGCCATATAGAGTGGCTGCTGGTTTGGCCCAAGTCCTATTTAAGATCTTATTTTAGAAGAAGACAGCATAAAGCATAACGATATAGCATATTTTCAAATTCTGTCTTAACTTTTTAGTTTCACTCACTATTTTGCACCATTCTCACACCTATTTTTTGCCTTTCAATATAGGCATCTATATATATACAGGTATGTATATGATAGACAACTAGAAGATACGTATCTTATTAAGTTCTCAAAGATTTTATTTATTTAGACATCATCTGATGTACTTACTTTTTATTAGTCATGTCCTGTCCAGAAAGGGGTGCCCCTTTTACAGGAGTGTTCTTCCTACCACATATGTTCCCAAAGCTGTCATATCCAAGCACAAGTCTTTCTGCGGCACCAGCCATCACAGCGTAGCCAGCTATAAACACCTGTTAAAATATTTTTAAATGTGAAATCATGCTACAATAGCTTTTCCTTCCCACTCAATAAATACTCCTTTTAATCCATGCATTTTTGTCTTGTGGATGCAAACAGTGAAATCTAAAATTTACCTTTCTGGACAAGCTTACCCCTATTGCCTCCTTAGAGCTTTCCTTCCTCTATTGCTGAAAGTATATAAATCAAGCAGACCATCACAGGAGAAGAAAGATATTAAATTAATTTAATATTAAAATAATAGAAAAACAGTAGTAAGGTGCTGAACACTGCCTCTAACAAAGTTTGTGTGTGTCACTAGGCAAGGTCACTCAGATGGTAACTTTTCACGTGCCTACTGCTTCTCATTTTTCAGGGTGCCCTTCAAGACACACCTGGGCAATATATCAGCTGAAATGTTGAGCCCTTGCAGCTGCTAGTGAATTTAATCAGAAGTATATTTTAAGCACATGAAGTGTAATTAAAATACAGGTTACCTGAAATTTCAGGAAGATGCATCCTTTAACACACGTGAAAAACCTGGGAAGCGCCACACTGTGGACTTGGTGACAATGCACTCATCTTTGAGAGTCTCCCCTGCTGGCTCAAAGCTCCAGCAGATCAGCTCCCAGTAAAGCCTAGGGGCAGCTACCATCTCCGTTGGCCAAGTAGCAGCAACCCCTAGTCAATATAAGACACCTTGCCTAGGAATACAGCTTAAACCCTGCTCATGTAGCCCATGAGGGACAAAATGTCCCTTGAAAAGAACCTTTCCTCGTGCCAAGAAGCAGTAACTCTTCTTCTGGGAAGTTGGTGAAGTCCTGGGCATGACTTTCTCCAAAGGCTTGCTTAACAGCACTCCAGCTATTGAAGAATTCAGTGATTCAATCCTCTCCCGTGTCTCATGGGGTGTAAACCACATTTTAAACACAGCAAGGACAATCCACTAAGCTCTGTGGCTACACGCCAACTGCTGGCAGCAGCAAGTCTTCTCAGTCCCACATTAACCACTACTACTTCGCTGAATATCAGCTGTGCTGGAGGCAGGTTGCACGTAGCACATCCAGCACAACTGCTTTCTTAAAGGGTTTGAAGCCTTTATTTGTTATTTGACATTTAACACTTGTGACTAGAGATGGGATCTGGGCAAAAACTGAGTCTCATGAACAACATCTAAGCATGTGCTTCCTTAGTCCCCAGTGCAGTCTCATTTTCACCTATATGCTTGCAGTGTAACTAGTTAAATAATTTTTTTTTAAAAGTATGAATGCATGTTAATACCATCTCAGTATGGAGATCTTTGTAGAGACTCCACAATTAAAGTTCACATACTGCTTGTGTATGTGATATTTGCTATAATAACAAAGTATTTTCAGATCCAGTTTATTTACATAGCAAGTATTTGTTAATAATTAAATTGTTCTCTGAAGGAAAAGGAGAAACAAGCTGGCATTGTAACTCAACCTGAAATACGCTTTCAGAAAAACCCTGGCATTCCTTCTAAAGGTGGATGTTACAAGTCCACTGCCATCAGTATGGCAAATCCTGTGTACTTGTCTTTTTTTGTTTGTTTGTTTTAAGTGCAGAATGCTGGATACAAGCCATAAATATTGTTAAGTAATAGGTTGCTATATGACTGCTGGAGGGCTGTGTCTATAAATGCCAGTGATATGCATTTCCACAGGGCTACGAAGCCAGTTTCAATTTTTTTCACTATGTGAACAAATCAGTGTCACCAAAAATGTTTTAATCTTCTAAAAATGAGATCAAAGAAAACAAATACATGTATGCAGCAAGCTATTCCACAGAAACTTAGCAATAAAAACAGTGAGAGAAAACAAGCAAAATTCCTAAATCCTGTTTGATACGTTTAATTTTTCGCATTCCCTCCCCTGATCAACACACTAAGCACAGAACAGCATGTAAGAAACCCTATTATCCTGTTCACAAAGTTTAGCTTCAGCTTATGCAGTGCTCAAAATGTGTTAGCTTCTGCATTAGCTTCCATTAAAAGAGTTATTAGGAATTGAAAACAGATTAATAGTGTATTCAGGAGAATCCTGAGTAGCCTCTGACATGGGATGAGAAAGACAGTCATACTTAAGAATGACAAAGCCCGTTGCCAAAAGCTTGTGTGCCAAAAGCACAGGGCTCACAGTGACCTGACAGAACTTCAGACACGTTGGAAGATAACAAGACTGCAACTAATAAATGCAAATAAGAGCCAGGTCAAACCCTGGCCTAATTTACAGAAAAGCAAATTCTAAATGACCCAGCCCTGCGTACACACGGCCTCTAAAGCATGTGGTGAGAGGTGAGAAACCCGTGTAACAGACGCTCCGCACCAAGGCACTGCCCCGCCGAGGTCACTCCTGCCCCGCTGCAATCCCGTGCACAGCCCACGATAATTTCAGTTGAAATTGAAATTTTCCGTTTAGATTGAAATTCAGATTCAGTTCAGACTTAGATTCTCCCCTGGGCAGAACCCCAGTAACTCTGGAGCCGATTCTCCTTTCGGAAAAAAGCCAGCTTACCAAACCGGCCCAGAAGAGAAAGAAGAGGAGCAACCAGGGAGTGTCCGTGCACCGTCTGCGAGCGACCGGTCTCCATTCCCGCAGTTCACAGACGCCGCCTCCAGAATCCTACAACGGAACAGAGAAAGGAAAGAAACAACAAAACAAAACCCCAGGAAAAAACCGCCGCAAACTTCCTGTGAAACCAAAACCACCTTTCAGACGCCCGGGCTTTCTGAAAGGGCGCAACCTCGCACTCCAAGCCCCCGAAACCTGGCAGCTCCCTGCCGGCCACAGCGGCGCGGCTCCTCCATAGCGAGGTGCGCCGCCCCCCCCAGCCCGGGACGGGCCTGCTCCGCCCGCCGCCCACCTGCTGCCGGTCCCCGCGCCGCTCCATGNCGGCGGACGGGCCCGGGCCGGGGGGACGCTGGCCGGGAGACGGGCGGGCCCGGGCGGGCAGAGCGCCCCGGGCGGGCGGTGGCACCGCCGGCAGCTCCTCCTGCCGCTGCGAACGGGCACTGCCAGCGCCCGCCGCACCGCTCCTTCCCCATCCCTCCCTCCCCGCGGCCTTTAGGGAAGGAAGGGGGATTTCTGCCCGCGGGGCGGTGTGGGGGTCTCGCCTGCCCCGCGGTGGTACCGTGGGTTTCCCTGTGGGGAGGATTTGGCCGGGGCGAGGAGCGCTCGGGGCCGCCCTGACGCTGAGGTGGTGTGCGAGACCAGCGGCATCTCTCCCGGGTGTCCCCGGGGATTTTGGATGTCTATATTTTGGACGTCTATATTCATTTTGGACGTCTATGGACTGGAATAACCGCGTGGAATTAGATCAGCGCTTGTCACCTCAAGAACCAATCAACATAGAAATCAGTAGCCACTTTTAATAACCTGTTCCCTCAGCGCTCTCCCTGTTACCTGTTTTTATATTCCCTAATTTCAGCTCCATAATCTAAAGAAAGTCAATACTACAAATTGTAGTACTATATACAAATATAGTATACTATATACAAATACTACAAATAGTAAAAGCACGTTTTTGTTCCCTTCCTGACAGTCAATGAGAAAAATGTCCTCTTTAAGAAGCAATGCGACGCCTCCAGCTGCAATAAAATGGTTTAGGTTGGATATTAGGAAAAACTTCTTTACCGAAAGGGTTATCAGGCATTGGAACAGGCTGCCCAGGGAGGTGGTGGAATCGCCATCCCTGGAGGTATTTAAAAGACGGGTAGACGTGGTGCTGAGGGACATGGTTTAGGCGTGGTTTTGGCACAGGTTTATGGTTGGACTCGATGATCTTGAATTTCTCTTCCAACCCAATTGATTCTACGATTCTATGAAGCTGCTTTGGAAAGCTCTGTAAGAATTGGTCCGTGTTTACAGGAGACGAAGCATTAGGCTGGTTTTGCTTGGAAAAAATAACTTACTCCAGTTCTCAGGTGAAAATGCAGAATGAAACATTGGTGACAGACTAGCATAGATGGCAGCAGATTGGTAATATCAACCGAGATTTAAAAAAAAACCCCAAACAACAGAATGAATCTCTGCCCCAGAGTACTTCAGAGTGCTCCTAAGCTAACTGGAAATAAATGCGTTTTTTTCCGAAAAGTTAACCTGCGCAATGTTTCTGAAATTGACTTTTGAACTGATTCAACAGAGCTCAGTACAATTGTAATTTAAATTTACTGCCCCCTGCCCCAAGAAGTGGTTCTGAGAAAATGTGACAGGGAAGATTTCTGGAAACTGTGTGTCTTAAAAAGGATTTATTAAAGCATTTAGTTTCCAGCCAACTCATAGTTCTCATCTTTATCAGCATTGTACCTTTTAATGCTAATTAATCATCAGTTCATTGATGGTTTTTATAATTTCTGTGAAATTGAGAAAAAAATTCACTTTGTACTATTGCGTTTTAAAAACATGTGAAAAACGTAATTTTCTCTTGAAATATAAATGTGTATTTTCATATGGAACTTAACTTCTTTCCGTAAGTGAAGTTTAGTATTTTGATTATATCAAGAAAAATAACCAAAATTATTAATAACTTTTTTAACCTAGACAGAAAGAGTAACCTCATTGTCTGATTAAGAAAAATCATTCTAAGAGACCACCACGAATGATGAAGGCTGATATTAGCATATGATGGCTTGCTGTCATCACATGCTAATACTTGCTTTCATTGTTGATCTGGCCCTATTTGAACGATTCTTCTTAAGCTCCGTCTTACATTCTTATTGTGAATAAAGGAAAACAGCAAGTGGAACGAGTATTTTTAATAAAATCCAGATTCCAAGCAACTGAAGGTCATGGAAAAACGCTGGAATCAGGAGTAAGGCCTCCTTTTACCAAGCAATATCAATTGTAATTCTTCTAGTCCTTCTATCAGGCTAGGAAAAGTTATCTTATACTTGACAGAAAAGAACTCAGGGTTGTGGTTTTTTTTAAACTGTAAATTAAATATTTTAGTTGTAGTAGATTTTTTTCCTAAATTTCAAACACGATCGAGTGAAACGTTTGGTAACAGATGAGTAATTTTGTCGCGTGTCACTAGGTGGTGCTTTGGCCCTTCTTTAGAGTTACAGCCAGCATTTCGGGGGGGCCAGCAGAGGTTGTCGCCGTGGTTAGCCCGTATTCACGGGTTTTTGTGTTACAGTTGAAGACAATACCAGGATCAAGGCTTGGATCGGATAAGGGATTTAAACATCCCCATCCAAAAAAAAATTCGAAAAAAATCTAAATAATACCGAAAAATTACCAAAAATACTGAAAACTCTTGCTTGTTATCTGTCCAATCCTGCAAGTGCCCAAATTACCAAGATCCATTGTAAACTCTCTCTCTTCTTACCCGGTTCTTAGTGAGGAGCCTGGTTCTGCAGCTGAGTAGTTCAAGCCCTCAGTGGGGAGCAGGGGGTATTGGAATCAATACTTTGTAGAGCTGACGGCGTTTAACCTAAACTAGAAATGAGATTTAAAAGAATTCTGGAAAAAGAGTATTGGATTACAAAAAAGTTCTTTTTATGAGTGCACTAATAACTTGGCCGGAGAGGTGTACGCTGGCTTGTGCTCTCTCTGGTGAGAAGCCCAGGTTGGAGCCTTTGATCTCAGTCCCCTGGTCTATGTGCACAAGATGCTGACTTTATAAAATGCTTTATCTAAGTCTCATATCCAACTATAGCCACTTTCCTGGGAGATTGGTGCGATGAGGGGCCACATTCATGTATGAATCTCCACTGCTCTCTCAGTATGTAATGTTTCTTGCAAAGGCAAAAAATATTTAAAATCCTGGAGCACCCAGGAACTCACAGTGATTTAATTGTGAACTGTTCAACCTGCTTGGTGGGTTGTGGTGGGGCAGCCACAGGAAGGGAGATAAACATTCATATTTCCAAGACCACTTGTAGTTTTTAAGAGCTTTTTTTTACATGTTACCCATCTTCAAGACATGTTTGTCAGCATCAGCAACAGAAATACTGCAGCAGTGAAAATTCATGGGCATTTTTCTCTGGTTTCGATTCCTTGTTTTTTCACCAAGTCACCCAGAATATATAGAAGAAAACCAGACATAAACTCAAGTTTCCCGACTCCAAACCTCTGCTTTAATCACAAGGTTCTTATTATTTCTTATGAGTGTGGTGTTTATTCACAGCGAATTATTCCTGGTGCTGCCTGCACTTAAGGCTCAACTTTCTTACCAAGAAACTTCCCTGGTTAAAACTGGGGCAGCAATTTGGGTTGGGAGAGGAAGGTCTTAAATAAAAGCATGACCGTTCCTTGCTAGACTGGTTAAGTGAGATGACTACCCCTATCTGTATCCCCTCCTGGGTCAGAGACCAATTACTTTAATAGCAGGACACAGCAACTGAGAAAGTCAACCTAAAAGCAAATATTTTCTGCTTAATTAGAGAAGGTGTAGCTAAGCATAATTTCCATTACTCTCAAATGATCTTGCTTATGTACAGAAGCTTAGCAAGTAGGGACTATTCTCCATACGAAGCTATGTTACTTGGATTATCCTGAATTGAAACACCCAGAGACTGAATATAACGCCACCTATTATGTTCAAGCTGCTAGTCAGGTTTTCTGACAATTCCCACTCGAAAACCTGGTGTTTATGACCTTGCCTCACTTGAACCCTTCAGTCTGAAATTTCTCATGGCAGGTGCTGAAGATTTTCGGACATCTTCAGCACAAATTATTCACTCATTTCTAAGAATGGAAATAGAGAAGCAGACATTATGGCATCCCCTCTTTGCGTAGTAGTAAAGAAATTCTTCTACGTCATTTGGATCGGGGATTTCTAACGGGACAAGGAGAAAGAAGTGCTTTCTGCTTTTTCTCATGTCTGAGAAACTTCATCCACGTTTGCCCAAATCACTTTGATAAATCACAGCGTGTGCTCAGTCAACTTGCCGAGCTTCGTAGCTGGGGAATCTGAAGACTGTGTGTGCATGGTGCCCTCACTCCTGAGTCCGCTGGGGACAGGTTGGACTACCCTGAAACGCGCTTCTGACCAGTAACTGTGACTGACGGAAAGCCAGGAGCATCTCAGCAAAGACACTAGAACCAAAGTCTGAAAGGAAAATAGAAGACTATGACAGTAGGGGGCAGGCAGAGAGAGGGGCTGGACGGAGGACTGGCTGGTGAGGGACAGCATGTGGGACTGGAGGGAAGGGTACGTGGGGATTAAACAAGCCATAGCGCAATTCCTGAAGGTACATGAAAGATTACGACTGTGGGGAATGAGCAAAGGAATCCGGATCTGCTACCTATCAAATCACCTACCAGGTTCCTGATCAACCTGCTAGTACTGGGATCCACTCCATTGGATCAGCGGGCAGAGGTCTGTCCTGTGTATCTAGGGAATCCTATCCTTTTGATGACTTGGGTTATTGTCTTTATGAAGTTCCATGTTAGACTTTGTTGGCTCATCTAGAAAATCCCACCTGATAATATATTTACAGCTGGAAAGTTAACTGCTCTGTTATCCATATAATCATGAAAATGCACAAAAAATAAAATAAACAATATTTTTTCTAGCAGTTTGATGATTTTTGGGATGCTCCACTTCTCAGCCCTAAAAGTCATTTGAATTTAAGAAGTTAATAAGCAGTTAATAAGGCCACTTATTTCCAGCTTCCAATGAACATCAATCCCACCTTCTTCAAGGTATCTCCAATGTGTTGAGGAGCTCTATTTTTAATTCAGAATATCGAGTATTGAGTAGATTATTCAGGGATCTAGAAGAATAGAGTGTGCACATCTTAAGCCCAGCTATATAGCTTTAGCTTACTACTCTTAATGACCAGCCCTCCCGTGCTTTACCAACCATATGAATCATTCAAGGAAGGAGTATAATGCCACAATGTTCATTTCTCCTACTTTCCAGACGAGCAAACAGAGATCTGCACAGAGGGCCCTTTCATACCTGTCAATACACAAGCTAAGGTACAGCCTGACCCTAGGAAAGTGTTTTGAGTGTATTTGCTGAGCTGAATCTGATAATAAACTTTAGAGCTGACTCATTTCAAGGTTTTAGAACAGACCAAGAGGAACGGTGTTTCAGGATTACGTGGTACTCTATATACCAACCCAAATAAGAAACAGTCCTAGAGCTGTAGCTTTGTGGGATGGGAGAATTACAATGTACTTACTCGGTGTTCTGACTGGTAAATGGCACGGGTAATGTAAGGTGGAAGAGCTCCAAGTGGAACTGCTTCTATTGTTCAGGACTGTTAATGTCTCCCTCCCGTCCAAAGAGTAAACATGCCAGTACATCTGAGTGAGAAGTGACTGTATTGCTCTTTGCAATAGCGCGTGTCATCCATCCCCTCCCCGCGCCCACCCCACCCCTCCAAAAAAAAAAAAAAAAAAAAGCCAAAAAAGAAAAAAAAAGCCAGGGAAGGAATTGCCTGCGTTTCAGAGAAACTGAAATTGAAATATGTGGATTTGTAAGTTTGGAGAAGGGTGGCTTGTTCTGTAAATTATGTAAAAGGAAGGAAGGATGGAAGGCATTCTTGAAAGCAGCAAAGGAAATGGAATAACCTAGAATAAACCCAAACCAAACAGCCATCAAGCTGAACCATTTGAAGTCTAGAAATACCTGTGACCTACAGAGTCAGGTCTAGTTCTGAACGGAAAGGATGAGAGGTTTTCATCAGCTGGGTGGAGACCACGCAAGTGTGGTTTTTATCAGCTCTCAGATAAGCAACAAATTCATTACAAGGACGAGAGGGAAGTCTTTTGTGCCAGCACAAGATCCTTCTTTGATAGTTTAGTTCTTTTAAGGACAATTTGTCGTAATGGATTCAGCTACTGAATGTTTGCCAGCGAAAAACAATCATGTTGAACCCAGACAGACATCTGGGACTGTAGGCTTGACATGAGGCCCTTCTGGAAGCGCTGCGCCTGCCCCAGGAGCTGCTGCCGCCGCCGCGGATTTCCCCGCGTGATGTCACTCTCGGGCAGTTTTGGCAGCCCCGGTCTTTGCCTACAGCCGAAGGATTATGAACTCCAGACGACAAGCCCATGTATAGAACAGCACTTTGTTTACACTACCTTCTAAATGGCTTAAGCGCAATTTTGTTGTTGCTTTTAGTTTTGGACTTTCTGGGCACTGCTTCTCACTGGTTCCTCTAGTGACTACTTAAGGCTAATTCCACAGATTTATTGTCTCTAGACATTTAATGTATGGAAGTTTAAAAGCATGTACAATTCTATCTGTATTTTATAGTTGTCTTTTTTAAAACAAAACCTGTTACTGTATAGCGAGGCTCTGACAGCAGCATATATTTTTCTGGTCTTTCTTCTTAAAAATAACACAGTTTCTATATAGACTCATTAGACAATCTAGTCTATTCAAACCTAATGCTCCCAACCACACCACAGGCAGCCAGCAGAGAATCTGCTCAGATTATTAGGCTGTTTGTGGACTTCATTGTATTCACTGCACAGTGTGGCCTATTACTGCAATCACTATACGTAAGAATAATCGTTATTTCAGTCAGGAGTTCCAGGATAAGGCTCTTCATGTGTAACAATGTATTTCTGCATAATTTTATAAAGCTGGCTAAGATTCAAGGTTCCACTGCAACGCATATTAAAGACACTCAAAGGCATGGCACCTTCATTGCCTGAAAACAGAATATTGAGCATCCTGCTTTGGTCAGCCCATTAATAGCGGGAGGAAAGGTGACTATGCATTTGCTTGGTGCTAATAGGCTCCCCTGCCAAAGAATCAACGATCTGCTCTATAAATACTGATGTTTGAACAGCAAGTTTAAAAAAATCTGTATGTGGCTAGCCATGTTGAGTCAGATAATGGCCCACAAGATGTCTATTATTTATCTGACCTGTTCTTTGTATTACCTTTGGTTTACCTTCATGTTTTTACAGAGACTTCTCATAAATTATCTGCTCAATTAAAGTTTCACCTTAATTACTCACAAGAAGAAAATCAACAGTACATGGAATGCAGCCATGGTACCAGCAGGCAGTGTCAGCGTTGCAGAATATGTGATGGCATGACTTACGTAAACAGTTTAATTCATCTTCATTAAAGTTATACTGAATCAGCACCGAGGCCACGTGTGGGAAACTCTCAGATGAGTAGCTCTACCTCACAGGACTTTTGTAGTCATCCTTATAGGCACAACTATTTACAGGATAAGAGTGCAATAGCTGAAATATTTGCTAGGAACAGCAGTCTAGTTCTGCAAATCCTAATTAAACATTGAATAGGTAGAGAAATAATTCCAACTCTATTAAGAATTCCTGGGATCCGACATTATATGCTACTCTTTCCAAGAGAGGAACCCTGAAATCGAAAGTCTTTTCTATGACATTTTAATTTTCCCCATTACCCAAAAAGACATAGAATGTTGTTACATGTTGCATATCAGACTCTCTCATGAGATCTTATCCTGCACACACACATGGAATTCAGCTAGTTAGAGCAGCTGGGTTCTAAAAACAAAAGCCTCACAGCTCTGTACCATTGGCCAGACCTACTCTGTTTCAGCAGTCCATCCATTTGCCTCCCGGTACTTCAGGTACCAATATATAGTTTCATGCAATTTTTAATCACTTTGTGTCAATGTTTCCATTGATCATTTAACGTAAAAGAAGAAACAGTTTTCCTACAACAGCAGGAAGGTCAATATTCACTAATTTCCTGGTATTGTCATTAAAGTTAGTTTTGTTCCATTTCTTAGATTTAAGAACTGCGTTCTTCTGAGAGTTCTTTTCAAGTAATAACACTGCTTCTGCAATAACAACTCATCAATCCAGTCATAATGCTTATTACAGAATTCTAATGCAGCTTATAAGCAATGTAATTTTGTAAAATGTTTTTGTTGCGTTAGCTAAAATGAGATACAGTATTACTTTTGTAGTAGACATTGAGACCTATGGGAAGGAAAATGTACATAAATGTCTAGATATTGTTGCAGTATTGATTTATTTTAATCTGCACATAAAGCAAGGCATGTTACTCATCTGTTGTGATTAAATAACAGAACAATAGTATTCCTAGTTCATCACATTAGGGGTAAATTTATGAGATAGCTACTGTACTTTGATAATATTCACGCAATAAAAAAGAGTTACCATTCTATTACCTGTTCCTACAGGAGATATTTCTTTTCTCCTGTGTATCATTACTATGGAGTAAACTATTAGGCAATGTATGACACAAAAACACTTGATAGAAGGCAAAAATATCTTATTTGAGCAGCTATTTGAGGAAACACCATTTTGCAGCAATCACTTCATGTTTAATAATGGAAAGATATGTTGAAAAGAGGATGTTGACCCTCTTTCTAGTGACTAAAATTTGAATTAGTCTGAGCAATGACAGTATAATAATTTCCTGTTCACGTAACATGTTTGCACAACATAATGCTGCTGATAACGCTAGCTACTAAAGGGTATAACACCAAAGGATGTGCATGTGTCTGGGAATTCCCATGGTCCTTCCTGTCTACCAGTAAAGGGTATTTGAAAGGAATAAGACAAAACTAACATCTATGGGCTAATCACGCAAACTCTTATTCATACAGTTTACCACTCTTCACCCTGTTGACCCGTGAACTTACGCTTCAAATTTCCCTATTTAAATACTCAATTACGTAGCTAGTAGCAATTTGTCTTTCTGTCAACACTTGGCTCAGAAAATAAATAGCACGCCATAGCAATAAAGATTTTAAATTTGATTCTGCTTTGTGTGTGCAAGAGTTAAGAGGCAAAAGGTGAATCTGCTCTGTTTTTGGCTTTTCTTTGAACCCATAGAAACCCATAGGTCAGGTAGAGGTCTAGCTGCTGTAGCTGAAAGACGAGTATTTTGAAGCACACGAGGCCATACCAGCAACTTGCACTCACAGTGTGCCCTCATACAACTGTTTGTTTGTAGTTATTTGCTTGCTCGTTCTTGCAGGAAAACTTTGCATGTGCTTGAGGTTATATGTAGGGATCTGGCCTTTAGATAGTTTCTCCCTTCTACTATGTCTCACTCACTGCTGTCAAGCAAGCGTCTTCACCTCTCCAATTCTCAGTCCTGCCTCTTGCTTGGTAAACTGGGAGCAGCTGTGTCCATCTACTCTCATAAAGCACTCTCAGATCTATATATAAAAAGCAAGCTATCTTTGCCACAAATAGCTTTGTTCATTGTATTAATCTGACTATCGTCTGCTATTGACCATATTCAGTGTAAGGAGAAAAATATGTATCTTGCATATAAGCTAGAACTTTGATACTACTCATGTAACAAGACTGTTGAAGTTCTAAATAGTGGCCAGTGCACATCAGTTTTCCTACTTCTGGCTGATTTTTTAAAAAAGAAATATCAAATACTTAATTTTGTACTTGGAAAACAGGCATCAAAACCAAATGTATTTATTTTAGATAAGGTAATCTGAATAAAAACATTCAACTGTGATATGTTCCCCCCCGAGGAATCAGCTGCCTGCAGAGAAGCTTCAACAGTCACATCACTGGGAGTCACAGCTGAAGCCAAATTTCCTTGAATTTTTTTTCCCAAAGTCATTAATAAAGCCAATAGTTTTGTATGCCATCTCCCCACAGAAAAATGCAATTTCCATCCTCGCTAAGACACAGTCCTGGAGAAGTATGTATTGTCTGTGTATCTGATGCTTTGAGAAGGACAATAGCTATAACCCAAAGAATTTTAGCATGTGTGGTCTGCATTACTTATCACTCTTCTTCCAAGAGGGTTATGAAACAAATGCTGGGGTCCAAAGTAAATAGTGTTTCAGCCATTGTTTAACAATGCATGCCATGATGTAGCCTGTTAAATGGCGTCTGATCAGATCTGTGTGGAGTAGCTGCGAGCTTCTTTATGTGTACGAACAAGCTCTACTCCGTGTTTCAGTTCTTGTTACTGTGGAGGGCCCTAAAGCTTTTGTTTAAAATTAAAAGCACGAATATACTTATTTTTCAAACTGCCGGTGTGGGCAAGACAGGGTGTTTCTTTGCACCCTATTTTTAAAGCTCTTCTGTTAATACGTTTGTAAATCAAACCACTAGTCATGTCTTTCATGTTGCAGCTTGCTTTTCAGGCTTTTTCATGAGAACACAATGCTGGTACTTTTGCATTCTAGAACACTTCAGATTTCAGGAAGTATCTGTAATTTTGGTAACTGGAAGGAAGTTCCTTATTGCTCATACTCAGGTTTGTTGCAAGTTTTTATAATTTAGAAATCCTCATGTGCAAATCTCACTTCCTTCCTCTAGTGGTCGCTGAAGTAGCTTTTTAATACTGGCTTAAGAATTTTGGTTTTCATGCAGTTGTCCATTCTTCTTTAGATTCAGTTAATATATATCATGTGGCAAACAGTGCCAGGTGCAATAAAGAAAATTTGGTGGGATATGGAAAACAAAACAACTGATATCTCAAAAGCTCCAAGGTCAGAAGCAAAAGCTTCTGCAACAGAAAAGTTAAGGAGAGGGAGAGGGAGAGGGAAAGGGAGAGGGAGAGATGTGCCTCAGGATAATGCGTCCTCAGAGAGGAAACAGGCATTCTGAGTGTGGACAGCAAACTTTCTCTGACAATCTCTTGCTATTTTTTCCCTATTCGTATAATACAGACAGAACGAATTCAGAAATCTCATGAGTCTCACTTCTAGTCATTATTTCAATGGCAAAATACAGAAACAGACCAAATCCTGCCTGTCTCTTCAGAAACATTCAGAAATGTTGCAAAAATTAATGAAAGAACAGTAAGGTTTGGGGACAAAAACAAAAGCAGGCATTCAATATGATTCTCATCTGCCATTGCTCATTGTGGTAAAGGGGAAAGTAAGGTGTGGAAGATACGCTGGTTGCTAATGTTTGCTGTCCTTCCTAATGTCTCAATAAATTCATTCCATAGCTGTCACATCGCATGTCTGAACATCTCCAGGGACGGAGACACTTGTGTCAGACTGTCCCAGTTTTCTGGGGTTTGTACATATTGATTCAGGGACTTTGAGTTAAGGGTACTGTTATTTACCAATGCCACCCAGCTTTTGATGGTCTCAGAGTACAAACCATATAGTAATAGCCCCTGAGATACTCACCATCTGTAACAGTAGTTACTGTGTATGAATTTTCCTGCTAAAATTAAGCTGATTGAATAATGATTTCTTTGATGGATTCAGCCTTTTCTTCTGTTTATGAAATGTCAGTGACAATCTTTTTTTTTAACATTGACTTATTCAACCAATACTTTTCTCTTTTTTTTTGCCTTTTTTTTTACATTATTGATGACCAGTTCTAAACTCATGTTGTCTGTTCAACTGTGACTGCTTGCACAAAAGTATGTGTTACTGTTCATTTCTGATTATAAGAGTCTGAAAATTTTTATGGAACAAATACCGAACAGACAGTTTCATAATACACATTCCACACTGGCAGACTGAAATGCTCAAGTGTTCTTGCATGTAAAATAGATGCAAACATGAACATGGTAAATTGATTAATTTATATATTCACCTTGCTGATAATAAAAAAGCATATGCATTATTTGCCCTGTGCTTTTAAAAATCTGATTGGTATATGGGTAGCAGCACAAATTAGTATGTAATTGTCAATATACTGCATATAGTTAGTAACACTGGGGAGGTAATTGCCTGAATTGTCTGTGTTTAAACAGTGATGACAAAATAATATCAGAGCCTGTTAAATAAAACTATATTAATAGTTAAAAAACTATAGTTAAATAAGTAATAGTTAATAATCATTGATGCCTAAGGGGCCTATAGGAAAGCTGGAGAGGGACTTTTTACAAGGACGTGCAGTGGTAGGATGAAGCGTAATGCCTTCAAACTGGAAGAGGGTAGATTTATTATATATATTAGGAAGAAATTTTTCACTGTGAGGGTGATGAGGCACTGGAGCAGGTTTCCCAGAGAAGTTGTGGAGACTCCAGTCCTGGAGGTGTTCAGTGCCAGGTTGGATGAGGCTTTGAGCAATCTGGTCTAGTGGGAGGTGTTCCTGCCCATGGCAGGTGGGGTAGAACTAGATGATCTTTGAGGTCCCTTCCAATCTAAACCATTCTATGATTCTATGGTTCCATGCCTAAATTATTTTGACTCATGCCTACCCACTTGTCAGCATTTTTTCCAGGTGTATATATGCCTGTTTACAAGTATGCTTTGACCATACATTTAACCTGAAAGTAATGGTACTGGGAGGATACAGGTGGCCAGATACTTATAGTTTCAGGGCATTAGTGAAACCCAATGTAGCAAACTGGTTGGTAACCACAGGTACACACTACATAGCCACGTTCGCCTGACATTATTCTCTAAACTGAAAAGTAAATTGTTAGGTCACAATGTTGTGAACCTTCACTATGAATATGAACAGCTGAAACAGCAGTGGCTGGGGGTGGATATATGAGCAGACAATGGACAGATGAGCAGACAATGTAAAACTATCCATCTGGGCTTTGAGTCATAGAAATGAGTGGGCCAGGCACAATGAGAGGTGGGCAGATTCATTGCTTTGTTTCATTCTTCTGAAAGGAAGCAATATAAGGAAGACAGAAAATAAAATATGTAACACTTTTTTTTTTCCTTTACTCCTTTTGTGGCTTATTTAATCTTTTTTAGCCTGTTACACTAAATTTGGGAAAGAGAAAAGAGATGAAAAGTGGATAAAGGAAAAATGGGTGATAGAGACTGACTCACCCCTATTCAGAGCCCCATCAGACAGGGCTTGCACAATTCAGGTGGTCTGAATTGGGGGAGCCCTGTTGTTACAGCCTGTTGGACAGATAGAAAATGTCTCAGGAGCTGCCAGGCTGGAGTTTTTACAAGAGTTACAATTGGCTGAAACCAGCTGTAATAAGAGACGAAGTGGACAAATGTACTCAGTAAGGTCTAATAAAAATAAACCTTGCGTGTATGCCTGTGCTACAAGTTGAACTCCGGGCTGGCAGTAATCAGCCTGTTACTGAGGGACACTGCAGGCCAGCAAGACATCGGAAGGTAATACGCAAAATGACTGCAAAAAGATTGTTCCTCTGCCCACCTCCCGCATGCACAGCACTGCACACCATTGGCAGAGTTGTGCCAGCGCTTCCTGGCGAATGTAGACTGTCCACAGCTCCCACAGGCCCAAAAGTCACATTATGTCTATATCCTCTGTATTATTCATTAATAATGTGCAGAACAGCTAAGCTGCAATACCGTAAAGCAATAACGCTGTGCTTACCCAAACATTAAGTACTTATTTATCTGCCCTCGGAATACCGAATAATAGTGGGTTCTGCAATGGCTTTTCCTCAATGCAGTCAAGCAGCCACCTTACCAGACAAGGCTGCGAACACCAATCTAGACTAAATTCTGTGCTCCTCCATGCAATGATGGGGCGCCGTACAAAGACAAGTGTTTTCCCTGCTGCAAGGGTCCTTCAGGGACAGAGTAGGGACCCCAGAATATATTCCAGGGCTTGACTTTGTCTCTCTGGAAGGAAGCAGATAACCGTTCCTCATGCTCGATCTCCCCAAAGCTATTGCACTTCGAAAACACAGGGTCTGGTCCAAAGTCTGGTAACCTTGGATACTCTAATTGACCATACATCTCACAAACAGTATAAAGTGAATTTGCCATGCTGCTTGTTCTGCTCTAAGGCTTTAAGAGAATGCCGAAATGAAATGGCAGGAGCAAACCTTGTATCTTGAAGACAGGCATATAATATGGTTCATGTCTGGTATCAATAATGTCACAGAAATCACAGAAGCAAAAACTGTAATTGGTGAAATGGTCCCTTCCCTGTTCATCGGAAAGCCAGCACATTCTCTAAAGTTGAGTTTGGACCAGTTTTGATCAAGGTGATCTGGTCAGGTTTTCGGAACTTTCCCAGGGTATCTGTTTGATAGCCAAAATACTGTTCTGTCATTATCCTGCAGATTATTCCTGGTCCCTAGAGTTACCCCTGGTAATCTTTTTCTTTCCCATTCTACTGTTTACTGTTATGATGCTATTGCATTCCCAGAGTTGTCAGTAATCATCTTACTCCCTCTGTCAGTTAGTTGTTGACTGACTTAGGAAACTTGAAAAATGTCTAAAGTGAATTAGGCTGAAAGACTAAATAATGCAGTAAGGAGCTATGCTTTTAAACACAACAAAAATATTTATTTAACAATCATCTCTAAAGTATATTCTTTAGGAAACAGCTGCTCCAGTTTTCCCTGTTCATGGCTTAAAATTTAAACAAAACAAATTAAAACCATGAAACTGGAAACAAGAGATGTAATTAACTTTCCTTCATTTATTCTATACAGAATCCAGGCTTGTTGAATTTAATACAAGTGTTTATTCCTCAGAAAAATCATGATGGCCAAAAATAACAACTTAATGAATGATGATTAGCAGTAAATCCAAATGTTTATATTATGTTATGTATGTAGCCCTTAAAAAGTCATAACAAAATTGAGTTATTGCCTTTACTAACTTAGTCAGACATAGAAGATGTCTCAGATGGAGACTGGTGCAGTGGGAAAGACGGAATAACAAATGTAAAATGAGGCCTTTTTTCAGACATACGCTAAGGATGATCAGAACCGTTATCTGCTTTGCCATCTGCAGGACGTTGTTATCTGAGCACACTATGAGAACTGAGGCTTGAAGAACCATATGTAAATAATGCTAGCTTCTGAAAAGTTGCATTTCTCCAGCAAGGATGAAAATGTCTTTCCAAATTAACACAACAGTTTTGTAAGTCAGTGCCTACGGTACTTGGTTCACTGCAGACACTGCAGAAGATGCAATGCCAAATTCATCCCTGGTGTCAGAAGCAGTGCTGTTATCTGCAGGATGTGACTGATGAAACTTGCAAAAGACGATTGACATACTTCTGTGATGCATTTTAAGAAATACAGTTTTACTAGAAAACGCAGAGAATGGGGATATGGAACTCTTTGAACTCCATCTGACGCTGAAGACATGGAAACTCCATCTGACACTGAAGACACTGAAAGGAATACAGTTCCATTCTGAATCGACTTGAAATGTAAGCAAATGGATATTAAAATTTTTGATTCATTAATATTTCAACATGTTTTTTATGATGGAAAATGACAAAATATGGTATTTTGTCATTATGGCACTTATTTTTTTCCTAATTCTGTGAAAATGTCAATATTTCACTTGTGATGAAAATATAATATAAATTTTAATGAGGGAATTCCCCATTCTGATTTTTGTATTATGGTGTGAGTTGACATGGATCTACTTTGTTTTAATAAGACTGCAGCCAAAGTATTTTAAGAATTAAACATTCATTAAATACTCTCTTAATACAAAATGTTCTCAATGCACTAATGAAATACTATAAGCAAAATTGAAATTTTCACTCCAGACATGTCTGTGTAGTTTGAAACTTAACTGAAACTCCTCTCTAACAAATGAGTCTCAGAATTTGAAGGAACTGTGGATTTGCATTTGAGCTTTAAGACTCTAACAGTAGCTACTCATTAGGAAGGATCCAGACACCACTGGAACTGCATTTCAGATATAATAATTGATCTGGCAATTCTCAGTAGTGATTTAAAGTAACACAGGGACATGTCGCAACACAATGAGAAGACAGAGTATTAGTTTTTCTGGTATACATCAAGGTCAGGGACCCTATTGCCAGAAATAAAGATGGGTTTTTTTCCTCTGATGATTCAAAATTTATGTGCATAGGTAGTATTTAAGAAGTCTCTTAGTTGTCAAATTTGAAACTAGAAAGGACTTCACATTTTCATTTACTTAAGCAGACAGAAAAAAAAGAAAATAAGGTAGAACTATGTAAAATTTATTTAATGCCATAATTACAAGAAGAAATCCAGAGAGACAAATCTCTTGTAGTTAAAGAGTAGTTATAGTTTAGGAATGATGATAACCACAGTTATCAGTGGACTCGGTCTAGGGCTAAGAAGGTCAGGCCGAAAAGAGTACAATATAGAAAATACTTAATCATGCGCTTTTCTAATACTCCCTTGGTTTTAGCTGTTAGTAGCGTGTCAGGAAAGCAAAAGCCCTTCTTCATACCCTCAGCTCCATTTTCCACTGCTCTTTCCTGGCTCTTTTTCTGCATTACTTTTTGCAGCCCTCTTTAACAAGTCTAACAGCTGTGACACCTCAGGGCCTTGTTCTTCTTTCTCAATCACGTTGGAAGAAGTTTATCTTAACAAGAACACATTTAAATCAACGGAACTCCCACCTGTACAGATTGTACCAAACTGGGGTACAAAGAGGTTGCGGTGGTAGAGGGAGAAGGATGGCAGGTCCAACTAGAGCCTTGCTGAAGCTCACCTAGTGCTTCCTGCAGCCCACCACTGGCTCCACCTTGGTCTCTCCTGTGGTGGCAGGGCACATGCTGAGCCTTTTTCGGGGGAGCACACTGAAGGCTTCCTGAAGGAGTTGGCTGTGCATAGTCTTGGATTGCAAGTACTGCGGTGCAGCGAAGGGATGAGTAACTACGCATTTATTACAATCTATCGATAATATGCTTCACTTACACACGTCTTTCTCAACGTTCCCGTTATCTTTTTCCAGCTCCCACACTTTTGCCAGTCAGTTACCTGTCCTCTTGGCCATGGGACGTAACTGTGACCCCAGCAGCATAACGCTGTGCCAGATTTGGCCTAAGCCAATGGTGCCAACACACCTTAAGAAGGAAAGTGAAGGTATTCATAGTTCCTGCCCATCTGAACACACTGCAACCTTTCCTTAAGGCTGTAAAGGGCTTATCCACCATGTTCTCAGCTCTGCAGAAACATTTCTTCTCCCAGGTCAGTGGCAGCATGCCCTGTCACTGCTGTAGCACATGGTATTCCAGAAGTCAGGTACAGAAGCTAAGGAGTGAGCCACAACAGGTCAGCGCAGAGACCTGCCATGCTGGAAACCATCTGAGAGTCATGACACTTGATATCTCGTCCTGTAGTTCATTTCATGCCTATCTGGCAGACCAACATTTAAATTACTTCACCTCATAAAGCCTAAGCCCAGGGTATATCTGAAGAGGCTAAACCACAAATTAGTGAGATGTGGGCAGTGTCTGTGTCCAATTTGTATGTTGTATGCTACCAAGAAGTCGTGACACAGGACACTGCGACTGAGCTCAAAGTTTGTGGAGAGGGAGAAGAGAGGAGACACAGAGTCTGGAGTACTGGGATGAGGTGTGGTGTCAGTGGGGATGCAGCAGAGAGGTTCTGGGCCCTGGGCTGAGAGAGGTGGGCAGGGCAGCACTGAGGAGCTGTGGCCCCAGCACTGTTTTGGAGGCAGAGCAGACGTGGTGGAGTAAAGCTTAGGGGCTGGGAGGATGGTGGGAACCAGGTGTGGTGAGAAGGTAGATAGCAGGGCAGGGTTCCAGGCGCAAGGCAGGCATGGAGGAGTGAGACCCGAGGCAAGGGAGGACCATGAGAATGAACCTTGAGCATAATGAGGAGGCGCAGCTCATGGCACCACTTCAGATGTGGGGCAAGCGCAGAGGTGTGGGGCTTGGGGCTGAGGAGGGCCACCAGGATGGGCCAGAAATAGAGCGAGTCCCTGGCACAGCTACAGAGGAGACAGTCCCCGGCAGCGCTTCTGAAGCATGGGCACATGCTGCGACTCGGGGTCCCGGGGGCAGTGTGCCAGCCCAGCAGATGCTGATGAGCCAGGCGAGGACAGGCACAGGTGTGGGGACCAGGGCACGGTGAGAATATGGAGCAGCACGGCTGGGAGGCCATGAAATGTCGAAATGCCCAGGTCTTGGCTCGGTGCCCAGGCAATGATAAAGAGGAGGAAAGAAAGACAGAAAGAAAGAAATCGTGTAGAGCAAGTGGCAGCATGCTCTGTCCCATGATCCTCCTTGGAAACACTTGGCAAAAGATGGGTTGCTGTCTTAAGTGATTTGTGTCAAGTGGCAACAGCATTTTTGAGGGCCAAAGGCTGTCTCGAGTGCGCCATCGTACAAGGCAAAGGAGTGCTGCCTGATGCTGCATTTTCCTTTGTGGGAAAGTTGATTGAACAGTTTGCCGTTCTCTCCTTTTCCCCTTCTCCAGCTACTTAGCAGAAAGATTACCTTTAATATCTGCTCTGCCATGGGACAAACAACAATTTCTAAATTATTTTAAACTTCAGACATGAAATCGTTGGGGCTATCATTGCTGTCGTTGTTGTTATTAATATTTTGCTTTTTCCTCCAAAATGTGTCCTTTCCTCAAGTTTAAGAGAGAAATATATGAACAATATAATCCCTGTAGCCAGCTAAAACTGAACATCTAATATGCCCAAAGAAATGAAAAAGGGTTGACTCTTATGTATGAAACTTGCTGAGTAATGCTACCCCTTAAAAAAAAAATTCTGCTCTAACTCCTGCAAACTGCTTGCTGTGCTTTCAGACCACATCCTCTAGAAACAGAAGATCCTACTACTTCATGTTGCATAATGTCTGTGGCAGTCATGCTTTTTATCAGCTTTATTGGCACTTAATAAGTACACAAATATTTTCCAGTTCTTTTGCTTGTTATGTCTCTGTAGGGTTATACTAAACACTGTGTCAGAAATTTCTATGAATAGGACAATCTTACATTCCTTAGCTCTGAGCAGTACTCTTTCTTTAGAAAGAAGTAGTGTAATTTGAAATTGAGCTTTTTTCCCTCTGTGGTGCTAACTATGTGTGTATATATATATCTACACATACATATGTATATGTATGTAAGATGCATATGTATACATATGTATATAGCAATACATATACATACTGCTATATACATGACACAAAATACTGTATTTATGAATGTTACTGTTCATATGTCCTATAACCTAAATTCTAGATCTTAAACATAAAAGAATGTACAAACAACCTGCATTACAGACACATTTTAGAGTTTGATGCCTACTGGTAACAAGACAGAAATAAATGCCAAAATATTTAATTTTGTGTCACAGAAAAAACCCACCACTCCCAATACAGAAAAGTAACAGTGAAATAAAAAGGAAGCAGCTGTTTTCTATCTACCTTATTAAAAGCTTACCATGTCTTAATTCTGCATTCCTTGTGAACACTAAATTCCTATCAAAATTGATAAAGCATAGTAAAGTGAAAGTTGGGGTTTCAAAAATCTATTCACATGGGTTTGTAAATGAATGCTGACACGACTACAACAGTTATCTTTAAGACACTAGAATGGGGAAATGAAAGTTTGTTTACCTCAAAAAGAGATCTTAGTGTAACAATAAGAATCAGCACACTCATCCAGGTTTTATTTCTTTACTGGTTAAACATTTCCATGATTAAAGGTGTCCAGAAACACACAGTGAGATGTGGAAGCTATGACAGTATGCTGTTGACCGCATAACCTCTCATCACCCTGGAGGTGAGTATATAAAAATATGAGATTAATTCTCTAACATTTATCAGAAACTGCAGCGAAAACTGCATTGCTAGAGTATTAAACAGCAACTAAAGCTGGGATATGTTCAGCTGTGACAATAAGAGAATGCACTTTTCTATTTTAATAGAGTACCTTTTGAAGTCACATAACCTTTTGTCACTGTTTCTTGCACAGATGGAATATATTTGAGAGACACTTTGTCTAATCTCTACATCAACCTATATTTGTTGATTTCAATCCCTTTGCCAAAGGCTTTTCTCCGCTGACCCAGAAGTTTTGCTTATTACGCACATTACTTTGCACCACTCCCTTTGATGTGTCGCTAAAGTCAATCAAATACTGTTATTGTTTCATGGGACATTCATTTTACAAAACTGAGAAAAGATCAGGGCTCTCACGCCTATGTCTGAGCAGAGCAAATATGCAAAAGATACACCCTCTCCTTACCACAAATATAAGGACATATATGCTTATAAATATAAACAAAGGCAGCATAGCAGTCAGCAGAACTGACAGATAAATTTTGCAGGTGGCTTTGGCCAAGGCACTTAACTCTCTGTGACACGGTTTCCTAATGTGAGAATGAAAGACAGTGTCACCTAGACCTCCACCGTCCTTTTCACAGCATTTCTCAGAAGAAAAGAAGATATTGTTGTTGCTGTAATTACTTCAGTTTGCTTTCTTGAAAATACCTTGAAATATAAAAACAAACATAAACACTCCTTCCTTGTTAGCGAGTCTGGTAGTAGGGAAGGAATACTAAATAGCCTTATGTCTCATAGTTTCCTACTACGCACTACCACAATGAAGAAGTACTTCATGGAGTATGATCAGTAATCAGTACAGTGCTGAACTACTCGAAGATAATTAGTTTGAGCTCTGAGGCAGGGAAAGATGGAAAAATTGAAATTTGGGGTTGGTTTTAAATGCACAGTAGGCATTTTACTGTATCTTTAGACTCTTTAAACCTACCAAGGTTTCAAAATGGTGATGGTGATTTCATGAAAAGTGATTATCCTCCCCAAAGCATTTCTGACAGTCGTATTTGCTTATATTTGTGATGGAAATAGCATAAGTATTTCTCAAGCAATTTCAATGCTTTTGGGTTTGATGCCAGTCATAAGGCATAATTCTCTGGTTTAGGAGGCTGTTTAATCCCTTTTTGTGGTATATGCAAATTTGGTACAAGATGGTACAACTAAAATTTTGAGACGAACAAGCTTTTCGCCTTTGGGAACTTGATTAAAGTCTGGCTTGGATCACATGCACAAGCAGTTTTAAGTTTAACACGGGAAGAATTTTTGTGATTAGCAAATAATATAATGCATAACTATTCAGCACCTAGAATATACAAAGTATAAGATGCAGAATATTAAATGAGAGAGCAACTACCACACACTGAGTTTGGCCAACAACACTCCAAATGCAGACAGACATTTTGCACAGCCATGGCGTCTTAATATTGAGATTGTAATTTTTCATGTAGTCTTCTTCTAAACTACCAAATAATGTTTACGCTATGTAGTTTAGTAATGACAGCATAAGATGTGTGTCTGCCTGATGATGCAAACCATAAAGAATGCCTGGCATTTACTCTTTTTGTTAATTTCTGAGCATTATTTCAGGTAGTCTTTGAGGCTATCTACAAGTTAGACATTCTGGAGCCTGACTGCTTATAGGATGTCCGTCTTTGTGCAATATTGTGGCATTTGGAATCATCCAGCGCATTTTTGCAAACGCAAATGTTACAGATTCAGAAAACTCTCAACTCGGAGATTAGTTCTGAGAAAGCTTCGTCTGGTTGTTTTTGAAGGCATAAATCTGTTTTCTTGGGCTTTTTGCATAGATTTTGTTGACAGGAATTATATTGGCTTCTCCTGAAGTGGCACGTATTAGGCATAAACATTTATGCACATGTCCAGCCTACGCTTTGATAGCTCTGCTTCTATGCTTATATAGTGTTTTAAACAGAAGCATGTGTTTATAATTAAACTGTGTATCCAGACTCTCTGAACACAAGTCTGTGCTCACATGGAGGGCCTGGGTGGATTTGCTAGCATTGGGAAGAGACGGATTCTGTGCCTTCTAGCCTGTCACACAGGCCTATTAGTAGTGTGGATAAACTAGACATAGCTACGCCTGCTCAGCCCAAGTCTGCCACTGTACATCCCATAATACCTTGTGGAAATATCAGATGGCAGCCAGGTTCCCCATACTGTTCCACGACTTAATGTTTCACACAGAAGTGCCTTATCAGAAGTACAGGTTACCAAGCCTATCTTAAGCAAGGCGGATGTCTAGAACACATCAGGCTCTTAAGCTTGCTTGGTCCTGAACTCGTATTTCATTTAGCAGCGTAAAACTAGACCACGTATGAAAAGTGTTAGAGGGTTGCTTCATATACATTTCCAAATAAATAAATAGAAAGAACAGATCTTTCTGTATAAAAACTTTGCAACATTTTCAATAGATTTTGTTTCCAAATTTATTATTTCCAAATACTCTGGAAGAACCAGAAATTCACTATTTAATGTCTCCCTTCAGCATCTTGGAACAGACTGCCAGAGTGAACTCTGGCAGAGTTCTGGGTACACAGGAATCAGACATTAAGAGCAAAGTTCCTTTGAGTTTGGAAAGATTTCAGCCATACATTTGACTTTAAAAAAACATCTGTCTTTGTTCATTTCCAGCATATTTATTTATTTTGAGACAGATGGATGTCATTAGCCTGTTGGTGGGGCTTGGCTAGCTCTTGCTATTTCATTTTCTGAATGAATAGCTTTAGGAGTTCTTCCACCATCATACAAATGCTATTTTTACTTCTGCATACAATCATAAGACCCCGCTACTCTACAGTCATGAAATTGCGATCTTGATTAATTTTCCATCATTTAATTTACATGCATAAATCCTCCGGTATTTTTCAGAAAGTGTGGGAAAAAAATTTTAAAAAGTAACAAATCAAGTAACAAAACCCAAGAAATATCAAGACTCAGTAGCTTATAAAGACAGCAGAAGCTGTGCAGACTTCTTCATGTAGTATACAAGACTGCCTGTTTTCCTGTATTCTTATTACAGTATGGTGTTTTCAACATGCTCCGAGATCAATTTTTGGTTGTTCTTTCTCAGCAGTAACCAGCGTGGTAGGTCAGAAGTAGACAGGACAAGAGAAAGAAAGAAATTGTGCTGATGCAAAACTCAGATGCTAAGAAAACACTTGTTGTAGACTACATTGATGGAAAAATGTTGGTAAAAGTCAGTGAAGGCTCATCAGAACAGCCACAAGTGTAAGAGGTCAGAAGCCAGCCCATTTTTTTCTGCAGTGTTTATCAGTCCACCTACCTATTTCCAAGTCTGTATTTGGATGGCATGTTTTAAGAAGTTGAAAAAAATATCACTAGATGCCAAACCCCTCATTTTTCAAAAAACAGCTTCTACTAGCACACTATCTCCTTGTTACTTATCTGGTTTCTGTTCACAATAAAGCTGCAATACATCAGCACGTTCCTAGTATTGACTGAGTCTGCCTACTCACAATAGTGGGTGAGTGGCAAAGAAAACTCCATGGAGGTGGGTTTCTAAGAAATAACAAGCTGAAGCGTTGACCTCATAGCTAGTAGAAGAGGGAATCAGATTGTTGTGTTCAGCTTTCTTTTAAGCAGGCACTGACTGTGCATATTAGTGAAAACACATTCTACCATAATAATTTGTCTGTCATTAAGTTTTTCATTTTACCAGTGTGGGAAAAGAAACCTATATTCAGCTGGCTTAACTGCCAGTCCCTCAAGTCCGGCTATTTGATGCGAGGGACTCATTAGAGTTATGCCTTGGGGTGGGGTTTTTTTTCTGGACTGGAATTTTGTGTGCTAGGGAATAGAAAAAAAAATAATTGTCTCGTCAGTGGCTTAACATTTATATCAAAAAGATGACTGGCAAGTTTCTTAAATGTCATACTCTACAGAAAGAAAAATGCCTTGGTATCAAAAAATATCTGGTGTTTGCTTTTTGGTAGTTGTACACTTGCAATTCACAGACAAGCCTGTTTGTATTCAGAGATTAAAATATGATTAGTTTTTAAATTTAGTATCTTTCACCACATTGCTTGGTTCTAAAGTGCTTTATATTTCTTTGCTCCACGAATCTGGAAAAGATTGATATAAAAGTGGGAGGTTGTGGAAAAGGAAGAACATCTGACTCATTCAATTCGAAATTGTAGCCAAACCACTCTGCAAGGAGGAGGTAGAGTGTCCTGGGAAAACAGAAAACTAGCTGTTGGAAACAAGAAATGTCAACTGTGTTTGATAGATCTATGTGAATCTGTGTATTTGGCATACCACTCCAAACACGTACTCAGCTACACACATTTAAAATAAATGTGACAGAAATTGACACAGGTAACAACTGAATTAATGAAACCAACTAAAATAACTGCAAACTTACTAGGGCCTCTCTATGTTTGAAAAAATAGCTTGGATATTTCTATATTAAAGTTATGTGGACATTTGTAAACATTAATAAGACTGATCATTATGTAAGCAAATCAGGAGTTTTATTTTCACTAAAAATCCATTTTTATGCTCAAAAATGATGCAATCATTGTTTAATTTAAAGTTTATACTCAAAACCAACTCTATTTAGGAAAAGAAGAAACCTCTCAATTTTCGGAACTCTTATCCGTGTGACTGTTGAGTCAGCTATCATCTTTTTCTTATTACTAGAAAGCTAATTTTTATTGCTTATTTGTCCTTGTTGTATATACGGGAGCTCAGTTTTTAACAAGCAGAAGTTTATAGAGTGATGGCCTCTACTAAATATATCAACAACTGAGATTTCGAAATATTTCCTTCACTTGTGAAAAATGAAGTAATTGGGGCACCGTAACTGCGAGGATTGCAGCTGGGCATACGGGACCTCTCCAGATGCAGTAAAGCAGAGAGGCCTGAGGGGACAGGAGCAGCACGCTGACGCTGCCAAGCACTGGCTAAGGTCCCAGCCCTCCGGGATGGCCATCTTCACCTGTAGTAGGAGCAACACAACATGAGCTGGATATAGGGGCAGGCGCTGAGACCTCATCCCTCCTAATTAGACACTGGATGGGCTAAAGGGCATAGATGCCTCAAAAAGATTATTTATTTTTTCCATACAGTTGGCTAAATCACTCCATTCTTTTTGATTTGACTAACAATAAGGACAGAAAGGTTTTCTGTTGGAGCCATGACAAACACTGTCTGGGCTGGGTTACCTGCATGTAATGGCCAATATGAGCAATACAGCCATGGGAAAACATGGATCCACAAGACGCGGTAAAGGAGAAGGAGCAGCAAAAACAATTCTAGCAGATTCTGATGAAGCAACAACTGCAACCACTAATAGTAAATTCTGTGAATAATTATTTAAAACCCACTAATAACTAACAGCAAGTCCAACAGAAACTACAGGAAAACCAGTCCTGTTAGCAATTATAGCAACGCTTTGCACAACATCGCAGTTCTAGGGAAAAGCACTAACAGGAATTCCTGCTCTGTCTGTGAACCCATGAGAACCAAAGTCCCTGCTGTGGCCCTGGGAGAGGCTACAGGAAATATGGAAGTCCTCTTAAAAACTGAGTACAATTTACTCAGAAGCCACCACAAAACTTTTGAGATCAAAAACTTACAAAGGGATGAAAGAGCCACACAGGGAGATTACTGCCTCACTGGGAAGTGCCACACAGTATGGGGTGGAGAACAGTGAAGCACTACAGATGCAGCCAATCTAGATAACACTGGCCCAAGTAAGAAAACTTGGTGGTGAATTGGGCAGAAGACACCCCAGAAATCCAGCCTGGAGCAATAGCGTGATAGTACATATGTGGAGACTGAAAACCAAGGCATATTGCAACAGTGATACGAAGCAAGGCAAACACCACAACTTTGCTGTGTCTTTGAGACAGACCTTAGTCCCACTAGTGGTTTGTATTTCAGCTACAAGAGGCAATATACCTGATGAAAAAAACCTACTTGAAAAATGGAACCGGGGTACCAGCTGAGAGTCGGGAGAGGGATGCGTCTTGTAAATGGCAAACTCAAATGTGGAGTCCTTTTTGGCACAGTTGGTCTTCGGTTGTCCTGTGTGTTGTCAAGCAATGGGAACACTGAGCAGCAGCAAGAGGCACATGGATGAAAATTCTGTATTTCAGATACTAAGGAATATCCACCAGATACTGCTGTTTGTCATGTTCGTGTACATACGTGGGGGCTGTCTCTGTGACAGTGTACATTTCTAGTCCATGCAGAGGAAGGCAAGCAAGATTTTAACTGTTACTATGCAACTGTGGTACCTGGGAATATAGGCCTAAAGCTGGGACACATGGGCCTGGCTTCTGAAAACAGCCTTGGAACATTTAATGGAAAAATATTGCCCTTTTTCTGACCCTCACTTGTTGATCATTAGCCAGTATCCTGCTGAAAACCGTGCTGAGACAGCAGGCAGATGTCTGTAGCACAAAGGAACTGGAGAAAAAAAGAAGAAAAAGCAGACTTGGAGTGCAGTGTAGTACAGAAGCTCTGGGGAAATATTTTGGGAAGCAGACTGCTCCCACAAACCTTCTGCAACATTCTCTGATATCAAGACAGATTTTGTCCAAGGTCAGAGAAGCTTGTGTTTTGTACATGCTGTTCAGCAGATGGTTGATCAGCTTCCTTTAGTCTGAGGTTTCCTGGGACGATAATCCCCAACACAGAGGCAGGAAAGGAGACTTAAAGCACCCAAAAAGAGACAATAGGTTCTTTTGGGCTTTTCACCATTTGAATGGCTCTATGGAAAGCAGCCCAACAAAATACTGGAGTTTTTCCGGGAATATGATCAGAGGCTCTGTTTGGTCTTTTGTCTTTAGTAGTAAATGCAGCATCCAAATCTAATGTTTATTCAATGTCCTGGATTAATGAAACATTAGAAGGCTCCAGTGAGGCGTAATGTTCTCTAACCATACCTGATATGACACCGGCAAACAGCATGGCTCCCAGAATCCAGAGTGCCTCGCTGCACGTTCTGGGCCCTGACAGGTTCAGAGCCTCCTGTTCATACTACACAGAGTCCCAATAATATTTTAGAAGCTGCTCTGATTTCCAGGCAGTGATACACCTTGGTGATCTCTACCAACCACTCCATGGGCAGAAAGTGCAAACCGCCTAGGAGTCTCCACACCAACTTGGCTGTATGTCAAGTCAGGCATGACTAAACAAAATACATGAGGTAAAGCCTGAAGAATTAAACTGCCTTTCATCAAGAATTAAGATAAGCCCCCTTTAGGTAAGGTAAGATTTTCACTGGAATATCCCGTTCTATTAAGGAACATTCTGGGGAAGGTTTCAATGATCACAAAACCATGAGCCGATTTGCTAGGAACAGGAAAGCAGAGAGAACGCTACGGTGTAGAGAAGACCTGCACAGATGCACTGGGCCAGATACAAAACCAAATATATAGCAGCCTAGGTTTTACTCTGCAGATGGGCACTTCTGAATGCTGTTATTAGTCCTGTGGGATTTTGTTTGCTACTCCGTGGCTTGCTTAATAATTAATTACTACTTTACTATATGCGTAATGCGGTCAGTATAAACTCACTCCTAAAAAAACTTGTACATAGCACTTTCAAGAGATGCATGTAATTTCTTTCCTATAGGTAAAAGCTACCTAATTTCTGTTCTTCTTCTTAGTGTTTTATTGCTTTTCACTTTATTAGTTAAAGTTGTTGAATAGGCTGTGGAGTTTAGTGTTACACTGCGAGCTTATTCCTTATTCCAATGAACACATAACCGAATTGGGTTTTCCGATCGTATTTTGCTTGGAATAGTGCTCACAGGCAGAAACAGCATTGGTATGAAACCTTGGCACACTTTTGCTTAGGGCTGTGCACTTTTGTTCAGTATGTTGTTTGCAAACTGCTGCGGGACGATTAGAGTCATAAAAACTTCTCCGCTATTTCATGTGATAAGAAGGAAAGAAATACAGGTTTGTATAAAATATCTGCATTATAGAAATCTATATATAGATGATTTTAACTTCATCTAAGATTGTTGTCCATCTGGTAGAGCTACTTAAAAATTCCAGCGGGCTTAGGGGAAAAGATTGTGGCCTTCCCATTGCAAAATGGATTATGTGAAGTGGAGGCCCTTGTCAACCCTTCAAAGGAAGAAACAGAAAGCAAACTCACATTTCTGCCTCGCCCTTCGAGACACAGAATTATACCCATACTGAAATAAAAACTTCATCCTGTTGTTCTGACCTGTTTCACTACTACACGAAAATATAGGAATTTTACTATAATACCTCCCTACATCTCACCATATCACATCTGACCAGTGGCTTTTTTAGTAATATACCATGTAACTGAACTCTAATTATTAATACAGAGATAGCTACAGGAGTGCTGATAAAGGAGGGGGAAGATATTAGCTTTTTAATAAAGTCTTTGCCTAGCAGCATGGCTAGTCATAGACAATGATTCAGTCCTGAACTGAGAGTTTATTTTTCCAGATAATAAACTGTGTTAATAAATTATTACCTATTTTCTGGTAGTCTATAGGTAACTCCAGACTGCTCCACTATTTCCCAAGCAACTAAAGCTCTCGTGCATATTTTGGTTTTTTTCTTGTAGTTACACAATGAGTTTCGCACACACTTTGAGTGTGGCTCATCTGCTTGATGCATGGCTGTTTCTGGAATTCCAATATGTGCTCAGAGCCACTCACCATGTAGTGCATGACGGTATGGGAAAAAAGCAGAGTTTGGAAAAAGATATTTTGAAATCAAGTATAGTCACCACGTTTGTGGCTATAGATTCATATCAACAGCAGCTCTATTGAGAGAGACAAGAATCCTTCCTTAGCTCTACTCTGTCTTTATTATTATTATGTTTGGAGTGGAGTTAAAAATTCAAAACAGAAATTCACTACTAAATCTCTTAAGTTCAACGGTCATTAAGATATTTTACTGCAGGACATGGGTATCCTAAATACTTGTTGAAAAGCACTACTAGCACAATTCCATACCAAGTCCAACTATTCTTAAAAGAGTTTTTCCCTGGAATAGACTGAATTTGCATGAGAAAGAAATTTTACAGGAAACAACCAATTCTCATAGCTGTCTTACATCTTTTTTTCTGTACTAATCTTTCTGTAAATACAGTAGTTCTCTTAAATCCTCTTCATGCTCCATTTATTTTCTCTTTTTGTTCTACTAACTTTCAATAGCCTTGCATAAATACAAGGAAAAGGATCATACAGATGGAACAAAGAGAACCAGGATCAGGCAAAAAAGCAAGCAAAGACTTAACTAGAATTGGGTTGATATTAACTGCTAAATGAACATGAATTATACAGCGTGAATATCTGATACAGTACAAAACCCTGCCAGCAATCAGCTCGCTATTTCAAATGAAGCTGCTGTCATTTTGACAAAGTTTAAGTATATAAATACTTCTGAAAGTAAATCTAGTGTCATGGATCCTGGAAATAAACAAAATAAACACTGAGCTTTTACTGAACGTAGGATTCTAACAGTGCTTGAATATCAGAAGGTATAGTATCCCAGCTGATACTGCATTGCTGAATATTGCTATAGTTCTGATTTTCAAAACTATTCAAAACTCCCATCACTGCTCACTGAAGCTGTGTAAAATTAACAGCTGAAGGAACAGTTCTGCTGTGTCAGTTTTAGGCAACAATTCAGTATTGTCTCAAAATAAATTAAATTGGCAATCAGCACAAGGAGAAGATATAGTCAAAAGACTGAAGGTCTGTTAGTTGTAACTCATCTAGGTTCATGCAATAATCATCCTGCTGTTGGGGTCTAACATCTAGGCTATATCTAGTATTGGTTGAGGTGCGTATTTGGAGAAAAAAATATCTTGTGGGGTTTTTTTTTATAAGATGATTGGAGTTTTAGTGCGACACAGACATCTGTGAATTTCTGTCACTGTAGTTCTAAAAGTCTGGACAGAGAAGACACTCCAAATAAATTTGTAGCTACTTGGAAAAGCACAGTCATATCTGGCATGACACATTAACCACAGTAAATAAAGAAAAGCATTGAAAACAGAGAAACGCAGTCCTAGTAAAAATAGTAGCAATTTCAAGTAACTAAGACAGCCAATGAGAAAGTAACTTTTACGCTTTGCTCTTTAAAATTTTTGATCCTTCAGAATAACAAAATTCTCATCTCCAACTAATTTAGAGTCTAGATATGGGAAAAGCGCTCAGATAGGATCAATGTGTACATATAAATACATATACACACACCACAGACTGTGTAACTGTTTAAACGGAAAGGTTTGAAAGGAGTAGAATAAGAGCTCTTCATCCTTTGTCCACAGGTATTACTTGTATGGCACATTTTTGTCTGACTATAAGTAGGATTTGAACTCCATCTACACTATCTAGAATTCAAAAATTAGAAAAAGAAATTAAGTGGAAAGACGACTGTCTTTCCCTCCTAATTTTGAGAGGGCTGAGCACTGCTGCTTGGTGGGCCTTTCTGCCATTTCTACTACATGATTAAAACAACAAAAGAAAAACAGAATACCCGGAAGAAATACTGGGAAGCACTTGTTGCTTTTATGATGGAGCAAGCTGGAGTGCAGGGTAAGCTGTGGTCTGTCACTCCTATGACAGCGTGACAATGTAAAGTTTTGAGTCCCAGAGACCAGGACATCATTAGAAGCACACCTGAAGGAGGAAGTTCATGCTTGGGAACTAAAATCTTAAGAACTTTCTTGACAGTTCAGCAATCTCCAGCCCTGAAACACATTATGTTGCAGATGTTCCCCAGAAGCGAAGTGAAACCCTGAAAGTCAAGGCTCCTTAGCAGCAAGCCAGATGAGTGAGAAGGCAAACAGAGAAGCCTCTGTAACAAGGTACTGCGTGGTATCAGAAGCCCTTTAAAATATATATTCTTCACTAATTACTTGTTTAAACAAATCAGTTTTCTAGTGAAAACATGTTTAATGGAAACTTGGTGACCATTCCTACTTAGCACCTTTTTGTAAGGCCCCCATTCACAAATGGAAAAAACAACCTATTTCTTACATAATTTGTTCCACTGGGCTATTCAAAATAAGATCTAGCAGATCCAACTAAAACTAAAATGCTAAACCAATAAAAACCTAGTCAGATGAAGGGAAAGGAATGGGAATCTCACGTTCAATGTCCTCCTCCAACATTATGAAACCAAAATCATTAATTTTTTAGACTCTATTAGGCTGTCTTCAACAGACACATTAAGAGCTGAAACATCTACTGACTTTAAAGAAATTATGCAAGGATTAAACCTCTAACATTGTTTTGTGCTGTTTTAAGAACATAAGCAAATTCTTTCAGTTCTAAACTTTTTGGTTTTTTCCAAATTACTAAGTCCCATCCTTAAACTCTGTGCTGCCAGATAGACAAAACATCCTATGTGGACAGCATTCTAATAGCATAACGTTCATTTTGGAAAAGACAGCAGGCAATTGTTGTAAAAACAGCTCTTCTTTCTGGAAAGGATATGCATGATCTAATGGCCTACAGATGTGCACTGAAAACTGCCTTTGGTCTTCTTCCTAGAGTACCAGATGGTCTCACATCATGAGGTTCCTCTCATGTATGAGTATTGCAGTATTTATGCTTAGTCACTGGAACTATAAATAGTCTAATTCCTACTTTTTTTTTAAACCATCAGCCCCTTTGATGAGAAAGTCTCTCGAGGGAATAACAACAGCTTGAATGTATGTCCAGCTGAAATTGTATATATTAAAGTTTACAAAAATGTATATATGTTTCATTAAAAAATATTTTTAAAAGTCTTGGAACTGCTGCCCTGAGCTCCCACACAGAAGTTTAGCTTTTAGTGGCTGGTGTGGGAAGAGATGGTAGGAAGGAGCTGGTAACAATTATTAGTCAAAGTTTCAGTCCTTTGTGTAGTCTGTCTTCGTCTGGGACTTGCCACATGTATTCTTTATTGCAAAAATCTGTTAGCAATGATTACTCAGTTCTGCACAGAGCACCCTGGTAGTGATGTCAGCTTCCCAACATTTTTTGCTGGGAATAGCCCTTGAAACAGCAGAAAGGAGCCTCTTTTAACCCTGCGCTTACTCCATTATTCTCAGCACATCAGCAGTGATGTCATGCTTCTATTATATTGTACTTTTACCAGGAAGCCATAAAGAAACACAAAAGACTATGAACTGAAACTCAAAAGACTCATTATGGAAATAATTGGAAACGAGACTAATGTTAACTTCAGAGGATTTCAATTCCAAAAGGCTCTTTTCACACTGAAGTGCATGACTCTTTCCTCTCTTTTTTGAAAGATGGTGAATTTGAAAGGGACCCAAATCCAAATTCCAGTCCCAAATTCTCCACATATTTTGAGAAAGTACTCATTGAGGTCTGACTTGTGTAGAGTCACAGATGACCGAATTGAGTTCTCAGTTGCAAGCCCCCAAAGGGCATAGGTTGTTTGTACCATTTAAAAAAATTAATCTATTTGGTTTCCATGTATGTAATTGCCTCCTCTCCTGCCATGCACCAACCTGGGGGCAGGGGAAGTTCACCTGTAAACTGTAAAGCTTAAGCAATGGTTTGCCTGCAATCAAAAGCGAAAAACCCAAGTCAATCTATTTGCAGTTTTGGTTGCCTAAACCAAAAGTTTTCATTATAAAACTGAACATTATTATGTTTCAATTTGTTTAAACAAAACCCTCAGTTTTAGGCAAATTCAGGCATCTCTTCTTTCATTCTGTTTTCAATAAGAAAAAATACTTTTCTGAGCAGGTTACGTAACAAGTACATCTGAATATTTTGCCAGTGTTTAAACATCTTTTTGATTTTTCTATGTTTTGAATTTTTTTGCTACAAATAATATACGACATGCCAGTTAAATGATCTTCACAGTGACAGAGAAATAATTCAGCTTTCAGAAGACAGTTTCCCATCAAACCCATTTTCATTTCATACATGTTTCAAGAAGTAACTCCGCTCCCCAGGCATTGCAGACTTGACTCACATGCTATGATGATCAGTGGAAAGCACTCTGTGTACTCACAGATGTTTTCTGTGACACGTCGGAACTAGTATGAAATGCCTTATAAGGTATTGCCCTGGTTTGGCCTTCAACATATTATTCTGAGATTTTTCAGCATGATTTGTAAGAAATATGAAGTTAAGTAATCCAAAACCTGCAGATTTACAATGAGGAAAAGCCTTACAGGGCTTTTAAACTTAAACTTGGGGTTTTAAACAGATGTACTACACAATAATAGGTAGCAGTAGTCTGCTTCATTATGAGAGACTCTTGAGTCTCTGTGTTTTTAATTAAAGTAACAAAGATTTCAGAGAATAAACAGAGCAAGAACTCAGTCACAGGTTCCTAAGAAGGATAAAGTTCCATTACACTTCCCTCTTCATATTCTGGTCAAAGAGCAAAACTGCACAGTGTGAGTAAAGATGGCCTTCAAATGAAGGAATAATCCCTATTAAAAGGAGCAGAGATGCATAGTTTACAGATATGCATAGTTTACAGATTTAATCTGTGTGTAGTAGTAACTATGGCTACAATACAGAAGGTAAAATAACTACTTTCACAAAGCCTGTACCTGCTGACATACTCTATACCAGTCATGTTGCTTTACGATAGTTTTGTTCCACTGCTATCTAAGTAGATTTTTTCAGTTCTTCTGAAGTGGCACTTCATCCAGGTCCAAGGTGTGAAATATATTGAAAGATCATAGTAACATTTCATTGGAAGTAACTGGTGGATAGCTAAAATTATCTTTATCTATACTAGCTACACACATAGGTCCATCTATTCTTACACTATCCCTCTATATATAATTCCTATGTTATTATTTGCTTTACCATAATGCCTAGGTACCCCAGTGAACACTTAAGACCTCAGCATGATGCCTTCATACTAGTAGTAAGAAAATGTCTCAGTTGCAGAGAGGTGAATAGATGAGACAGCATGGAGAAAGGAGATATTACACCCACAGAAATATATAGAAAAATGAGATGCAAGAATATGGTGGCCTGAGTTTTGGACTTGGATACAGCTTATGTGGAGTACTTCTGTACTCCAGAATCCACATATCCAGAATACGCCAGAGTCCACAAATCCTCTTCAATGCTTAATCACTTTTTGCAGTTGATACTCTGAATACTCTTGCTCTTTTGCTGATTAGGGCTGTTCAGTTGAATATCCTGTTCATCTTCTCCCCTCTAGTCTCTATGTTCTAGGATCATTCCCTCTGCCCTCCAATCTCTCTTCTCCATTCCACTCAGTGTTTCTTCTCCCTTACCATCTCCCCCTTTGGGTAGATTCCCCTCCTAGCAGAAGTTTATCCCTGCTCCTAAGCCTTTCTGAGCTGCCTCGCTGTTCCCTCCCGGGTGTGATTTATTCGTCCCCCCTGCCCAAGCTCTTTAGTTTGCCTGTTCAGAAAGTAAGTTCTTCTGGGCAGATACTATTTTATTTCCAGGTTGTAACAGCTATAGAACAATAAGATCCCTATAACTATTCTACAAATACACACACAAATAGTTACTTGAAGAGCCGAAATAGAACTACTGAGTTGAATAGGTACAGATAGAACAGTCTCTTTGATTTCTCACGCAGTTGGGGTTTTTTGTTAGTTTTTGTATTTTTTTTTTTAAGCCTGCTCAATTTCTCTCTTAATAGGACTGTTTTGTTCACAAAGCAGCTTCTAGAATGACATGATTACAGCGGGACTAAGTCTAGCTACTAGAAAAGCTGGTACTTCAAATACTTTCAAATTTAATACTGCAGCCCAAATAGCTCATGCCTATTTTTCAGTTACTCACAACATTTCTGGTTAAGAGCATGCCCAGCCAACTTCTATCAAAGTATTTGGTTGTCTATAAATTCAGTGGGAAACATTTATCATTTTTTATACTAAGCATTTAAGAGAAACCCCTAATACTTTTTTTTTACCCTAGTTCCATTGCCAGCAGAACTTGCTACAGTTCCTACAGTGTTCAGTGTTGTTCTTCAAGGACACCGGCAGCCAGACAACGGGGGAAATGAAATATCTGTGGACTATGTGGTTTCCAGGATCAGTTTTGAATTTAATTGCACATGGTTATCATTTACAGAGATAAAGCTGTTAAATCTCTACATGCTAGGAGACGCACCCACTAGTAAGCGAGACAATCCCTAACTGGGAAGTTGAAAAGTAGGAAATTACCCTCATGTGACAGCACTTTAATGCTGGAAAAAAAACCACCACATATCTGTGACTGTTTTAACAGTTCAGGACTTTGCCATTGTCAGCCTGGTTTTTATAGTGCCATGCCACTTCCTGTCCTCTGCTATTGGCTTGAAAGCATTTTAGTCCTGAAATTTCAAACACTAAATTAGAAATGAAAACTGTCTTCATCAATGATTCCATTTCTTTGGGGAAACAAGATAATGACATTGTTATTACAGCATCTGAGACTGAAAGTCATTGACAATGCAAGTGAGCCCAAAGGACCCAGAAAAAACTAAAAGCCCCTATACCATTTCCACTTTTGATCAGTGACTTCACACCAGCATCAGGGCTGAACCTTACAGAAGGGGCATATAACTTAACAGCCAGAGTTCGGCTCCTCGTGTTAGATGCTCCAACTGTGTGTTCCTCTGTCTCAGACATGTTTTTGTTCTCAGCTGCTCACTCATTTCCTCGGGTGCAGTGAAATACCTAGGTTGCCCAATAGGTTCCTCTGATAGAATGTTATTTTATGGAAGTTTGTATAAGAAAAGCCAGTGGCTTCTAACCTTTCAGGCTGACTGATTCTCAGTCCCTTTTTTTATAGGCAGAGGCGTTAGTCATTGTTTCCCCTCTATTCTGCTCAGGGGTGTTGCCTAGCTAGTTTACAGTAATGCCAGATTTTGGGAGATCACTGTATAGGCCCCAAAACCCTCTTTGTCCCATGTTTTTTTCCAAAGAAAGCTCCATTATTCCCATCCCAGCCATGCCTGGAAACGAGTACATGCAAAAATCAGTTTCTACCCCTGATGCAGGAACATCTACTGACCACGGTCATGAGCTTCATCCACTGACAAAAAGCTACCAGTGCTTCCAGGGCAGCAACATCTGAACACTGTTAGTTCACCCTTCACCTGACAGAAAACCACGTGTGTAACCAGCAGAACTATTTTCTTCCTAAATTTTTCAGTTTCTTAGAAACAACACGGTCCACAGATGTTTAATTTTTTCAGTTGTCCAGCTCTCAAGTGCCCAGTGTTCCTGGAGAACATCAGTGCACATTCTAAGTTTCTATGCATTCTCCAAGAGAGGCATATTTTATATTCTGTTAAACAAGTCCCACGGCTAGATATAAAGAAAGGCTGACTATTTGCCTGGGAAAGGAGAAGCACTTCATCCTGAGAGCAACTGAATGTTCAGACTGGAAAAGCTCCTAGGGCACAGTCTAGGGGCAGCCAGGGGGGAGACAGTAAGTGAGAAACTGTATAGACTGGAGACTCCTGTGAGAAGGGGATTCAACTGCTGCAGAGATCAGCTCTACTGCCAGCATGACAGGTGATGGATAGAAGAAGGCTTTGACTGCAATAACAATTGAAGGTAGGAGTGGACCTGTACAGTTGGTCCTGCAGACCAAGTATCTACATTGTGATTGAGTGATGTTACTGCAGCCAAGTTCTAGCCGAGTCCTATGATTAGAAAGCCCAATAGTAGTTGGAAGACATGGAGTGTCCAAGGGCAAACCTACTTTAGCTCCATCTGAGAGGAATCCGGTTTGTGTGCTCCAAGGTTGCTAGACAATATGAACAAAGGCACAACAAATGTGAACACTGGATGTTCACTTCAAAAAGCAGATTCTTGATAAAAAATTTATAAAAATGCTAATAGATGCACCCAAGAGTTTTCCTAAGAATCAAGGGAGAATTCTTGGGAAACAGTTTGAAAAGAGAAAGTCACCAAAAGAGGTTAGACATCACTCCTACAATGATACAGTAAGCAATATCTTCGCTTACAAGTCTTTGTAGTCCCCTATTCCCGGCAGAGCTGTGTTTTCTATTATTATAGAATTATGTTTTTCTGCTTTTTTACTTGTGTATGCTAATGATACACAATTCTAACCACATAAACCCCATCTTTAAGGAAAAGGCATATGTGGGAGGGAAGGGCTCCAGTTCCTCCTCACATCTGTCTTTCACAGATCAGTATTATGTCTTGCTATTTCCGTAACCATGAGGATGTGCCATGGCTTACTGAAAAGTAACACTACAGTCTGTAACAGTCCAAGCAAGTGGCTTTGGCAGTCACCTGGAGAATAGCTATCATGTCCTTCCCGTTACAAACCAGTACCCCAGTGATTTTGAGCTGCTACATATCCAACTATATTCAAGATATAGTACTAAACTCACAAACATGAAGAAAGTGTTTTCGGTATTAATAATAAATTCCTGACCTTTTTTGTGCAGTTAGCCTCTCAGCATTCATTCTGTGATGTGATGATACAAAGAGGAAATGAGAAATGGCAATTCTGGCACTGAAAGGCAAGCTCAGAACAGAATGAGGGGGAAGCATCTTTACTTCCTGACCAAACAGGCATATTGCAAGAAAGCAGTGTCAAAAGTAGTCTCTGTGGCTTTATCTCTGAGGCTAAGAGAGTTTTCAGCTTATGTTCTTTTTAATAGTACAAGTTGTGAATGAATTTGTTTAATTAGAAGAATGCAACTGCATTTTATAAAAAATTTGAAATCGGTATGTGTTTATCTGATTCCGTTTTTACAGTGAAGCAACTTTGGCTGATTTACTATGACTTTCATTTAGATCTTAGTCACTTTTGAAGAAGAGCAAAGCAAAGTGTATTGCAGTTTAAAAGTTTTTGTCATCAGTAATAGATAGGTTCAGAAGCCCATATGTAAAACCATGCATTTTTAAAATGCCATTATTAATTCTGCTCAAGTTCTGAGAGGTAATGATGTCTTCTTCCACTTCTCCAAAATGAATCCTGCCTATGGCTATAGACAGATTAGTTCACTCTCCAACTCTAAAAACAAGTTCTAATACCCTCTAAGCCCTCATAGTAAAACAAAATTGTTTGCTTACAACAGGAGTGCTAACACCCAAGTTTTGGTCTCCTGTTAACACTGCATCAGCACTTGAGACTTATTGCCCTTCCACAGCCAATTTGACCACAGAAATACAAAAGGTGGGTTCTGAGGAGACAAGGTTCCTCATCACCTTGTATTTGCATAAACCAGTCTTAGATATCCCATTTAGGTAGCAGCTCCCTCCTCCTGCTCTGCCAGACTTTATGATCCAAACTCCAAACTGTACAGTTTTCCCCAACGAATACTGCAGTTCACCTACATATTTCTAGATATGCAATCATGACAAGATTTATCTTTTTGTAGGTCTATTCAAAGCAGAACTCAAAACTTCTCACAAGGTCTCTGATAATGAACAGCAGCTTGTCACTAATGGGGACAAAGGGACATAGGAAAATACCAAGAGGCATTAGGAGAATTCAAAGCTAACTCTTTTTCTAAACTTTGCAGAAGCATCATTCTGTCTGGTACCTGTACACTACCAGATGTCAACTGCCATTTCTAAAGTATGCAATATATCAAGTAAATTCATCATGGCAAGGCATTTCAGGTAAAACTAGATTTCTTAGGCACCTAAATAATTTAGGTAATATAAGTCAGATATTTTTGCCTCTTTTGCAATTTCCTTTTGGCAAAGATTGTGTTGACGAGCTGGGGTTACATTAGGTTAACATATTACCTAGATAACAAAAAATGAATTTCAAATTATCAAGTCCCTTGTGGTTTAACTGCACAGTAAACTATACTTTGGCATAAGTTTAACATATATAGAAATAGAATGTTATCTCAACAATTGTATGGCATGCCATACAAGATTCAGCAAAAGAACACAAAAAACATTGAAGGGATACCTAAATAAATACATAAGCTAAAATTCTTTAGTTTTCCCAAAGGACACGAATACCTATTTCCCATTAAATTAACAAGTATGGATTTTCCATATCCCACATATAGCTTTGACTTGTAAATATCTTTTAAGTGTCCCTATAGGGATGGGCTGCGAGACCAGTGGGTTCTGCAGTGTATTTGCTTAATTTACTTATTCTTGAGCAAAGATTCAATAATCAAGAGTGCTATAGACCAAATTAGATGATCACCTAGTTCTGTTAATCCTATTATTTGGGTTATACTGCCACAGATGTAAGTAACTGGAATTAGTAAAGCATGTTTCTGGTAAAGCATAAGATAGTAGTATCCAGGTCCTGCTTTTAGATGCCTGTGAAAAAAAACCCAGTAATATGTACTGCTGACCAGAAGCAGAATAGAAAAGCCATAGCTATAAAAATATCTATAAGATTAAAAAAAATTAAACAAAATAATCAGAAAATGTACCTAGTTTCTATTTCATAAAAAGAATTGCGTATTTTTTGTCAGACCATTCTTTAACAGTTGAATATATTTTTAACAGAGCTTTGTGACACAGACTTGACATGCATAATGAGTGGTCTAAAAAAATTGGTTTTCTGAAAATTTAAAGAACATCTATTTTATTTTTCTGACTAGTTAACCCTTCTGTTATATTATGCTGCAGATATGTAGCTTTATGACCTTTCAGACTCGTGCATTTAATTCTTACTTTGTGCTGCTATTTGATAACCTCAATAGACATGGAGAAAGCTTCCTGATAATATATTGATACATTGGGGTTTGGTTTTCTTTTAAGTTTTGGTTTTGGGGTTTTTTTTGGTTTGTGGCTTTTGTTTGGGGTAGGATTTGGTTTGGGTTCCCCCACACACACTTTTTCATTGCACTGTGGCTACAAGGAGAATAAATTAGATCTGTTTCTGCTTACTCTAATGAAGCGTGCTTCATCTTAGCAGAGATATACTAGCACCAATAACAGTTAAAACCCAAATAAGTAATTTTGACAGAAATTAAGCCATTGAAAGAGTTCATTGTGAACAGGACATGTCAAGACACATTCACTGCAGAGAATTTCAGAAGCAGAGTTACACAAAGAATTAATTTGAATTAAACTTGACCATGCCAAGAAGAACATCTTTTACTATGTCAATACATATATCAGTCATCAGTATAGGAACCTGATATAGCAAACAACTTCAAATGCAACTGGACTGTATAATCCCTTGGAAAATAAACTGGTATGAGCTCATCTGAATGGGAAAAATAAACCCATTAGAGGTCAATGAGCGTTCAACTGCAGCAGTTACGCAAAAGGAACAAACTTTACCCACCTATGAGCAGGCACAGACATTTTCCTGTCTGTGCCTGTCTGAGACATTTTCCAAAGCGCAGGGGAAAAGCAAGCACAGGGAAGGTGGCAAAGCATCACCAGGCCTTAACATCTCTCTTTGGTCCGGGGGAAAGAAAAGATTCCTAATGTGTTGTCCTTCCTCTATGGTTGGTGGGATGCAGCCTGCCCAAGACTGAGGAGAGGCTGAAAGAGTTGGGGCTGTTCAGCCTGGAGAAGAGAAGGCTCCGGGGAGATCTTGTTGCAGCCTTCCAGTACCTAAAGGGGGCCTACAGGAGAGCAGGGGAAGGACTCTTTACTAGGGCATGTAGTGATAGGACGAGGGGGAATGGCTTTAAACTGGAAGAGGGCAGGTTTAGATGAGATATTAGGAAGAAATTTTTTACTTTGAGGGTGGTGAGGCACTGGAACAGGTTGCCCAGAGAGGTTGTGGAGGCCCCATCCCTGGAGGTGTTCAAGGCCAGGCTGGATGTGGCCTTGGGCAACCTGGTCTGGTGGGAGGTGTCCCTGCCCATGGCAGGGGGGTTGGAACTCGATGATTTGCAAGGTCTCTTCCAACCTAAACCATTCTATGATTCTATGAACAAATCGCTGACATTCAGAGCACAGTGACACTAAACTACAAGGGAAAAGAGATATTAATAAATCCTAGACCAACACCATGTTTTCGACAGTAGACAGCTGGAATGCTGTTCTAAAGCACTAACTTGTTGAGCCTTTCTAGCTCAGGACTAAGCCTTTCATGCTTAGTCTTGCTGAGTAAAATAGCCTACTATTAAAATACATTTCCAGGATTTTAGTATTTATCACGAACCTTTCAATAGCACAAGCTGTTTTTACAGTCTGCCCTTCCACAACATTTTGACTGATCTGTACATACATTGTGAGGCCTTGTTATTCATATATAGCACCTTTGCCCAAATGATACAGGTCGATGCATGGCCAGAAAGTTCTTCTTTCATCTGAGATTATCTTAAGAGGTGTCACCAAAACTAGGTTAAGGTGTACGTCAGAATTCCATCCATTTTACTCACTACTGTTCTGCAGAGGAAACAGCCCAGACCAGTCCTTGAGGTTTTAAACTTGCAGCTTAAAGAAGTCTCTGAGCAATAGTGTCTGCCTCATAAGACGTTTTGTCTTTGTGAATAATCTCAACCATTATAAAGCCTATCATAATATTTACATATAATGTTTTCAGCAACTGTTGAGAATTTGCATCTTATTACTGATCTTAAGGTTGTCTGGCTTCAATTTCCAAGCATGACCTGGCATTGTGAATGCCTCTGTAGACTTAGGAGAACCACCTCTTCTGCAGGCAGTTTCTTTTAGGATGGAGTTGTTTCTTGTTCTTTGCATCAAGAAATAAATAGGTTGAATTAATTTATTCTTGAACTAACCAAAGTGTGTTTTTCTATTCTAAAACTATTCTGTTAATATGCTAAAAAGAAACAGTTAAACTCTCCATTTATTGCTCATTGTTTCTAAAAGTGACACTGACTAGTGACTAAAAACAAATGAGATAGCTGAGTAATTAGAGAAAGTGAAACAATTGGAAAAGATCATCATTTTTCTGATTCTGAGTCAATTCAGTTAATGTGTCTAGCCAGGAAAGAGACTGAAAGTATTACAAAACATATTGTTTTGTTCTTTTTCCTTTTGCTCTTCAGCTGGAAGGAAGGGCTACAATTATTTCTCTTGTAATCACCAGCATTAATTGTGCCTTTAGTGCACCACAAAACTTTTTAAAGTTAGTGCTACCACATTCTGATCTATGATGAGCCAACTATGAGAACAAAGCTAGTAGAAAACTGTTCTTTTATATGATCAGTTCTTTGGCAGTTTAGCTGTCAAAACTGTTCCCACTGAAAGATCAGACAAAAGCCTGTGCCAAGGCATGTGAGGAAATGGGGCTGCAGCAGAACTAAATTATGTTGGCTGAAGTTGTTCTGGAGCTACACCTTCACTGCAGGATTAGCGTTGAGCTGGGTCTAACATCTGCAAAAAAAAGCATCTCTTATGAATCAATTTACTCTGTACAACAAGAGCTGACAATGATTTACACTCAAACTTCTAGGTTCTTGCCAGCAAGACATAAAGCCAGCGAACAGCTGAAAATGCAAGCTAATGCTAACCAAGCTTCTTGGTGTACTTGTAGCAGTGATGTGACAGAAACTGAAAGAACCTAGCATATTAGGAAAATTCAGCAGGCAAAACCTAGGCCAAAATGACTTTTATGGCCTCAAGGACGAAAGGCAACATCCAACTTTGCAGTGGCAGCAAAGAAGATGCCAAGAATGAATCGGCAAGGGACTAGTCAAGTTTGAACAGTCTTGTTGCAGGAGATGGGGGTCTTTGGGGCATGCTGGGGGTTGTCAGGGGAGTGGTACAGGTTAACAGAGCTTCACAAGGCTGGAGGTAGAGGTATTGTCCTAGACTCACCATAAACTATATAACTGTGGCAGAGATGGTTGTGGTCTTGTGACTGAATAGAAGCATTCTGCTCTAGTTCATAAAAGCTCTGGGTGCCAGAGCCAGGCGAATTCTTGTAGCCCAAAAGAGCCTTTCCAAGGTTTGCAAAGAGTTGGTAGCCTCAACATGAATCACAGAAAAATGGGGGTAAAACAAAACCAGGCTTGGCTGGCATTTGCTTTTTACTGACCCAGTTTGGGTTTCTGCCTGAAATATCCACTCAAAATACCATAGAAGCTTCCTGTACAACATTTGTTTATCATGTCAGTCTGGGCTTCAATCCAAACTATCCACTAAAACTACTTGCTGCACAGCATTTGTACATCATATATGCCTTACTCTGAGATTTTTATAGAACAGATCTATGTAGCGGAAAGCTAGAAGTTCTTAACACAGTTTTCAGTAGCTCCATTTAATATCCACCTGTCCACTCGCAGGTAGACAAACTTATTTATTTTACTAAAATGCTTAGTGCTTTTGGATTTAAAAGTCTTTCAGTATTTTCCACTTATATTCTTACCTTATATTTTAGCATTGCTAATTACAAGTCTTTGAAACAGTTGAGTCTGGAAAAGGCTAAAGAGAAAGAATGGCCAAAAAGTAACAGGTTTAATAACAAGAATTTCAAAGGACTACACAACTACAGAGCAATTTTAAAATTTTAGAGCCATTTTAAATTCAACATATTGGATTAAGTTTTCAGCTCATGTGAAGTTGTGTAACTGCTGAAGATAATGGAATTAACATGAATTTAGTTCATCTGAGGATCAAGGTGACAATTATATGGGAAAATGTCCGTCTATGACTTTAGATTTTATGTTGTTTTTTGAATCTGGTGATGTTCTGAAACTGTGAAACTTTCCCCAATTCCAAAGTATTTTTTCATGTATTGCTTTTATATGACAGAATACTAATTGTAAAAGACCAATATTTAAATGAAAAGATGTTTGCATGTTTGAGGAAATTGTGCAAATTTCCACATTTAGAAAGCTACGCGTCAGATGGACAGTTGTTCTTTTCAGAGATGTGACACCACTGACCTGACCATCCCCATGACACCATTTTTGGGACTGACCATTCCAGGAAAGTAAGTTTTCAGTTTGGTCTTGGGAAGCTAACCAGAGGAAGCATTCTCAGTGCTCACAGGCAATCATCATTGCCTCAGTATTTATGTATGCAATTGCACCGTTTACACTATCTGTAAGAATTTATTTTCTTATAATTCAAAATAAAAAAGTCTGAGGATTAGCATATCACTTCAACAATATTACTATTCTCATTTGGAAAAATCATGAAGTTGCTATACACGTTTGCTTACATATTCTTAAAAACAATTTAGAAAAGAACTTCTAAGACTTCAGATTTTCTAAATAGAGGAAAATTTGATGAAGAATTACAGGCATACTAACCTCTCTGAGTGAACCTTCCCCCTTCCAATGTCAGTAGAGTTTTTTAAAAAAATCTTGATCGTTGCAATTTAAATATTTGAATGGCTCTCTTTCTTTGCCACATTTGGTCACTAAAATGAGATTGTCCAATATGAGCTGCAGGGTCACAGGTTCAGCAGCTGAGTAGTGTTCCGTGCAGTTGCTAATTCCTCCAGTTTTGTCTCCTCCACCCTGTGCCCACTGTGCTCATTAGACACCGGCTGCATGTGAACTCCCACACTTAACCCCACTCAGTATTAGAAATAGCACTTAACATGCCTAGTCACATCCAAAGCCCCATTTCTACTTCACTTTTTACCATTATCTCCCCTTTCTTGCTATATTCCAAGACTGAAGAGTCCATGAAATTTTGCATCTTCTCTGCATCTTCTCTCCATGTTGTTAGGCAATGAAGCACAACAATTACAGTATAGTCTTCGGTGTACAAAAAGTGCCCTTGTAGCAGACTGCATCTTGCAGCAATAGTCTATTCACACTGCTTGCAAAATAATTTCAATAAGTAGCGCTTTTCATAGTAGTAACTAAAGCCAATTGACAGCATTACTAAAGAAATTGTCTTTTAGCGTGTATTCCTCACAGCCTGAGCTGAAAAGACTCCTGAGTTAAATTCCTCTGAAGAGGACCAAGCTCAGTGTCACGTCATCACAGACAAAGCAAGAGCTGTTTCCCCCACATCCTGCAAGCTTCCTGAAAGCTCTTACCCTTGTTCTTTCTGCTTTATTTCTGAAGTGATGCAATTCTCATACTGATGGCAGATTGCAATCTGCAAATTCTAAGACTGAAGAACAAATCCATTTTAGTTTCAAATGTTTTCAAGTTGTGTTCTGTCTGCTTGCCAGGCAATTCCTATGGACATTTTAGGAGAAGGTAAGGATAGAAACTTCTCCAAAACACCTGGAACTCTGAGAAAGCTTCAGGAATTTATGAAGATTGGTCATGTAGTAATAGCATCTTTTTATCTCTGAATAAGTTCCTTCTTGGCTGTAGATAGTATTCAGCTATTTCACAAAGGACGTGTGTTTCAATTTTGACATTGAAAGCTTGAGACCAAACACATGAATTCTTATCACTTTTTTCTACATGCCCCATATATCTAGTGGAGTTTGCAGGACTACACACAAAGAATAGAAGTCATACCTCACTCCCTGGTCTGCCCTGCCTTACATTACAAAGAAAGTCAATACTGCGGTACAAACAAGTGGATTGAACAAACGTGTATGTATTTAAATTAAGTTGCACTCAACTTCAGCCTAAATTACGAGGTAGTCTCTTTCATCTTCCCATTAACTTTAAGTTGAGCTACTCTGGAGGGCCATTCAGAGCAAGACCTGTTCTGTCTCCGCTGACTAAAAGGGGGTGAGGTGAAACTGAAACTCTTGACCTCAGTATTTAAAATTAAAAGTATAAAGATAAGCCACACAAATATCCTCTTATCCTCATAACTGAAGTATATTCAGCATTGTTAGTCATATTCCCCGTTTCACTTCATTTTCAACACATATTCATTCTTCATTGTTCATTCAAAGTAGCCATGGTATTCCAACAGCTATTAAAGATACCGAAATCAGATTGTAAGTGGTCACAAAGTCTTATATTCTTTATGTCTTAGTTACCTTATCAGAAACACTAGCTTTTGACTCCAGAACTGAGTTTACCCAAACTCTGAGTTTAGGCAGTATATGGCAAGCAAGTTTAAAAGAAATATTATGACACAGTAATCTAATATCTCTCTCACTTCTTTTGATAGTGTTAGCAGATCTACTGGGTCAATAGTCTCACTATGTCTACATAAAATGGTAAGCTGACAAGTACTGGCCATTAAGTCCTACCTTTACATTTTGTAAAGTTTAGAATAGACAGAAGGAAAAAAAAAAGCCAACCCAGAGGTTTAATTAACCCTACACCACCAAACACCCAAAATCTTCTGTCATAAAATAGGACCTTATTGGAAACAAACTGTGGTATGAAAAAGCCCTGGGATATTAACTAGTCACAGAATAGAGATCAGACGCTATAGCTATCAGACTGTTGCCAGCCTGAATGAGATCTATATGACTGTGTGTTGTATCAAAGTTATATCCAGCAGAGAAATATTGGTGGCTTTGTGGAAGTCTTCAATAGGGTTATTGGAAAAATACAATTCTCTTTTCATTAATTTGGGTGACAGGTAAGTTTCACAAGTGCAAAAAGGAGCTAGTAGTTTGATCGGGGAAACAGACATGCCACCTGACAGAAAAGCCATCGGAAAGGTTAGCTTGTTTAAAGTAACACGTGAAGACTCCCGAGCTACGATCTCTGTATGTAAGTGCACAGAGGAAAAACAAAAACAAGGGAGGAAACTATTCAGATTAAAGCCAAATTTGAGCACAAGAACAAATGAGCACCAGGTGACTGTCAGTACTTTTAAGCTGATTCTCAAATGAATTAAGTCACTGTTAGAGTAATCACACTTTAGAATAGTCCTATAGTGGAAGGAAAAAAAGCACAACACAAAAACAACCTGAACATGTTCCTCATGAAATTAAGTATTTTATGAAAGATTACATGATTTGGCATCTGCAAGGGTGTCAAAATCCTCACGGCTCTATGTTCCATCTTTTTTGGCATACGTCCCAGTGTAACAGCATATTCATCACTGGCTTACAGTCATAGCACGTATACTTACTATTGCCTTTTTGTCAAAGTTTTTAGGGAAAGCATACATAGGATTAAAATGAAATTCAAAAATCAAGGGAAAAGTGGTATAATAACAAAGTATTATTTGTTAGAATTCTTCCAATATGTGTCTTTGAAGTATTACCATCGGTAAACTTTGGCAGCTGTGATCATAGTTAGGCTACATTGAATAGTCTTGTGACAGGAAGATACTTGAATACAAAAGGTAATTCACTCGGTACGGCAGACAAAGGCAACAGTATAAATTACTAATGAAATCAACATTAGAATTACATTTAAGTTCTTTTTTGTTACAATCAGCCTGGTTAAGTTTGGGATTGCTGCCACAGAAATCTAGTTCAGGACAAGTTCCGATTACCTGTTTTGACTATCCTTTGCAATTCCAATTATTCAGCAGTCATCTGATTCATTGGTTTTCTCTTTATCTACCACAGCAACAAGCACTCTCAGGTACCTTAAGGAGAGGCAAGATACTTGGATATTCCATTTTTACTTGCTGCATGACTAATCTGAAAGTTATATATGGTATATAAACAGGTATGACTGCTTATATTTACATACCACTATGAAACTAGCTAAATAGTACCTACTGTGGTTAATCTGAATTACCAATACAGTAGAAGATGTATAAGAAAAATAAACAGAAGGTAGGCTTTTAAAGTCATAACATGCCCTTATCTTCCCCCTACTGGAAAAAAAAAAAATCATTCTGAGAAAGGGCACACACATGACCAGCTGTAGGAATTGCAATACTTAATAGAAAACATAACGCAGAGTAAATCATACCACTAGCTATGGAGATCACTGCCAAAACAAGCAACAAAACACATAGTACTGAAGAAAGGCAGGGAAAGAGGTGGAGAGAGAACTGCACAAGAAACCAACCACCAGGGAATAAAACTTAAAGTGAATATAAGTCAGCAAACTGCAGCCAAACATTTTGGGCTAGACTGCACAATTTACATAGAAGTTTGTGTTGAGGGTGACTCAGCTGCATTTTATCAAGCAATTGTCACTACACTAACTATTATAGTTACATAGTCTTTTTACTGCTGTGAAACTAGTCCTTATTTCTCACCCTGTCCCCCAAGACGAGGAGGGCAGGGACAGATGGATTTGACAAACCCTGTTCTGTCTAGAATACTTTACTATTAGCCCACTGGAAGAAGAAAAGGTGTTCTTGAGTCCCCACACTACATTTTGCAACATGTCCTTGTGTGAGTCATGAAGCAAGTCTGGAGAGAAACTCTACGTGCACCCAACCCATACTTATCTCTAGAATGGTCTGTTGCAATTTTCACTGAAGGGCAAGGTAGTATCTATGAGCAGATGCAGCACAGGCAAACAAGCGTCATGAAGCAGTAAATACTGCCTTGATAATTTTCCTCATTAGTGGCAAGAGCTTTTAATCTCTTGAGCAGAATGTGTGTACTTATTATAACAGTACCACCCAGACGCGTCTCACTGAGGTTATGAATCCCAATCACCATTACATTAAGTAAATAAGACTTATCTTATCTTACCAAGGTGGAGCATTTCCTATCGGTCTATTTGTACTCACTGCTGTAACAAGACAAGCTCACTCTTTTGTCATACTGTTTATTATTTTGTTTCAGGTGATCAGCAATTCCCTGGGCTTCAGCCTACTTTGATCCCACTTGAGTCAACAGGCTGCAATTGACTGACTACAAATACATAATTTTCATTTTCAATTGTATCAACATGCCAAGATTAGAACTTCAAACGTCACTCAGGATGCAAGTTAGCCTAGATAACATTTAGATTTATCAGAAGTCATCAAAAGCCTTATAAATGCAGTATTGGTTGAAGTTATTTCCTATTATGGTGAAATGTGTGAAGTTATCACTTAAATTAAGTTTGTGACATTTTACTCAGTGAAGCAAGGAAACTTGTGCTGACACAACTGAGCCCTAACCTTTTAGCTGTAAGTTGAAGGCGGAGAGCGCGCTAAGGGACATCTAAAAGAAGATCATAGGAGAGGTGCTCTGTGCTAAGGAAAGAAAAAAAACAACCCTGAAAATCAGTGCAAATGTGGAGCTAATTTACCAGTGATATGCAGTGCTCCAGTATGCCATAGAGGTAGGGATAGTCAGCTGGGAACCATACCACCCGGGAACAGTCTGGTTAGGTTCCTTACTCTACAGCTTAGTCACAAATGCCCCCAGAACACTGCATTTATTGAATAAAGGGCTTTAAGGAATGACAACAGATGTCCTCACAGAGAATTATTACTCACATCAGAGTTAAATTTAAGCACTGACTGTGATGATTAGAGAAAAACAAAGTAATAAAGACACTTAAATAATAAATCCCTGAGATGATAGTGGGATTACCTGGAAATATCTAAGGAGGTACTAGCAGAAATAAAGGAGAGAAATTGAAGAAAATTATTACTGGGTAAATACTAGAAGGTCTTTTGATCTAAACTGGAAGCCTAAGGAAGTCCTATAGCCAGGAGCAATTATGTTTTTATAGAGGCATTACCTGAAAGACATAAAAGCTAGAGAAAAATCTATGACTTCATACAGTTATCGTAGGACAAGCACAGGAAAAATTATTCTAGTCTACTAACAGGCCAGAATATTGCTTATTGGCAGGGAGAACTGTGAAAGGATTTTGTAGATAGCTGAAAATGAAACATTCAAGTAACAGAACAGCATCTTTTCCTTTCTGTTTCACATGGTTCTGGTAGAAAGAGAGGGGAAAAAAATCCCAGTTGTTTGTGACCAAAATCTTTATAAGTTACTGTTATAGCAGATCTGTATTGAGAAAGAACAGATCTTGAAAAAAGTCAGTGTTTTACAAAGCATAATGGTAAGCACAAATAGAATATTAGTGTACAACACAGGCTAAAATCACTGCACTTGAAGCTAATATTTTTCTGTGACATTACAGCTCTAGGACAGATTAAGGTGGTTTGTCATTTAGACATCTAGCATTTTTCTCTATCTCATGCTTCAGCACATCCAGTGCTTCTATGAATTAGCGATCAGATACAACTATTATTTCTTAAGCAAAACACATTTCAGATTCTGAAGAGATCAGAATCCTTCCTGCCCCCTTCCAAAGTAAGCCAAAATAAATCCAGAGCAATAGTGCAACTGATCACAGAGTCCCACTGACTGACCTGGTTTGCCATTAATTATAAACTCTAAACTGCTAAGGTCCCTTTTAAATACGCTGCTCCCTTCCAAGTTTTTGAAGTATTCTCAGCCGAGCCCTTACAAAACATGGAATGATTCTTCTCTTAAAAGTCTGTTTGGGACAGGCAAGGAGAACAGCTTCTGTCTGCCTTTCTACCAAAAAAGCCCAGTCAAACAACCCGAACAGTCCTGCTTCCTACTCACCATTTACCATGTTTCATCTGGCTGGCAGGACTACCATTTTCATGAGTGAACTACTGAATCCATCAAGGACATTGTCTCTAATTGAAGCCTGCTGACACTCTTTATCATCTTCTGTTGCAATAACCAAATTTATCAAGCTTCTCCTCCAAGCAGGATTAGTAGCAACAGCTGGTCTCACCAGCTCCTTGGTCAGCAGCTGACCTAAGCAGCCAGCATGAAAGGTTCTTTTCCTACAACACTATTATCTTTCCTCCAACATGAAAACTTCCTTTGTTTGGCCGGAGTGCGGTTTGCTAATCCATGCCAGTGCCTGTAGATTGATTAGCTCAAAATCTTGTAGACCTGAGCAGTGAGGTTTAACACCTAACCTGGTCTCTGGGCCTCAGACGCCCAACTTTACCAGTAAAATCCTTTGTGTATTCAAGGCTAACAATATTGCTTAGGAAGCTGGTCTATCTGGTGACATTGCAGTCTCTTCTAAAGATAGATTACTCCTTAAAGAAGTATTAAGTTTGAAAAATCATTGAAATATGTAGTGTATAACAAATAATTAATTATTTGCCATAAGACATACCGGTGCTGACTGTAACCTAGCACATGTTGATGCACAACTTCTAAGCTATTTTAAAAATAACTAAATCACCACACTCTGAAGTTCTCATTGCACATCTGTCAAGAATCCCTGCTTTAAGTAAATAAAATAGTTACATTTCAGTGGTCTTATTACACACACACCTCACTCTACAAGAGAAAACTAAAATAATCAGGATGAATCTGTGATATACACCTATGTTCTAGAATTGCAAACAAAATGTATCTTCTACTGGCATACTGCTTGTCTCTTTCAGTTAGTAAATAACTGAAACTTCTTTACAAAGCCAATCCTTTAAAACAACAAAAGTGAGCCTCAGTGTAAAAACTAGTACTGGAAAAAATGTTGTTTTATTGGGAATAAGCAACCTCTTGCTGTAAGCATCTCATGTTCCTGGTCCCCGTGAAGTCTTATTCGCAGATTTTTTAATGTTCCTAGAAAATGATGAATTAAAACTTCTTAAAATCCTTTCCTACTCCGGATAGCTTTCTTGGCAGAAGATCAATTCATCCTGGTCTGACTGTGTTCCACCAATCTCAACATATTTACAGAACAGCAAGTATTTGGCCCAGATGTCCTGGGGTTTTTAGGATGCAGCCAAGAATGCTGTACAATCATTATGCACATCCTGCAAAGACAGAAATCTAAATGGGAGTTACGGGCTATGCCTTTATTCTCATGTTGTAGGTAATCTTGGCAATGCAGATTTTTCTGTATGGTACAGATAAACATAAAGTGTACTGTAAATGCATTTAAAGTGTATTAAAGTTTTGGAATGGAAACAAACCTCAAGCTTTGACTGCACTAAAAATTACTTGATGGTTGATATATAAAATTCATCTGATTAAACAATCATTTACATTTTAGTCAGTGCTATTATCTGTCTTTATTATCCTGTCAATAAAAATAGTTATATATCTCAAGTTTATATTTTTGTCTTTTGCATGCCTATTGCTCTACTTCTCTGTCCTTACAGGGGGCTATTAAAAGTATAACTATTGATGTAATTATAAATTTTTAAGTTACGTAGATATTAGGTGAAGCCACTTATAAGTCTAAGGTAGCTGCAGTGCAAACTCCACTTAATTCACTAATTTCTTATTTGCTGGCTCCCTCCTCCCCTGCCCCAAATGAAACCATAGTTCTAAGGCCTTCAAGATGTTTCTGTGGCTGTTTGCACATATGCTGAAATAATCTTCACTGCAATCTTCCTGCAGGAAGACATTTGCATTGCTAAACATCTTCTAAACTGAAAATACCATTTGCTATTCTGGTATGAATCGGAGAAAGGGATTTATTAAATATCAGCGGAAAACAAAGTTAAAGGATCAAGAAAGCAAGTTTTATCCTCTGACTACCATAAATAATAAAGAAATACCACAATTATGCGTATTGAAATATGCAAAACAGAATTAGAGCTGTCAGACCATACAAAAAAAAAAAAGAAGAGAAAACAGAAGAGTAGTTGACAGGTAGGATAATTATTTTTGTCAGAATAGGTAAGACCTGGATTGTAACACCTAAATTAGCTCATTTCAAAGAGTAGATTTGTGATTACTGACACAAGTGTAATTTTAAAGATTATTTGCTAGCAAGAAGAAAACATTCAAATCAAATGCCTGAACAACTTCTTACATCGTGGTTCTTCTTACATACATTTTTCATCATGGTTCACCTAAATAATAAGTCCCCTTAGGGAGTTAATTTATGTATGAAAACAAGGTATATAAGTCTACAGCACAATCAGACCAGGTTATCTGTAGTAGAACCTCAATTTGCATCAATAACTTTAAGTAACACTTTCCATCCTGACCAATCATACAAAGCATTTAGACCACTGAGGTTCGCATTCAACTGCACCAACAACTTCTTTCCTCCCAATTTGCATCTTGGCTATCTCATATGACTTAGATTTGTAGCTATTAATAGTTGTACTTTTAATCCAGATCTATAAAAATAGGACTGTATGTAGTTATATATTAAAAAAAAATCCCCAATGGATTTTCTATAGATATCAGCCCTAGTTTCTTTTGGCACTGAATTGATTTCTGATTATGTCCCCAAATATAGATAAAATTGTCAGCCCAGATTCTTCTTCCCCAGATTTAAGTGTTAGATTATGCTATCTTTCAATACATGAAGTTAGTAAATATAGCAGAAAAAAAAAAAGAATAAGGAGCATATTGGAAAACAGGAATGGGGAAATGTTGTTTAAATTCCTAATTAACAACAAGATCTTCTTTACACAGAATCTTTTCCATACAGAAACATTTCTCAACATCTGATTTAATTTCAGAAAACTCCCCCTAACTACTTGCCTACTACTAGAAACTTCAAAACAAAGAAAAAAGCAATATATTCTAAATACTGACTTTAAGTATTCAGCCATGAAGTGAGATGGAAACCATATACAGACAGGTTCCAAGTAGCTACAAAATTACAGTTAGTAATATCCCCCAAAATCTAAGCACATGCATAGTAAATTGCTACAAACCTTCAATCTGGTCACTTCAAGACAGGGGAGACATGTAGGAGGAAAAAAGAAAGCAAATTTCTGGCTGAGACTCAAGGCCTTTTAGAAATGAAGACATCTTCTTTTCCCCCTCCCTGTCCTCACCACCTTTATGAAGCACTGCTGAACTGTGGAAGGGAACCATGCTCGTTCTCATTCTTAGGGTATTAATTAGCAAGGTAAATGAGATTTACTACTGTTCCAAGTGGTCTTGATTTCTGTTAAATAAAATCTCATTTGACAATTAGAACCTCAGGGTGATACATGTCAGGTGTTTTCCCATCAGTGGCTGACAATCATTGATAGAGTTTTGTAGACATAGATAGGCTTTTATAAACAAAGATTTAGAAGAAATTTTGAAAACTTACTCCAATGGGCCCTTTAAAGAGAGATTTAAAGTCAAGAAGTGTATCTGGAGGAAAATAAAAGCTGTCTGAAGCAGAAGCAGACTGAAATATCGTAGAAAATACAAACTGAGAAAGGGGTAAAAAAAAAGAGAATGGTACAAGCATTAGTCTGTTTTCAATGTGAGTGTACAACCTCATGTGGGTTAAAGTAATGCAGTGGAAAGAATTGGTATACGCCCTAAGCAAAGTTCAGGTGAGCAGGCTGCTAACTGGAGGAATCTGTGGATTTAAAGCTGAGACAATCTTTTTCACCAGGCTGCAGAAAACAACAGACCTCATCCTGGGACAGAGGGGCCCACGTGCCTGCCTTCCTGATGATGGCGGACAGCTGACTGAGCTCGATGGACTCAGCCCTGACCTCTTTTCTGACTCGCCTCCTCGTCTAGCCTGCATGTGGAATGCTCCTTTCCAGTCTGTATTCTAAATAAATGTAAGATTATAGATAGAGACTTCAGGAAACCACAATCCTGAAAATGAACGGAGTCAGCAACCTCTGGGTCGGATCCACCATTCCATCTGCAACCATGATGCTCCCTTAACTGCTTGTTCAGTTTGAATGCCATTACTTAAAAAAGATTTCTAGAAAATCTAAGAGGCCAAATGCCCAACAGCAAGGGGAAAACATTATGTACATTAAAAACATTATCAGGAGTCTTCCATCATACGAGGGATTGTTATAATAGAAGTATGCCTGCAGTAGTCATATCTTGTTATCAAAATTAGTTAATACTATAAACATAAAAGCATTAATTATTTGAGCTGTTTATACTCTTAAATTGCTTGCATGTTTCTCAGTTTAATGTTTTATTTTTGTAAGGTAAAGGGATGGTGGGGGCTAATTCCTTACTGGAAATTCCCAGTGACGGTATTAGTTATGTTCTCATCTGTATATTAAGTTCGTTCATTCTTCAAAAATATGTGCTATAATAATAGCAGAATTAATTGGTTGAGTTTTGCAAGTTGTATCACATAAATATTTTCAAGCCCTTATAAATTAATAAACGCAGTCCAGTGATTTAAAAACAGGATTTGTCTCAAAACCCAAGAATTCTTAGCAAAAGAACGTCTGAAATATGGCTGTTTTCCCTGTACCCCTTGTGTTGTAGGTACAGAACTATTCAGTCGTGAGCTCAGCTTCCAGGCTTTGAAGGCACTGTGCTAATGACACTGTTGATAGAGCATAATTCTGGAGAACAGCGAAAGGTCAAAAGCAGTGAGATAAATACACTGAGACCAAACATATATCTAAAAGCATTTTCTTAGTTTGTTTTCATTACATCGTAAGTCACACGATGGGGCGAAAGCTCTTAGTTTAATACACAGTGCTGCAAAAAGGAGATTGACTAGTTCACTCTTGACAATCTTCAGCTAAATAATATCGATTCCACATAAGGATTACGCCACTGTTGGAGATGTTCCTGTGAATGTATGCCTTCAAATTATTTCAGTTTATTTTTGTGTCTGGAAATACCCATATAAATCATGATGTAATTCATGGGGAGTTGTCCTTTCTTGTCTCTTAAAAACTGCCTTTTTAAGAAAACAAGGATGTGACTAGTAGTTGTAAACAGAAGTAAAAATAAGGAAGGAATAAAATCATGCAGCAAACTACCACAAATACAATAAATATAAAATCCCAATGACTTTATGGGCTGCTTCTGTTCCTCCTCATACAAGAGCAAAAAATAAACCAGTCCAAACTGAGTTAACTAGATTCACTTTTTTACTAACTTACACAGCCACTAATAAAACCAGGCCCATTCTTGAAATGGATGTTTTGCACAAAGCTCATACCTCACATCTTGTATAGCCATTTACACATTAAAAAGTGGGTGTATGACACTACAGAATCAAAATTGTAAATTTTGTGCTCAAAACTTCATAACAGACAGTTTGCATAAGCACTAGTGTTTCTGAGAGCATGTTGATTACAAGAGGGAATGGTAACAGGAATTTAACATAAATGAGTTTAAATTAGGATCTAGCATTGCATTAGGACATGACAAAGAGTGTCCTAATGTGCCGAAAAGCTACAGTTTCCATACTTCCCCCTTTCTGATGTCACATCCTCTGCTTCTTCAGAAATCCTGTGTCTGTCTCACTCATAGACCTTTCACCTGCTGCCGCACATGAGGAAACATACCAAGCAACAGTTCGGCTCCAAAAAAAAACCAAAAAGGGAAAGTTCAGTTGGTCTCAAATAAAGGGACCAAATGGAAAGGGAAAGCATCAGAGTTTTGAAAAAAAAAAACTTTGCATACAGTGTTGGTTCTGATTACTAGTGTTGGCTAGAGAACAACAAAGCAAGATCATCTGATTCTTATAAGACATTAAAATATGTGCTGTAGAACTTCAGAGTATCAATATCAGAACATTTGAAATTGATGTTTTGCACAAAGCTCATCTGTCAAGCTGCAAATGGCATTTAGGAGTATCTCATTGCTATGTATTTTAATAGAGGTACCCACTAGGGAAACGGAAAAGAGCTGGTGCTTGGGCCAGATTCTGCCACAAAGCAAATGAAGACTAAAGACAGTTAACCCCATATTAAATAAGACCTAAAGATTCCTTCCTTTTTGCTAGCAGCCGTGCATCCCTACTGGTGGTGGCAAAGGTGAAAATGCAAAAGTGGATGTGGGCATATTTAACACACTACACAACACGAGGCTGAGAGAGTCTGCAACACACAGCCTGTGCTGTACGGTCATACCCGCCCCCCCCACCATGGTTAACAGTTGGGACTGGAAATTGTCATGCTCTAAGAATTTAACTGTGGATATAAGTAGGAAGGTTTTGTTTGCGATTTTAAAACTGAATTGCTGTGGTATCCACTGAGGTGGCTGTCAAAAGGTATCATTAGCAGGTAATTCCTAGGCAAAGAGGTGCTGGTCTTAAAAAGAAAATAAAATCCTTCTATTTATGTTTTAAGCCTGCTATTGAGGCAGATGCTATTGCTGACAGATGCAAGCCTCACGCGTATCTAAATCTCCTATACCTTGAACCTGATTTTCTTCTCCTTTCTGTCATCAAATTAATTCTATAAAGCTTAAGCTGTCATATAGCCAGTGTAAGTAAGATTAGAATATGTGTCCTTTTAATAGAGTTGCACAACTACATAAAGATTAGGAATAAATGCAAATTAATCAGAAGTAGGTGATTTAAAACTCAGTTCCAAGTTCCCCATGCTCAGACTTGTTATGAACCACATACCTTTAAATTACAAATCTAGTTTGTAATTGATAAAACTTCTGACAACCTCTCTCAGATCTAGAGAGAATTTATGCTTCTTCACGAATGGAAGGTAACTTTTGATCTGCCTCAGATGTACATACCTTAGGATTCAGTTAGCAGTGTAGAAGGAAAATCTCTGAACCTGAAGTAGGACAGAAGCAACTGACTTTTATTTGCCATCTTTCTTCTGAAAGTACTGTTGAAAGGAAATGAATAAAGGATTGGGTCACTCATCTTCAAATCAAAGACTTGAAAAGAAGGCAAAACCAAAAAAGCTATTATACTTTTTGTAATAATTCCAAGAGCAATGACAAAAATACTTATAAAGCTGGAGTTGAGTGTCTGGGTATATGCAATTTAAACGTATTTTTTGCAATTAAAAAATGTCATGAAGAGAAAATGATGTCTCTGGACAGATAAATATTTTGACTCTGAAGCTGGATTTATGCTGAACATTTTTGCTACTATAGTTAGACCTGTGTAACTTTCCTGGACAAAGGTTTTCTATGTAGTTGTCTGCATATTCCAGCCTTGCTGTTACAGTTCAGTTCACCTGTGTGGCACAAGTAAGCTATACAGGCAAAAAACAAGAACAGATGTAATGAGTATATATTTGGCATATTTTTTCTTACATTAGTTCACCCTGTGTCTGAAAGCAAATTTTGGTAAAAAAATTCACCTGGAGCTACTGTTCTGAAGGATAAATAAGGGTACAAAACCAATCCAATGTTAATTCTATCTCCATTGTACTTAATAGTATCTGTTACTTTCCACTTCTATACTGACAGAGAGAACTGGGAGAGTTGGTGGAACAGACCAGAAAGAAAGAACTCAGCTGGGTGAAGGCAATTAAAAACACAACTAATAGGGGAATTACTTGCTGAGCAACAAATATGGAAAGGTGTGGAACATAAGTCATATTTGCCAACTGATCAAGGCAAAACATAGAGCTATTATAAACACTAACTAGGGTGACAGTTTAACCTACCAGCATTTTTATCTGCAACATTCCTTTTTTCAAAAACAAGACTTTTCTTTCAGAATTAAACTAGGGCAAGTTATGAATGTGGTGGCAAAGAAAGGAGATGTGGTAAAAGAGACTAATGAAACCTGGTCCCCTGCCTGCCTTTCTTAACTGGGACTCTACACTGCTGATCACTGGCAAAATAATCAAAAAGGCAGAACAAAAATTGCCTGTTTCTTTCCTGGCAGCAAGAAAATGTGTTTCTCTGCATCCTTCCATTAGTTTCTTTTTGAGTTCTAATTTCTTCTATGCCATCGAGTCTAAGACCAAGAAAGTGTCTGACTCCATCCTTTCTTTCAAGTAGCACATAAAAGCTTTTGTGAGTCTAGTATTTTTTATTTGTTGGATTCCTGGTTCAAATGAATCATTGAGCATGCATTCGACAGTTCATGAGCAAAACAGCCCATATTTATATTCAGAAAGTGTCTGTGTTCCAGTTCCTAGTGCCACCTCCTTTCTTTCATAGAAAATGGAAGTAGTATAATCTTTATCATATGAAGGTTTAGGAATTAGCTCAAGCAATGACAGGAAATTGGGAATGCACGCTTAATCCAAAAACCTCGTTACAGAATCTAAACTGTTGTGTATTTTGCACACCACTACACATGACTTCCCAATTAATTCAGTCAGTCTTTTCAAACAAAGTAACAAAGAGTAAACACTCACTGAACTTTGAATGAGTTTGGGTTTTGGACAAGAATCTACAGAGTATTCAGAAATATTTAAGAGAGAAGAACAGAAGGATTGGAGACAATCTTTCAGATTCTGGGGACATAGCTTTGGACTTGATGCAAGATAGCAAGTCTGGATAGAAGCAGAATTGTGTAGTAGGAGTTCAAAGACTATATCAAAAGAGTTTGGAAGCTGAAATCCAGCCAGTTCTGGCCTCTCTTACTGGAATTCCACCTCCCCCATTGAATGACTGTCTCTGCCTGGCAGTACTATGTGTTTGAAAAGGTAACACCTCGGGTTCAAATTCCTCCTGAGATTTTAAAATTCCAAGGTGATACAATCTCAGCTCAAGCCCCTGCTGTATGTCAAGAGGTGCCTATGCCAAGAATGCCTCTCAGAATAAGGAGAGAGGGGGAGGAAAGGATCCTGCAAAACATTTGAAAAATGCAGTTCAAGATTTCATTTGCTTAACCAGATTTTGTTTTAACTGCAAGACTTTGAAGCTCTTTAATCTCCAACCAAGTTAATAACAAAATAAAGTAATAATTAAGATAGAAATCAGGTGCAGGTGACCTAGAAATTTATGCTTCTTTTTTCTAAAGCATTTCAGGAAAATTTAACAGGGCTGAGAAAAAAAAAAAAAGTAGGAAAATGGAAGCACTATCAAAAACTGTAACAGCAGGTCCACAGTCTACTTTACTGTTCTTGGGACTGCTAATCAACCAGCACGCTGTTATCTGCCTTCAGTGTCTTGCAATATTGCACAATATTGTATTTGATAAAGGAAAAGATCAGCATAGATGCAACTTATTATTCACAAGGAAAGGCAAAGCTCCATATACCTAGCTAAATTTTTGCAAATCTTTCCATATCTATCAAAAACTAATGTGCTGCTAGTGCAGGGAATTGTTATTGAGTTATTAATCCATTTGCACCCTGACTTTTGTTGGCACTACGCATCTATGCAGAAACTATGCAAGTTGTACAGTCAGTTTTCTTCCCTATATATACTACTTTCAGTAGAAAATGGTAACTACCGCCAACAAGATTAACTGCTAGACATATATGATTCAGTATTCAACAAATATATCTATTTACCTGCATGAATGTAAGTATGCTTCTGCATCACTATCAGACACAACCTTGTTCTATTTGCTTCCCTCTTCTTATGTCCCCTCCCCAAAAGCCAAAGTCAAAAACAAGTAACAATTGCACTGAAGAGCGGGGGAAGACTATACTTGCTTTGCATGCTCTTTGAACATTAGGCTTATTGGGTATCTGAGAAGTTAGAAGGTGAGACTCACAAGTCAAGCAGTCCTGTTTTCAACCCTCTTCTCAAACAGTGCGCCCTGTATCTGCCACAGTGCTGCTATTTTTTTTAATGAACTGGACTTCATTACATAAGTATGCAATCCCATTTTATTTTCATGAACATCACTCAAGGACTTACAAATTCATAAACTCACTTCTTAAGTTGATAAGCATCATGTTTCTGAAATTCTTAAGTCTGTGTCATGCATTTTGAATTCAATTGCACTTTTGCTACCTGAAAAGGATGTTAAATGCCATTCAAGTTAGATGTGACGATAGAAAATGCTGGGTTTGTTTTTATTTTGTTTAACCAGATCTAGTAAATAACTTGCTATATAGTGATCTAGAAGCTATTTTGGAAATGAAGAAGTGCTACAAGTGTCCAAGATGGACAACTGCTTACAAGGATTCAACAGATAACACTCCCTTGAGGTTATCACATTCTGTAGATGAAAAGTAGTTTTTCTTCACAACTGTGTCCGTACCACCTTAATGGGAATTTTAGATGTATTTGTGCCAGGATTAGAATAAGTGCTAAGACCCTCCTTTATAAACTTGGAAAAGACTGAAAGCCTTTTGCCAAGTCTTTGGGAGTTATTAGACAACAATTCATATCATTTGATTATGGCACTTACCTATTTAAGAACTGACAAGTCTTTGGTTCAAATAGCCCACAGAGAAAGATAAGCAAATGTGCATAAACTAATGGTCATCCACAAAATTGAGGGCCCATAGCATTTCAGATAATTTTAGAATTCTTCTTACAAAGGAATCTTTATTGCAGAATTGCAATCTGTTTTGATGGTGCAACAGAGGCTATATCTCATTTGTTTGTTTGCAGCTTATTGTGTCTTGTATGTTACGCTCTGCTAAACAGAAAGGGAGAAAAAGAATGAGTGAGACATAGCAAGGAGGAGCCTGCAATAAAAGCAGAGAATGGGAGACTGCTGAGAAGATCAGGGAGCAAACATACAGCCAACTCTTCCAACCCAAGTTAAACAAAATAAAGCTTTTTCCAGGGACTCTGTCAAGTTTATTGCAACCCAGGAAAGATTGTGGGGAAAAGTGCACACCTAGAGGAGGGGACTCTGTTTCACGGGAAAAAATGAGTAGAGAACTTCAGTTTGACATGCACTTCCATTTATCTTCTGTTTTATTCTGCATTATCCTATTTAAAGAGAGCATAGATCTGATTTTTGTCTAAATGCAAGTTAGTTTTGAGTCTATAAAACCTTTTAGAATACTAAAATGTGGAGCATTTGGAAAAGACCTAGGCAATAGTACTTCAAAATTTCCAGTAATCTGGGGACCTGCCACCAGCAGACATACTATTAGTTCACCAAAGCACTGAGAAGCCTAAGTTTGTAATTGAAATCTTACAGGGGGATGGTTTTGACTGTTAGATGTCTTCGATAGCTAAGGAGTATTTTCTTTTTATATGAAAGGTACTTTTCTTCCTAGATCAACAATTGTATCAATCAGATACCAACCACACAGTTTAAATCAAAAGGAAACACATTAGGAGATAGGGGAAGAGATACATAGTCAAGGATGTTCCTGTTGGTATCAGCAGGAGTCAGTATTGCCCAGTGTAGTTTAGACAATGGGGACTGATAACAGGAAACAAAAACATATCTGGTATTATTTTTGAAGTTAAATATCAGCAAGAAAGGACAATCATTACTGGACTCAAAATTAGTTTTTCAAACTTAAAAACATAGGCTATTTCTAGCTGTTAATAGAATAATCTGAAAGTATACATTCTTTATGAGCAAAACACTTGAAATTCAGACTGATCAATGCTATTCATTTTTAGTTTTTCTTTGTTCTAATGAAAACACTCAACCTGAGAACTTATTTCTTCTATGTACTTCACATTCCATTCAAATACACTCACAAGGCTCCAAGCACGGCTAATCAAACAGCTACGTGTCAAAGTTAACAGTTCGGAATGCCATCATTCAGGCTTTACAAGAGACCCTAACTTGATTTCTAACACTTTAAAATACAAAACATACTAACGCAGTTGTTTTAAAATCCTGGAGACTTTCCGATTTCAACATTCAGCTCTTTGCTACAAACCACACAGCTTTTCTAGCTAAGTGCTGGTTACTGGAAGTTTTCCCTCACCCCTTCTTTCCTACCTCCTAATCACGCAGGTCAGTAGGAGCGTGTCCTGTTAGCCCCCCGATAAGGTGAAAGAATGCATTTGGGTGCTGGCTCCTACAGGAGGATTGCTCCACACACAGGAATGTAACGCCTTAGTTCATACCAGTTTACGCTGTAATCATCTTGTCCTTAAAAGGGCTGAATTAAAATTGTTTCTGACGTTCAAACACAGAGAATGAGCATGCTGGTAAAGACCACAGAAAACCACTTCAGACCTTCAAGAAAACCACTTCAGACCTCCTCGGTAGATCAGATCTAAGATGTTTCTTCCCCTTTATACTAGACAGACAGCTAAGCAGCTGATTAGCAGCAGCGATGTCCCTCCCTTTGCATAGTATTTTTGGCAGGGCTAAAATCATTATGCTTTGCACTGACCTCTATGATTTGAGTTGACAAATAACCTGAAGCAGAAGAGAACATCTAATAAGTGATATGGTCTCTGCTAGTATTTTGTCAATACTGACAGCAGAGAACTGCAAGATTCAAATCCTTCTTTCACTCATGGCATCTGGAAGGTAAAATTCACTCTTTCTTGTCATGATGATGAACTCTGAGCTCAAACCAATGGTGCTGCAGTAGCCATTTAAGTATTTTAATATTTCCTTTGTGCCTTTAAAACAAAATTTCAAGTCTGACACTGGGGGCACAAATGCACTAATTTCAGTAAATATTATGTCTGATTTACATTATTGTATTTTTTTTTAAAAAACAGTATCACTTTAGAGTGCTATTTAATTATTCAGTAAATGGTGAGCAGTTATGTCAAGTTAAATAGATAATTCATGCAGTGTTTGGATAGTGTTCTTTCCATTGTGGTTTTATTAAAGAATAAGATACGACTTTAGTTGTATTTTTCTGAACAATATACCACTATTTATTTTCAAAGTCCCTAAACAAAAACCTTTCTTTAATCACATAGAATAACTAATATTTGACAAAATACAATTCTAGCTACCATTGGCATGAGAGAAACACAAGGGTATTAAATTCCAGTGATTACGATCATGTAAGTGTTCACTAAATAAATAGCAATACAAACTTAGAAAGCTCAAAGTAAAGACTGTACCGTGATTGATACATGACAGTCATTACACATCAGCCATTTCCCATTGTACAGAAAACTTTCAGAATTTTAAAGGCTGCCTCCAATCAAGGAGGCAATCAGTGCTGAGTCTGGTAGTAAGCTATAGTAACATGCAAACTGCAGTGTGCAACACTACTTAACTGATGTTCTTCAAGAAGGAGAAAAATGCGGTGCTATGAAGGAATAGAAAGATGACTGAAAGGACACAGGATTTTACTATCTGAAGCTGGAGAAGCAAAGCCAGATCTACCTAATGTCATTAGCAGTGCACAGACTGTAATTCAAAGTACATGATAGTGAAAAAGTTCTCTATATCGTCCAGTACTAAATGAGAACTTTTGATATCTTTTTAAAAGTCAAACCTATGTTTGATAAGCTCATTGACTCTCCTTGGAAGAGTGGGGAAGTGGAGAAATCATTTCAGAATGAAGTCTCCTGGGCTGTACAACAGATGAGCTACACTGGCGTAGCAGGCTACTTCTGTCCAATTACCAAATCCAGAATTACTCTCCTATAGCTAAGCTGATCCATTTTCCAATTATCTCTAATCTACTCACACCCAAGTCAGCAATAAAGGCAGCATCAACAAAATAATGTAATGTCAAAGAACGGACATGCGGGATATTAAAGAAACATTCAATTTAATTTTGCTGGCTAGCTTTAGTACGGAATGTTTTGTTGTCGTATCAAATGACTCCAAAAGAGAAAGCTGTATTACAAGAGGATTAAACATTATAATAGCCAAGTCAAACAGAGTACAGTTTACCTTTTTCTTCCTCACAGTTCCTAAGAACGGGTTTAATGACAGCCTAGGGACTACATTTGTTCAAATTGAAGTTTTGTTTATTCTACCCATCTAATTGCCTAACCTTTAAGGCATGCTCGCACCAAATATCTTAAAGAACACTGAATTTGAATACCATACCTTCACTGAAAAGTTATATATGCCACATCTAATATTAAAAAGACAGCATTTTTAACAATTGGTGACGAAGGGAAATGTATTTTACTAAGAGTTACAAATAACTGCCTAGTAAAATTAATTTATTTTGGTTACTTATTTAAGAAGGCATGAGCTGGATTCAATATGAAAAAAGATGCTACCATTAATGCACATTCCTCCTTTTGAACAGGTTTTATTGTCACTTAATACTTAGGTTGCTTTTTTTTTCTTTCCCCCCAGGTTTGGCCACTTCCTCACAAACTCAGGCATGGGAAGAAAACCTAAGTAAACGAGGTCTGTCAGTTGCATTTGTGTGTAGCATCATTTGGGAAAAATAAATCTTATGAGAGATGCATAGGAACAGCAAGATTAATTTATGTAATTAAGATATTCTGGGGTAAAGGAATTACTCTAAGAGGCTACCTCACAGTTGTGGTGGAACACCTAGAATAAAGGGAAGCCAGACAACATCACAGTGCCAAACAATAGATTCCACCTCATAACAGTTTGGCTTGGCTAGCCGAAAGCGTCTAGGCACAGAAGGAATCAATACAATTTAGTGTCTCCATCTCCAGAGTTTCTCTTGTGCTTCAATGACATTTATCACTGCCTCGAATTACTTGCCCTCTAGCAGGAGAGCGTCACTAGTAAATAAACACAGCTGTGCATGGCGATACAGCAGCACCTTACCACTCCTGAGCTGTGGTATTGCTGTAGCCAATTGCTTTCTGAAAAGTCTTCCGTGCGTCAAACTAAGCAAAGAGTAGTTTAAATTTTCATTTACACAGTCTAATTTACCCCAAGGCATCCCTGGAGATAACAGAAAATAAATGTACACAATCCTGTAGGTCCAATTCCTTTTTAAGAAATAACGCTGCAAAGCTATTTTGAAAAGGGTAATAAATGCATCATGCATCATTCTGTGAATAAGAAACAGGAAAGCAGCCGGTAATTCAGAGTTACCATCAAAGCAATGTGGAGAAGGATTTTCAGTGTGGGAAAGGCTCAAAGCCTCCCTCCCTGGGACGCCTCCCCTGGCTACCAAGCAGGCATCATTTCCACACCAGATCCCAGAGCCAGTCCAGACCCCAAAACTCCCACAAGACTTGTTCTTTTGCTAGTGCCTGTTCTTTAAGTAGCCGTATGATAAGCGAGGGGATGTCTGTATGGCTAACATGGTAACAAAACAAATTTTGAAAGCAGAGTATCAGAAAATCATACAAAGATTTGCTTCATGATTTCTAATATCAATGAGAAACTCATATCATACATGTGATTCCCCTATAGAGCTATCTTTTGCTAATTTCAGTTTTTATATCAATTTTGCTCATTTGTTGTTGTTTTCATCAAGTGAAAGGAAGTCCCCTTAATGTCAGACCTGGATTTAAATTTCAGACTTGTTCTATCCCAGTGCAACTTTGTGATTTTGTACCACGCTGGGACTTTCATTGGTGTGGAGAGTTCAGGAATAAATACAACTACTTTTAGATATAGATGATATAGATGATGAAGTTGATTCTTCATTCAGTTACACTAGTTTAATGACATTGCTTGCCACAGGGATCAGTCAAATTACACTAATTCAGTTTCTGTGCATCAAAAAGGGGACGTGGTAACCAATTTTACAATGTTTACAGATCCTCTTAAATAGAAATACTGTTATACAAATCTTGTCAACATAGCCATTTTTATATAAGCTCTGTTTGTAGTCTCTTTACTTTTTCTGACTTGATGTTCCTTGGTGTAGTCACCACCTACAATTCACATTACAATTAGGGTAGATGCAGCTGTTTAGCAGCTGTAAAAATAGGCCAGCAATATTCAGAGTGCACTGCAGAATTGCTCAATGACCAGAGTAACTTTTGACCAGCGTGTGTATCTAATGAACCCTCACACTAGTTCTCACATCCATCCTTCATACCTTGGGAGTTACTCAGCTTTTAAAGATTTATGAAGTATCTACATACTGAATTTAATTTTCTATATTTTTCCTTTACCTTCACTAGCAACTTTCCATAGATAGAAATTTTTCTTTGCTTAAAAAGAAAGAAAGCGTAATCCTGTTATTATGACACAAGAACAGAAATGAGTATAAAATTAATACATTGCACATTCTGACTTCACCATAGACTTTCAGCATATCCATAGAAGTGCTGGGTGAATACAGTTTCCTCCCTATGTATAAAATGGGTGCAATACAACCCACAGGATGTATATGATCTCAATTAATTGATGATTTTAAGGCATTTACATGCGTAGTCAGAAAGTGTTGATGCAAACTTGCACTCATTTCAAGACTTCTGAAGGGTCTTTTCCTTTTAGAAAGTTGGTTGTAACTGAAAAAGATTGGAAGAACAAAAACCTACGCCAGGTACACACAGGGTATGTTAGCGAATTTCACAACCTGTTTACTAGCACTACATACACATATATTATACTTAGCAAAGCTGTTTCACTTACCAAATATATTAATTATAGTACTGCTAAAACGCAATGTTTAAAAGGCAGTGGTATTTGTGAGCCTGTGTATGCATTTATAACACAAAATTTGATACAGCAGCTCTGCAAGATAAATGCTAAGATATTTACAGAAGCTGGTACCAAGTCAGAGATTGCTCCCTAAACTTCTGTTTTATCTAATTAAATATAACTAGTTGTATAAGTAAATTAATTACCCAATCATGTGGGTCATGGGGACAAATTAAACAAAGATCTGAAAAGGCAAGTGAAAGGAGAAATATTAGGAGCAACTTCATTATGGAAAAAGCTCCCAGGGATTTCAAATCTTACTCAACACAGGGAAATTTTATGCTATTGGGCATGACAATATTGCTGACTTTTATATCAGCATGAAATGATAAATATACTACAGCACTACAAAATTTCAAAACATTAAGTATTGCAAAATTTTACCTACAATCTTGCAAAACTATCAACATAAGGAAACTGATCTGTTACTGATGTCACCCGAGCCATTCTACTTCTATGTCAACAATTATATGTGATAGTACAGAAAACACGATGTTGAAATTGCTTTGCTAAGCAAGAAATTATTTTGTAGCTCTCTCTAAGCTAAGCAGTTCAGAGATCTGACAGATCATACGATAAAAATAAATACATGCATCTCTCTCAAAAAGCCTTGGAGCTTCACAAGTTTAGTTTTGCTTTTCTCCTCACTTTTCCCATAATCGGGGTGTGGATTGGTTCCACGGTTCACATACAAAGGAATGAAAATCCTTTGTACAATGTAGAATCTGCCCGTAAACTGGCAAATCTTCCCGATGGTGAGTAACCTTGATTCCACAAAGTTCAGCAGCATGAAGAAGTCACAGAGAGGAAGAGGTCATCTCCTAACCTAAAGCATGCCCTTGCATGTCTCCCCCATATTCTAAAATGCCACAGTAAGATCCTGGCCTCCATCAATAGAAATGTCCCATTTATATCAATATTTAAATAGATTAATCTGACTTGCCTTAGATGCCTATACTAGGAAAAAATGGATTTCACCTCAGGAAAGAAATTTTTCTTTGCTGACTGTAAAATGAGCAGAGGATGACTAAATCTGTTAGAGACGTGTACAGAGTTGATGCTTACATTTTGACATTCCACTATGTGAACCAAATTCTAAATTTCTAGGCGAACTGCCAGAGCTCTAAGTCGGCATAATGCTTGCCCGCACGTAGCAACATATATTTGAAATGGAGGGGAAAATTTTCTGTCTTAAATGAGGTGTTGAAATACCGCTGAAGTGGGCAGGAAATGTGACCAGAATGTCACTGTTAAGTCACTAGCTGCTGAGAAGACTTCCAGCTCAGAGGCATCGGCTCATGTCAGGCAGCGCGGGGTTCCTCTCCTCTCCCATGCTAGTTGGTGCCTGGAGGCGGGCAGTGCTGAGCAGTTCTCATTCTTTGGGGAAATCTGCACTGAGACTTGGTGAAAGAAGAGAAAGAAGAGCAGAGGTGGCAGCTGCAGCAGTTCCTTGCCTCAGTGCTTCGCCCTTGTCCATCATTTCCTTCCCCTGCCAACCTGATCTAGCTACCTTGTCCCCTTGGCATGCTGTCTTTCCCCTACAGCTTTCAAATTTTCCCTTCACCTTCCTTCCCTCAGAACAGCTAGCTTCGTAAAGTTTACCCTGTTTCCTCCAAGCTCAAAATGCCCCCCAAGCCCTGCTTGATTGCTTGATCCAGGCACATCCTTTTGCTCAGGCTCTGCCTCCCACCACTCTGGTTAACTGGTGGCCTCCTTCCCTCGAGCTGCAGCATGGAGCGGGACATCTAAAAGCCTAGTGTTAGTGAACACCGGAATATCGTGCTGGAAATTGCAGTGAGGTAACACTGGTCAAGCTGGTTAGTCTGGACAGGGCCTGGAGGGTTCCCCACCTGTCTCAAGTATGGGAGGTCATGACAGAAGAGGTGGGAGTGAAAAGGATGGGCGGGAGGAGGGAATACTGAGATCATCTCCACAAAAGCTGGAAACCACCGCTGACCCACTTCCCATCTTTCGTGGCTGGACTACAAGGAAATTAACTGGACTTAGAGCCTAAAGATGAGTTAAGTTTTATACAAACACCTCTTTTCTTTAAACAAGTGAGTATTGTTTATCTTTGTAAAGTCCTCTGGAAATCAACTGTGATCTTCCAAGGTCTTGAAAATCTAGTCACACAAGACTGGTATTCTACACAAAGTTAAAAGCATGCGAGCTTTTTGGCTGTTGTAAAGCTGACATAAAGCTGCCGAGAGACAGGGCTGAGATTTGATCAAAAACAAGGTAGGAAAATTACAAAGCGTGTGGCTGGACTTTAATGAACGTATGCTGACAATTTAAAAATCCAGGGTTTAGGTGGACCTTAGAACACGCTATATGAATTCTGACGCAGACTCCGGTTGGAATCGATGTTGTAATTTGGTCCATACGCATTTATTCTGCACTATGAGACAGAACTGATTGCTTGCATCTAAGTATGTTTCAACCATGAAAATTAAAGGCAACTAAATACGAAACTTCCCAGTTAGTATTCGCCTCCTACCTATATTGTCCAGGTATGTGACATTGTACAAATCGGCATCAAAATAAAAAGGAGAGTCAGCTTAACGCTGTAAAACACGTCTCTCCCCCTTAATTACATAATAGCTTCTCCTGTATCGCTCTTCCCCACGTTACCCGCAGAAGAATCACGAGCAAAGTGCGAACACAGCTCCCTCTAGAGCTTGAGTATTAGCTGAAAACACAGCACGCCATGCCCCGGCTCCAAAAGCTTGCTTTAAGTGCTGAGGAAGGCAGCACCTTGAGGAAGGCTCTATGCCCCAGAGAGGCCGGGCAGCCCGCGGCCAGGCTGCAGGCTGAGACCCAGAACACCTTCTGTGGGAGACCGGTTCTCTGTCAGCGGTGGAAATGGCATGTCTTTCCAACGGGAGCCTGTAGGAAGAGGGTGGACAGGCCCCCCTGCTTTACGGCAGAGGCGAGGTACAAATCCCCCAACACTCGAACCGTCTTTGCTGTCTGCTATGGCGGGTGAGCGCTGGCAGGCTCCATGCTCGTGTGTGCACGGAGCGGGAAAGCAGAGGACGGGAGCCGGCCGAGCCGGTGGGTCACACGTTTCATGCGCCAAGGCTAGAACTGACACATTTAGCCCTTCAGAATTTACAGGATCTAAGTTAATTAACCCACCGGCACTTCTGGGGGATCGGCTGCCCTCCGGAGCAGTCATTTCTGAGCCGGGGCGGTTCTGGCACCTCTCAGCCCTCGACGGCCCGCCAAAGGCTGGCAGCGGTGAGGCTGGTTGTCCAGCTTCGCCCAGTTTCGCCAGTTTTCCGCCCCAGGGCCAGCAGAGGGGAAGCGAGGGGTGGTACAAGCGTACGGGGACAGTGGGCAGGCGGGGAGACACGGCCCGCGGGCGCGTCCAGGTGCGCTGGCACATGCAGGTGGGCCTCCCCACCCGGGGGGACACCGCCGCCCGGCCGCCGTGCCGCCCCTTCCCTCGGGCCCCCTCTCCTGACGGTAATGCCGGTTTCCTCGAAGATCCCCCCCTCCTCCGCTTGCTCAACCCGGCGATGCCTACGAGCTTCCGCCGGCCCCGCTCCCCT